>OU342746.1:71932986-72444234 GCA_910589775.1 Avena eriantha
TTTCCACAAACCACACATAGATTAACCAATGGCATTGCATGTGTGTTCTTTCCACAAACCACATATGGATCAACCATTGGCATTGCATGTGTGTTCTTTTCACAAACCACATATGGACCAACTAGAGTCCTTGCTTGTGTGTTCTTATACTAAAACAAGCACTAGAGTCATTGCATGTGTGTTCTTTCCACCAACCACATATGGATCCACCAGTGTTCACTGCATGTGTGTTCTTTTCACAAACCACTTATGGATCCACCAATGTTCATTGCATGTGTGTTCTTTTCCAGAAACCACATATGGATCCACCAGTGTTCATTGCATGTGTGTTCTTTTCCACAAACCACATATGGATCAACCAGTGGTCATTGCATGTGTGTTCTTTTCACAAACCACATATGGACCCACTAGAGTCATTGCATGTGTGTTCTTATACAAAAACTAGCACCAGAGTCATAGCATGTGTGTTCTTTCCACAAACCACATATGGATCAACCAGTGTCATTGCATGTGTGTTCTTTCTAGAAACCACATAGGGATCAACCAGTGGTCATTGCAGGTGTGTTATTTTCAGAAACCACATATGGACCCACTAGAGTCATTGCATGTGTGTTCTTTTCACAAACCACATATGGACCCACTAGAGTCATTGCATGTGTGTTCTTTTCACAAACCACATATGGATCCACAAGTGTTCACTGCATGTGTGTTCTTTCCACAAACCACTTATGGATCCACCAGTGTTCATTGCATGTCTGTTCTTTCCACAAACCACATATGGATCAACCAGTGGTCATTGCATGTGTGTTCTTTTCAAAAACCACATATGGATCCACTAGAGTTATTGCACGTGTGTTCTTATACTAAAAGCAGCACTAGAGTCATTGCATGTGTGTTCTTTCCACAAACCACACATGGATCAACGAGTGTCATTGCATGTGTGTTCTTTCCACAAACCACACATGGATCAACCAGTGGTCATTGCATGTGTGTTCTTTCCACAAACCACACATGGATCCACCAATGGCATTGCATGTGTGTTCCCGGCATGAATCACATATGCACCCACTATAGCCATTGCATATGTGTTCTTTCCAGAAACCACACATGGATCAACCAGTGTCATTGCATGTGAGTTCTTTCCACAAACCACACATGGATCAACCAGTGGTCATTGCATGTGTGTTCTTTTCCACAAACCACATATGGATCCATTGGAGTCATTGCATGTGTGTTCTTTCCACAAACCACACATGGATCAACCAATGGCATTGCATGGGTGTTCTTTCCATAGACCACATATGGATCAAACTATGGTCATTGCATGAGTGTTCTTTTCACAAACCACATATGGATCCATTAGAGTCATTGCATGTGTGCTCTTTCCACAAAGCACACATGGATTAACTAATTGCATTGCATGTGTGTTCTTTCCACAAACCACATATGGATCAACCAGTGGCATTGCATGTGTGTTCTTTTCACAAATCACATATGGACCCACTAGAGTCATTGCTTGTGTGTTCTTATACTAAAACCAACACTAGAGTCATTGCATGTGTGTTCTTTCCACAAACCACATATGGATCCACCAGTGTTCACTTCATGTGTGTTCTTTTCACAAACCACTTATGGATCCACCAATGTTCATTGCATGTGTGTTCTTTTCCACAAACCGCATATGGATCCACCAGTGTTCATTGCATGTGTGTTCTTTTCCACAAACCACATATGGATCAACCAGTGGTCATTGCATGTGTGTTCTTTTCACAAACCACATATGGACCCACTAGAGTCATTGCATGTGTGTTCTTATACTAAAACTAGCACTAGAGTCATTGCATGTGTGTTCTTTCCACAAACGACACATGGATCAACCAGTGTCATTGCATGTGTGTTCTTTCCACAAACCACATATGGATCAACCAGTGGTTATTGCATGTGTGTTCTTTTCACAAACCACATATGGACCCACTCGAGTAATTGCATGTGTGTTCTTTCCACAAACCACACATGGATCCACCAATGGCGGTGCATGTGTGTTCCTGACATGAACCACATATGGACCCACTAGAGTCATTGCATGTGTGTTCTTTCCACAAACCATACATGGATCAACCAGTGTCATTGCATGTGTGTTCTTTCCACAAACCACATATGGATCAACCAATGGCATTGCATGTGTGTTCTATTCACTTGGGGTCTTCCTCTGCCCCTTTTTGTAACTGGCTGACAAAGCTCGAAAGGCAGTTGGACTTGAATCCACTGAGATGGGTCCGTACATGGCTTGATGGATCCAGCGTACGTAGCTCTGAACTTTTCCACAGAGTAGTAGTCTAACAAATACTGATCCAAATGTGGTAGAGTTCTTTTCTTCACCAAGAAGGCCAAGGCGTGGTCACAAGGTTTCCCGGTATGCTGCCATTCTAAGCAGGTGCATCCTCGCAGCTGGATGTTCACAACATCCCTTTTGCCACTCTTGGACATATCGACCACCTCACAGCTTCTGCTGGTTGATGGGAGAACCTTAATATGAGCAAGTCCTCGGCTTCTCTTGTGCAATTGTTTTACAACTGGCGGTAGCATATGTCCTCTAAGTCTCCTACCGATCTCTCTCCTTATATTTAACAGCTTCATGATCATACCACGTATGCTGTCCATCAAGATATGAACATGACGCACTTTTATATCCTTCACCCAGTTATTCAGGCATTCTGCAAGGTTGTTGTTTATGTAATCAACTTTGATGTCAAGGTTGAATTGACTCCTCTTCCATGGCTGCGAATGATGGATGGCTAAGTACTCTAGAAGTTCAGGGGCTTCAGCAAAAAACTTGCTCATCAAATATTCGTTGCTACTAGGTATGTAAACTCTAGCAGCAGGAAACATGTAACGAAATACGCTGCCTGCATAGTGTGAGTACAAGTTGAGCATCATATGGGCATGGCATTCTCTACCTTCAGCTCACGGGAACACCTCCTTCACTGCATTCGTAAGCCCTTTGCATACATCCGTGGATATAGCCAATGGATCCATGTGGCCAATTTATCTCTTGAGCTGCCTCATAAACCAGACTCTGTTTTCCTCCATTTCTGTTTCAAACAGCCCGAATGCCACTGGGAACATCCAGTTGTGACCATTAAGTGTTGTGGCATATGGCAGACAGCCTTTCCATTTGCCAGTTAGGACAGTGTTGTCTACACTCAGATATGGCCTACAACCGTCCTTGAATCCCTGGATGCAAGGTTTAAGCACCATGAAAAATCTTTTGAAATATATTGTACCACCTTCTGATTTGGTGTAAATCTCCACAACACTCCCCAGACACCTAGCTTGTACCTCCGCCTTGAAGTTGTACAGCATCCTGAAGCTATCGGTCCAATCCCCGTGCAAGACCCCTAGAGCTTTCTCTTTACCTTTCCAAACCGTGTAATATGGAAGGACAATGTTGTATTTAGAACCGAGGCTAGTCTGAATATTCTTCGCGGTCTCCTTAGGGTTATCCTTTAGTATGGACATAGATTGCATAGCCACCCACTCCATATCAGCCATTGAGGATTTCAGTTTGCTGCCTGTTAGACACATATGTGGAGGGCCCATTTTGTTCACCTGCAATACAGATTCATTTAAAAGATAAGCGGAGTCGATTAGTTTCCAGAAAGATATCGCACATCAATTGTAGTTATAGAGTGAAAAGAGAGAGAGAGTTCTAATGGTTTGCTGCATTCATTGCCCCAGTACCCTAATTGCATTCGACGTAGGTAAGGCTCTTGCTATGATCCTCCATGGACAACGTACCTCGGCCCGTCCATTCATCCACGTTAACTTGCAAACGGCCTCATACCTCTCGGCAGTGTTCTTCAGTCGATAAACGTCAAACTCCCCCTTGATACAAAAATGTCGGAATGACATCCTGAACTCATTCATGCTCCTGAACTGGGTGCTGACCGATATTATAGGATACTCGTGGTCATGTTTCATTTCTTCTACTTCAACACCCAAATCATCGACTGGAATACCAGCCTCATCGTTAAGTTCCTCGTCTATTTCATCATCACCAGATTCTTGATCCTCTACAGTGCCTTCTTATTCATATGATTCAGAATCCTCGCCATCGTCTCTAATGCCTAGTACTGCACACATCATATTGACTCCCAGGGGTGGGGCTGCACCATTGTCTCCACCCGGATGGATCGGAACATTGCCCCAATCCACCTCTCCGGCAACTCTGTTTTCTCCAAGACACTCGGTTGGTTCTGCTGCAACCACATGGGGTGGTCTTACATTTACATGCATCCCAGGTACTTCAGTGGACAAACAGCAGTCAGAATCAATTTCATCTTGAGTGTACAGAACCCTCTTGCTCTTCCTGTGTACATCCTCCTTCCTGATGTAATCTTTCCTAATGGTATCAGTAGGGCTTGACATCCGCGTTCCATTCCCCATCGAACTAGGCTTTTTGCTGCCGCTCTTGGTTGTGATCTCCTTACTGCCTCCCCTCACGGGTGTTGGCTCCAGGGTGCTGGCATTATTGTCTAACCTCTGCGGTGTGTTCTTCTTCAAATTAGCCCTTTTGCTGCTACTATTGGGCATGTTCTCTTTCGTGCTGGCATTATTGCCTGACCTCAGCGACGTGTTCTGCTCCAAATTAGCCCTTTTGCTGCTACCATTGAGCATCTTCTCCTTCGTGCTGGCATTATTGCCTGACCTCAGTAGTGTGTTCCGCTCCAAATTAGCCATTTTGCTGCTACTATTGGGCGTGTTCTCCTTCGTGCTGGCATAATTCCCTGACAGCAGCGTGTTCTGCTCAAAATTAGTATTTTTCTGCTCCCACTGGGTGTGGTAGCCTCCGTGCTGGCCATCTTCGCCTCTTTGCTACCACTACTGGGAGTGTTCACCACCGTGCTAGCCCTCTTAGCGTTTTTGCTGCTACCGTTCGGTGTGGCATTTTGACTGGATCTCAGGGGTGTACTCTGCGGCGTGGTGCCTTTTGTCGTGCGAATCTTGGGCGTCCTCTTCTCTGGCGTGGTCACCTTGGTGACGTTCTTATTCGGGGTGCCCTTTCTGGGGATGCTCTTCTTGCTCCTATTTATGACGCTCCTCTGTAAGACTCTCCTCTGTTTGAAGCTACCCTCAGTCGCACCAGCCCCAGTGATGCCATGGATCAGGTCACGCATGCCTTCTAAAAGTCCATCATCTCTATTGTCGAGTTCCAATTCCTCTCCAACCGTGAGCACTATCAACTGGAAGTAAACTTCACCTCTATAATGTTTCCTTGTAAATGGTACGACTAAATCCCTGGTATCTTTCACGTTGATAGCCTTTTTGCTCCTGTAACCATAATATAACAAACGTGCTTCCTGGGAGGACCCCCACAACACCTTCACACGTAACGATGCCATCAGGTCAGATAACTCGACCACTTTAGGGTCGTATCTGCCAAGGATTACATCAAACTCATCCTAGAATTTTTCTATGCCATCATATAATTTTGCAGTATAATCCGCGACACCGATACGAACAATTTCTTTGCCATCATCCGGTTCTTCAGGATAGAAACCTCCGAGAGGTTCGAGAGATGGAGCGGCACCATCAGACCCAACCCCAATGCCATCGCCGCCATCATCAGTGTCATCGTTAGCTGGATCAACCTCGGTGGAAGTACCAGAACCAGGAGCAAGGCGAGGACCCTTAGCAGCGGGAGCTACATTACATGGTGGATAGTCAGGGCCCCTTCTAACGGCAGCCACAATAGGATCAGCTGCTTCCATGCCACATCAACGATCAGGAGCAGTTCCCACAACAGCAGTGTTTCGAGTGCTAGCAGAGTCTAGACCATGAGCTGGCTCCAGACCAGCAGCTCGCTGAACCCGAGCACGGGTTCGAAGAGGATACAAGGCATCAGTCTTTGCAACAACAGTGGGCCAGCCTCCAGAAGCCTTAGTTTGCTCAACAGCGGCAGGGATTGGGTCAATAGCGTCCAGATCAACAACAACACAAGGATGACCAGTACCAGCAGATTCCAGAGCACGGGTTCGCACAACTTGAGGATGGTTTCGAGGAGGAGCAGCACACAAGGCGGCGGTCTTGGCAACAACAGCGGGACAGCCTCCGAAAGGCTTAGTTTGCTCAACAACGGCATGTATTGGGTGAGCAGCAGCCGCAGCAACACGGGCACGGGGACAGGGACGACCAGTACCAGCAGATTCCAGAGAAGAGTTTTCCACAATGGCAATACGGGGACTCCTACAAGGAGGTTGCCTGACAGAAGCATTTCGCGGTCAAGGAACCACATTTTGCTCCACAACAGTAGGGGTTCGAGTTAGACCTCCCTGTCCAATAATAGCTAGGCGACTCCAAGTGGCAGGAGCTTCCTCATCTAGTATGTTACACAGCAGCATAACCACGCGAAGCCCAACATGTTGTTTCATCAACCCAATTAGCTGACTGTCACACGCTACAGGAACCTTGAAGCCTCGTTCATCAAGGATGCTGAACCGTGCAGTCTGCTCCGGCCTCATTTCAGCAAGTTCACGCACAGCAGTAACCAAACCAGGGATAGTGCATAACTGCACAAGCGCTACTTCCATCTTCAGATTTTGAGCTTGTTTCCACGTGCTCTTCCCATGTGCTAATTTAATGAGGTAGCCATAGATGGTGACCAGAACCGTGTATTTGGGTTTAGCGGAGATCCTAGTTGACATAAAATTGGAGATAAAAGATAAGAATTGTTTGTCAGCGTCATGCTAGCAAACAATTCTATGCTCGATATATCTCTGTAATGCCAATAGCCAGCTAGCAGTTATAGGTAGTGCGAATAGCAAAGAGAAGAGTAGCTCACGCGAAATTAGCCCGAAGTACTTCTTCCTCGGCAAATGGATCTGCCATCCTTCGCGCTGCTCAGCTCGTCGGCGGTAGAGGCAGGCTAGATCGTCGCAACGGCTAGCACGGCATTCGGCATTAGAGCTCGGTAGCAGCGAGTAGGCGCAGTAACTTGGCGCTGAAAGTCAAATGCCCAAAGAGATCATTCTGGTTGGAGAGGGGATTTCGACGCCGCTGGTGCTAGGGTTCATGCGAAAGGAGGGAGGGAGTGGAAAATTTGTGAATTTGGTCAACGCACCATGCTCCTTTAGTCTGTCGTTTCACCTGCGTGGTTGCCGCGTTGGCACTCGCGTCATGGAAATATTACTGACATGAGGGTCCCGACCGTCTACTTCACGGGGCAGTTTCACGGCATGTTTGGATTTGGTAGGGGTGAGACGAGTTTGCATCGAAATGGCCCCTCTCGGTAGTTAGCGTCCCAACATTTCGAAACGCGGCAATTTCAGGCAACTTAGGTATCACGGTGCACTCGCCCTCGAACTTTGGTACCGCGGCCCGGTAGCCCCACGGGTGGGGCCAGCTACTGGCCCTAGAGCGAGTCGGGGGAGTGGGGGAAGCCCGTCGCAAGCCCCTAAGCCTCTCCTCCTGCTCCCGCCGGGAGCGACCATCTCAAGGCTTGCTGTGAGCGACCATGCCAGTGTCTCTAGTCGAAGTCCTCCGGGTCGCGCCTCAACCACTTACCTGGCACGCCAAATGTCGAAGATTTGTCCCGCGAAGGAACTAGGGTCCAACGATCCCTTGGTTCGTGAGGGGGATGAACACGCGAGTCCGACGACGGCTACGACGGCGTAGAGGGTGCATGACAGAGAGTTGACACCGGGGTTTTATACCTAGGATCGGGACCCTCGTGAGGAGGTAAAGCCCCTACTCCTGCTTGGTTGTATTGCTCGCTTGCCTCGTGAGGTTACAATGGTGTATGAAAGTCTAGGGTTTTAGATCTCTGGGATCCATCCCTTACAAGTTAGGAGAAGGGCTCCTTATATAGGGTGGCATCGAGCCTCTTCCCCCAACTCTTGGACGGGAAGGGTCACCACATTCCCGCCAATGGATTTGGTCCCGACTTGTCTTATTGTGACCGCCGACTGGTTGCCGTGTCAGGGGGTGGTTGGTTTCCCCTCCACTTTACATCGCCATCCTGGTCTTCTTGTGCCAAAACGGCTGTGTCAGAAGCTTCCTTCGTCATGCGTCATCCCACTCCCCCTGTGTGCCATGCTTTCTTCGGGTGGACATGTCATCACTTGGACCGACTGTTGGGGCATCACCTTGTGGAGCATGCATGGGCCTTGCGGAGTTTCCCTCTAGAGGTCGTGACAGGGGGTCTCGCCGCCCAGCTGATGCAGTCTTGAGCACCCATGGAGAGTTCTGGCATCTCCCCTCCTTTAGAGGCCCACTCTCTTCGAGAGCCCTCGAGAGGTCATCTATGCAGGGCCCGGTGACCCAGTGGGACGAGGTAACCCCGGTACCGATAGTTCGACAGGAAGGCCCACTCCACCGCCTGCTACCTAGCTTCCTCATGAACGGGGAAGCTGGCTTGTGGGCCTTGGCGGGAAAACACGAGAGGAGGCTCGACGACGGAGTAATAGGAAACTTGGAGAGCACATGGGGATATGGTTTCCTAGAGCCAGTGTTTTCTATCGAAGTGGTGGGTCTAAAAAGAAAATTATGCCACATCACGATGTACCCTAAAAAGCCTCTCTCCCCATCACACTTAAGGTATAGAAGAATGATTTGAATTCTTTGGATTTGACATTGATGATCTAGATAGGGACATGATGTCTAGATGGTAGGGTACTATGTAGGTAACAAATTGAGTTAATTTGGACACAATTTGGTTAATTTAAATTCGTGCTTGATCCTTATTTCAAAATCTACTCTAAGGGTTATTCGGATTTAAGTTGGAAAATGTGATCATCACAAGATGGGACAAGAGGACAAGTAGATAGAGAGGGTCAAGAAGTATCTCTGGTTTTTTTTTTTGAGATTTGCAGGTCATTTTTAGTTGGTGTTTGATCACATATTCAGTTTGGCCAAAATCTATTTAGTAGGTTTAAATTGAAAAGTTGAACTTGACCAAGTGTTTTTTATGAAATATGTCCCAAAGACCAAAATACACCTTAGGTAACTTACCAAGATTTACAGTTGAAGAAAAATATTATGACATCCGTTTTCCTATTTCTACCATAAAAGAAAACATGATAAAAGAATTATTTAAACAATTCAAAAAAATCAAGTAGGATGAGATGAAACATAAATAGGTCTCAAATATGACCTATTAATAAAATATTGTTTTATAGATAAACAATGTTTTATCAAGAAGATAAGTTTTGAAGTTTGTGGATAGGAAAACAAATAAATGGTTTTGGAGGGAAAATTAGAAAAATATCTTTAACAAAATTTATATTTAAAATAAATGAGTTCAACATAATATAGAGCTCATTTGCAAACTTTATGTTTTGAAAATAAAACCTTAATTTGAAGGAACAAATATGTAGAGCTTATGAGTGAAAACCATTTAAATTGATTTTGATAAAAAGAGTAATAAAATACTCTCAATATCTTCCCTACTTTACATGGTCATTTGGTTTATCTTTATTTGGTTTGGTTCAATGCCCATGCTTGGCAAGTTATTCATACAAGCAACAGTCCACCGGTCAAACAAAGTCAACATATAGACAGACAATTAAATCTTCACTAATGAACATATGTCTTAGGGTGATGATGCCATGCCATAACTTTAAATTTGAAAATATTTCAAATATTAAAGTAGAGCTTTGGTAAACTCCTTTCCATAAAATAAATTGGGGATATTATTTCTCTTTTCTTATAGCTTTTCAAAGATGTTTGGGAAAACCTTTTTTCCAAAAGTTTGTGAAGTTGTAGTCATGGAAATAATATGGAAAAAATAGAGGTCCCCATATGTTCTTGTATATACTTTGCTTTTTAAAATAGTTGGTTTTGTAAAATATATCTTGACTCTTCTTTTTTGGAAAAGTCAAGCCATTGTTAATAGTAAATGTAGCTAAGACAATTTTTTGGTAAATGGTTTTAGTAGTTTATTGACACGATGACATGATCTTCTTAAACACTTCAACACACAAGTAAGGTAATCATGTCAATCATACTTAAAAATCTAGTTCATCTCATTTAAGAACAAAAGTTTTTCTTGGTTCTAAATTTCACACCATAATAATCTAAATTTTTCTTTATTATAAATTTTGGGGTGTGACACCCTAGTAGCATGGACATATCACTTTTGTAGCAACGGTGGGTGGCATTTGCTGCAAGCACTTGTGTAGGGCGCGCATGGCGACGTAGGATTGGAAGTTGCATGTGGTAAGAGGAAGGTTAGATGAGATGCGAGATGGGAGAGGAACGACGATGTTGTGCTGGTGGGAGACGAATGACAGTTGCCCAGCGGTAGGAGATGAACGACCATATGGGCAAAAATCTCACTGTCGGTGGTGGCCGCATGAGAGAGACGTGGGAGGGAGGAATGGAGGTTGGAAAAAGAAATTTAATGTGGAGGAGAAACGTCTGCATGCAGTAAGGCTAAGTGTGGTGGGCCCTCCCTGTTGCTGTCTCCCACGTAGAGGGACCCCTGGCGCCTGTAGAGTATAGGACCATAGCGTGAAAAATCCTTCAGCAGGAGTGACGAGGGGTTAACCCGTCAATGCCCATCGTTGATGGACTTAGGTTCGAGGGATTGGGGAGCGCTGGAGGCGTCGATGGGCTAGCAAACAAGCACATAGGGAGACACGCAGTTTACCCAGGTTCAGGCCTCGAAGAGGATCCTACTCATGCTTGTCTGCTATTTGATTATCTAGGAGTCGAAAGTTATAGGGGTGCATAGATGCAATCTAGCGAGGTGTATGCTATGGTTGTGGATGTCCTCCTCGCTGCCCCCTCCTAGCCTTTATATAGGGAGGCTAGGTCTCGAGATAGCAGGCCGAGTTGGTTACAAATTAGGATTTTACCCTTTTGAGTCTCTATTTATTGCTTGTCATGTCCTCCAAGGAGTCGCCTTCCTATGGACCTGCACCACCCGAATCCTTGTTGGGCTTCGATTGCACCATAGGATCCTCTTGGGCTAGACCGTATAGGCTAAACACGAGTACCCACAGGGTATACCCATGTCAGTAGCCCCCGAGTGTCGAGCTGAATCGTAGATTTGGGTGGAGGCTATAAAGTCTTCGAGTGCATGGAATGTAGGCTCACTCAAAAGTTCTTTCGAGTGACACAGTTGTGTGTCATAGGGATTGTTGATATGCATGCCTGATACTCTGATAGATCGGGATCAATAAACTGCCTTAGGGCAAAACAATGTTATCTACTCAAACTCGAGTCCCTGGACTCGAATTCAGAACCTTGCTGGCGTAATTCGACTCTAGTCGCGGAGGTCTTACAGAGTCAAATTCAATGCTTTGGTGTGATCACTCGACGCGTCCGTCAAGGCTTTTTCATCGTGCATGTAGACACGGATTGTTTCTGGTAGAGTGCATCTGGTGCGTTGCCAGGACGTTCGCAGGTCTTATCTTCACGTTGTAAACGTGGCATCCGAATGTTTATTCACCGCGGAGGTGATTCAGGTGACCCAGGAGACGATGCCTCTTTGTAGGGTATTTCCATCAATTATGAGGCGAAGTCGCCGAATGCTTCAAATGCTCATGGTGCGGATGTGATCAACGATTTTTTCCATGTACGGGCATCTTTGCTTTTCATAGGGTATGCGACCAGCGTGTAACACCCTCAAATCGATCATATGCAAGTTTTAGCCCTTTCCGCCAAACCCGCATAGAAACGATTCAAGGACGCCCACCAGGCACTTTCGTGCGGGTGGAAAACAAAGTAATACCATTACACAACAGTCCTCGATGGGACCCACAGAACAGATATATATATATATATACTACAGCGACTCCGTGAGTCAAGAATACAGATATAATATACAAAGATCCAAATCACCTTGAAACGATAGAGCGTCCGACTACGGACAAGATGCAAATGGGGCTAAGAGCCCTGAAGAATAACCACTGGCGTCCATAACCCTGCCCAGGCCAAGCCGGAAGGGTAACCCTGCTAACGACGTCGATCTCAAACCTGCTAAAACAAAAGGGGTGCCGACAAAGGGCAAAGGAAAAAGAGCAGCGCCAGTACTGAGGCCAGTACACGGCGAGGCTAGAATTCGGTGGCTCTCGCCTACATAGGTATGGTGGACTGAAGCGGCAGCGCAGCAGCATTAAACAACCTATAGAGACTCAGTACAACTGTCGGCTATTAGAGAGAGAGATAAGAAAGACCTATTCGGAACCACCTGATACTAACACCATTCATACCCATCCTGGTATTCCCCCTCGAGACCAAACGAGGAAGTCAAACCGAGGAACTCACATAGTTGGCAGTTTTATCCATTCGATTATAGTTGAAGCTCTTACTAGTCAGATATGGATAGCATGAGTCATCCTGATAGCATAAGTAGTGGGAAGTTTTAATCACCATTTCGTTGTAGTGGGAACATTTACTAGTCAGATATAATTGTCCTGAGGAATCCCAAAACCCAGCAGTTGTTGGCACTTTTATCACATTCCATTGGAGTTGCAATACTTACTAGGCAGGTACAGCATGTCACAAAACAACCCCAGATCCACCAGTTGTTGGCATTTTAATATCCATTCCGTGATAGTTGAATCTGATTACTAGTCATATATTAAGTCAACTTTATAGCACTACTTTAGTTATGCTTGTCTATGATCGAGATACTGTGCTCCAAGTCATCCATAACCGCGGACACGGCTTTCCGGAAGTTTTACCCAGCAGGGGTGCACAAATAGCAACACACACTCGATCAACCTCGGAAAAACCAACTCAAAACCCAACGAGGCTTTCGCGACAAAGCAATCACATGATTCATAAATATTTCAGGGGACCACCCCATTAAGCTACCCGCAACGAAGTTGGCCGGCTCCGAGACAGACCCAAGGTTTGTGCCAATGGCTGTAAACAACTGGGAACCCGAAAGTGTGGTTGGGCTTGTCGATACCACGAAAACACTCCGCAATCCTAAGCAGTACAGGTGCTCCTAGAACAATCTTAAATAAAACAGTAATCATGGCATAAGTACAGGATAGTAAATAAAACCCCAAACTAGTTTGTGGCCCCAAGAAATAGAAAATGAATCAAGCTCTAGCTCAGGGGGGGTCCATAAGACCTCCCGGATGTGGATAGTGCGAAAAATCAAGGAACAGGTATCAAGTACTCGGGGTCCTACGGGACACAAGTGAGCATGGAAGAACCAAATAACATCTATTGCCCACCGATGCCTCTGCATTAATTATATCTAGCAATTTAATAGTTGTAATTAAAGACATAATCATCTCCACCACAACCATCTGCCAGCATTCCAACACTGTGGTACTTGACAACACGAGATCACACCTGAGCAAGCGACTACGACTCGCAAGGCCAGCTATCTACCAAACACAGGTAATAGGAGGTGTCCAAGGCAATATAGAGGCTGCACGGGACATAACTGGTGTACCGAAAACTAAAGCATCGCGACACGGATAGCAATAGATCAACAGGAGGAAAGAAACACTATAAATGCAAAATAGGTAGAAGGGGAAGAGATGCTCGCATGGGAAACACTGCCGACGGATCATATCCGTAGAACTTGTCGATACTCGCATCAACTCATCGGCCTAATCCGCGAAGAAGCAACACTAGAACAAACACCGGATGCACTATTTAATACTACGGCAAAAGATCCGGCATGATTATGATATGATGCATGGCATGGCAAGGATGCGATGCAATTAGGCAATATTAAGCGGAACCGGGGTCCCGACAATTAATTACACGGTTCAAGTTACTTAGAACCCCCGCAATTTAAATGTTGTATTAACAGGGCGAAACATGGCATCCGTTAGCTACACCAATTTAAATGGAGTCCGGAATAAGACAAAAGTATCCCGCATATAGACTCCATATTTAATTATGAGGTGAATCGGCATAATGCCCCCAACCCACAGACAAGTATGCATGCAAGATGAACAATTTAATATGCAACAGTTGATAATGTCATATTATAAAAATAGGGGCTTAGGGTCACACATCTGGGTTCAGAAGATCTTGGGTTCCGGGGGTCCGAGGTCCGGTCTCAGGGTTCGACGGGGGAACAGTTCGACGGAATCGGTCTCGGACAATGGAAGGAGAGCTTAGCGTTCCGGGAAGAAGGACTTGGTTTGGCGTCGGGGGCTCATCGGATTCGCCCTAGTCGGTGTCAATCTAGTCGTTCGGGTTCTCGTCATCGCATCCGGGAAGAAGTACTTGTCGCATATGTGGTCTTCGGGGTTGCTTCGATCGGCTCCATGATGAAGTACTTGTCGTCCCATGAAGAAGTCCTTGTCGATCCGTGGCGACGATCTTCGGGTCTCAGAGCGGTTCTAGGGTTCGGCGCCGGAAGATCTTATCGATTCCATGCCAAAAGTCCGGAGGGGGGGTGCAACTTGTCACGTTCAAGCAATTCTAAGGCGACACCTGGACAAGCTTGCCGAGACAGAGATCCGTTGCTGAGCTCCTGCGGGCACGCACACGTACCTGGGACAGAAACATACAGAGGCCTCGTTGTACATCGAGCAGGCCTTGACCAACAGGAACACACGCGGGGGTTCAAGGCCAACTCGCGCAGGGCCCGACGGAGCTACAGGGGTTGCGTGCTTGGGCGGCCCGCAGATGGAAGGAGGGCAACGCGGCGGAGCGCTCCAGGTGAAGGCACTATCGAGGCGAACGGCAGGGGAGACGAGGTCGCTGGTGAGGTAGAGGACGGTGGGGAGAAGGCCGGGGACAGGGGTAGGCATGTCCTTGGTGGCGGCGGCGCACTGGGCCGACGAGGTCAAGGCGGCGACCGGGGCGATGGCGGCGGAACCGAGCTACAGGGAGCAGGGCCGGCGGCGGAAGGGGAGCTTAGCGGTGGGGTACTCGGGCGGGAGGTGGCCGAGGCGGGCCTCGCGTGTCCGTGGCCGGAGACGGGGAGGGAGTGGCGCAGGCGGCGGCAAAAAGCGGTCGCCGGGAACAGGATCGAGGAGGGCGGCGTCGCTGGGCGAGGCCGGAGCAGGGGACGGCGGCGCAGGCGCGGCGGCCAGGGCGACGCAGGCGGCGCGGGGCTCACGGAGAGACGGCCGGGGAAGAGGGGAGGGAGCGCGGCGAAGCTCGCGAGGTGGTTGTCGGGGGAGGACGTGGGCTCGAGCGGCGATGGCGGGCCGGAGAGAGCGGCGGCCAGAAGCTGTGCTAGGAGGAGACGACGAGCCGGAGAGGTGGCGGTCAGAGGCGCCAGGGAGGGGCGGCACTGCGGTAGGTGGCGATGGAGGAGGAAGGAGAGGGCGAGCGGTGGGGTGAGGAGGAGGGGCACGGGGTGTGAGGTTGTCGGGGCCAGGGTGCATCTCCCATGAGGTGGGCCAGGAGGGGTAGGTGGCGTCGGTGCGGGTAGGGCCAACGGGGCGACATGTCGCGCTGCGAGTGGAGTGAGTGAGGTGGCCGGGTGGTGGAGTGGCTGGCAGGGTGGAGAGGGGAGGCGTGGTTGTCAGGCAGGTGGTGGACCAGGGGGTGGGGACGCGGGCCAGGGTGGACCTGGTCGGCGGGTCAGGAGTTGGCTGGGCGGGAGTTGGAGAGGGAGTGGGGCCAGGCAGCTGAGGTGGCGGGCTAGGGTTGGCTTGATGAGGTGGCTGAGAGAGAGAGAGAGCGAGAGAGAGCGACGGCTAGGTGGGGAGATGGTTTGGGGTTAGGGTAGCCCGTTAGGTAGGGTTTGACTTAGGGTAGGTTGTTTGGTTTTTATTGGGGGTGGCCGGCTGGGCCGGTTTTGGCCTGGTTCGGCTGTCCCCTAAAAATAATATAAATATTTTATTATTTAAAACGGGGCTTTTGCAAACCGTATTTAGACAAACCAAAATATTCCGGAGGTCCGGGTTTTGTATTTGAATAAAGGCTAGGTATTTAGAAAACAGAAATAGGGTTTTCCGAAAATAGTTTCACACAACAGATGCATGATGACATGAGCATGCGGTCATGACGATGCAATGCACAAAAACACAGCGATTTTCTAGTAGTGGTTTTACCGGGATGCCACAATTCGACACCACTAACAATGGATCTCGCCCTCGAGATCCGCCTCGTGGTACCGGGAAGAAGGTCGGCGATCTGAATCTCCTCGCTTCGTGTAGATCCTCACGACACCACTAACAAAGGTTCCTTCTTCGTCTTGAATCGGTGACACCACCAACAAGGGGGTCATTGCTCGCGTCCGTTGAGAGAACACTCCGGAGAAACAAAGACGAAGATAAAGGTCTCAAAAGCTAAGGCCACCTTTAACTTCCGTGGAAGGATTGAAAATTGCATTGATCCTCCAATTCAATGTACAAAGCGAATGATAAGAGTAGTGGTATGGTAGCTACTCCATCCCGCACTCAAAGCATTACTCTGCACAAGAATAGGGGAATTATACAACCAACTCCCGGAATTCAGACTGAAGATCTCGACAATCGAGGTTCGGAAGCAAGGAGTGATGCAGACTCTAGACCGGATCTGGCGTAGATGATGTCGTCGCGTTAGAAAACACCGGAAGGCACGAGAAGGAACAAAGAGAAATCCAACAGATGAAGGACTCCTCGATAGCATGAAGACGGGATGTAGAAGCACTGTTACCAAAGAAGGAAGCGAAACCCTGAAGGTACGACGGAAACCCAACCACGAGAATTCATGGACTCGAAGAAAGGTAAGAGAGCATATTTAAAACACGCAGAGGTAAGAGGAGAATAGCAGAGGGGTAAGGAGTAAAAGCAGACCTAATCAGATCTATCCAACCGATTTTGCAAAAATAGTTTTGACACTCTACTTCGGCCGTTAGCTAGGTTATCCTACAGGCTGGACTAGTGGGGTATCGCAACTCCTGAGCTCTGATACCACTCTGTAACACCCTCAAATCGATCCTATGCAAGTTTTATCCCTTTCCGCCAAACCCGTATAGAAACAATTCAAGGACGCCCACTAGGCACTTTCGTGCGGGTGGAAAACGAAGTAATACCATTACACAACAGTCCTCGATGGGACCCACAGAACAGATATATATACTACAGCGACTCCATGAGTCAAGAATACAGATATAATATACAAAGATCCAAATCACCTCGAAACGATAGAGCGTCCGACTACGGACAAGATGCAAATGGGGCTAAGAGCCCTGAAGAATAACCACTGGCGTCCATAACCCTGCCTAGGCCAAGCCAGAAGGGTAACCCTGCTAACGACGTCGATCTCAAACCTGCTAAAACAAAAGGGGTGCCGACAAAGGGCAAAGGAAAAAGAGGAGCGTCAGTACTGAGGCCAGTACACTGCGAGGCTAGAATTCGGCGGCTCTCGCCTACATAGGTATGGTGGACTGAAGCGGCAGCGCAACAGCATTAAACAACCTATAGAGACTTAGTACAACTGTCGGCCATTAGAGAGAGATAAGAAATACCTATTCGGAACCACCTGATACTAACACCATTCATACCCATCCTGGCATTCCCCCTCGAGACCAAACGAGGAAGTCAAACCAAGGAACTCACATAGTTGGCAGTTTTATCCATTCGATTATAGTTGAAGCACTTACTAGTCAGATATGGATAGCATGAGTCATCCTGATAGCATAAGTAGTGGGCGGTTTTAATCACCATTTCGTTGTTGTGGGAACATTTACTAGTCAGATATAATTGTTCTGAGGAATCCCAAAACCCAGCAGTTGTTGGCACTTTTATCACATTCCATTGGAGTTGCAATACTTACTAGGTAGGTACAGCATGTCACAAAACAACCCCAGATCCACCAGTTGTTGGCATTTTAATATCCATTCTGTGATAGTTGAATCTGATTACTAGTCATATATTAAGTCAAGTTTATAGCACTACTTTAGTTATGCTTGTCTATGATCGAGATACTGTGCTCCAAGTCGTCCATAACCGCGGACACGGCTTTCAGAAAGTTTTACCCTGCGGGGGTGCACAAATAGCAACACACACTCGATCAACCTCGGAAAAACCAACTCAAAACCTAACGAGGCTTTCACGACAAAGCAATCACAGGATTCATAAATATTTCAGGGGGCCACCCCATTAAGCTACCCGCAACGAAGTTGGCCGGCTCCGAGACGGAACCAAGGTTTGGGCCAATGGCTGTAAACAACTTGGAACCCGAAAGTGTGGCTGGGCTTGTCGATACCGCGAAAACACTCCGCAATCCTAAATAGTACAGGTGCTCCACGCACAATCTTAAATAAAACAATAATCATGGCATAAGTACATGATAGTAAATAAAACCCCAAACTAGTTTGTGGCCCCAAGAAATAGAAATGAATCAAGCTCTGGCTCAGGGGGGGTACATAAGGCCTCCCGGATGTGGATAGTGCAAAAAATCAAGGAACAGGTATCAAGTACTCGAGGTCCTACGGGACACAAGTGAGCGTGGAAAAACCAAATAACATCTATTGCCCACCGATGCCTCTGCATTAATTATATCTAGCAATTTAATAGTTGTAATTAAAGACATGATCATCTCCACCACAACCATCTGCTAGCATTCCAACACTGTGGTACTTGACAACACGAGATCGCACCTGAGCAAGCGACTACAACTCGCAAGGCCAGCTATCTACCAAACACAGGTAATAGGAGGTGTCCAAGGCAATATAGAGGCTGCACGGGACATAACTGGTGTACGGAAAACTAAAGCATGGCGACACGGATAGCAATAGATCAACAGGAGGAAATAAAGACTATAAATGCAAAATAGGTAGAACGGGAAGAGATGCTCGCCTGGGAAACACTTCCGACGGATCATATCCAGAGAACTTGTCGATACTCGCATCAACTTATCGGCCTAATCCGCGAAGAAGCAACACTAGAACAAACACCGGATGCATTATTTAATACTATGGCAAAAGATCCGGCATGATTATGACATGATGCATGGCATGGCAAGGATGCGATGCAACTAGGCAATATTAAGCGGAACCGGGGTCCCGACAATTAATTACATGGTTCAAGTTATTTAGAACCCCCGCAATTTAAATGTTGTATTAACAGGGCGAAACATGGCATCGGTTAGCTACACCAATTTAAATGGAGTCCAGAATAAGACAAAAGTATCCCGCATAGACTCCATATTTAATTATGAGGTGAATCGGCATAATGCCCCCAACCCACAGACAGGTATGCATGCAAGATGAACAATTTAATATGCAACAGTTGATAATGTCATATTATAAAAATAGGGGCTTAGGGTCACACATCTGGGTTTGGAAGATCTTGGGTTCCGGGGGTCCGAGGTCCGGTCTTAGGGTTCGACGGGGGAACGGTTCGACTGAATCGGTCTCGGACAACGGAAGGAGAGCTTGGCGTTCTAGGAAGAAGGACTTGGTTTGGCGTCAGGGGCTCATCGGATTCGCCCTGGTCGGTGTCGATCTTGTCGTTCGGGTTCTCGGCATCGCATCCGGGAAGAAGTACTTGTCGCATCTGTGGTCTTCGGGGTTGCTTCGATCAGCTCCATGATGAAGTACTTGTCGTCCCATGTAGAAGTCCCTGTCGATCCGTGGCGATGATCTTCGGGTCTCGGAGCGGTTCTGGGGTTCGGCGCCGGAAGATCTTGTCAATTCCATGCCAAAAGTCCGGGGGGGGGTTGCAACTTGTCACGTTCAAGCAATTCCAAGGCGACACCTGGACGAGCTTGCCGAGACAGAGATCCGTTGCTGAGCTCCTGTGGGCACGCACACGTACCTGGGACAGAAACATACAGAGGCCTCGTTGTACATCGAGCAGGCCTTGACCAACAGGAACACACGCGGGGGTTCAAGGCCAACTCGCGCAGGGCCCGATGGAGCTACAGGGGCGGCGTGCTTGGGCGGCCCATAGATGGAAGGAGGGCAACGCGACGGAGGGCTCCAGGTGAAGGCACTGTCGAGGCGAACGGCAGGGGAGAGGAGGTCGCCGGTGAGGCAGAGGACGGCGGGCTGAAGGCCGGGGACAGGGGTAGGCGCGTCCTTAGTGTCGGCGGCGCACTAGGCCGACGAGGTCAAGGCGGCGACCGGGGGCGATGGCGGCGGAACCGAGCTGCAGGGAGGAGGGCCGGCGGTGGAAGGGGAGCTTAGCGGCGGGGTACTCGGGCGGGAGGTGGCCGAGGCGGGCCCTGTGCGTCCGTGGCTGGAGATGGGGAGGGAGAGGAGCAGGCGGCGGCGAAAAGCAGTCGCCGGGAACGGGGCCGAGGAGGACGGCGGCGTCGCTGGGCGAGGTCGGAGCAGGGGACGGCAGCGCAGGAGCGGCGGCCAGGGCGACGCAGGCGGCGTGGGGCTCACGGAGAGGCGACCGGGGAAGAGGTGAGGGAGCACGGCGAAGCTCGCGAGGCGGTTGTTGGAGGAGGATGCGGGCTCGAGCGGCGACGGCGGGCCGGAGCGAGCGGCGGCCAGAAGCTGGGCTGGGAGGAGACGGCGAGCCGGAGACGTGGCGGTCGGAGGCGCCAGGGAGGGGCGGCGCTGCGGTAGGTGGCGATGGAGGGGGAAGGAGAGGGCAAACGGTGGGGAGAGGAGGAGGGGCGCGGGGTGCGAGGTTGTCGGGGCCAGTGTGCGTCTCCCACGAGGTGGGCCAGGAGGGGTAGGTGGCGTCGATGCGGGTGGGGCCAGCAGGGCGACGTGTCGCGCTGCGAGTGGAGGGAGTGAGGTGGCCGGGTGGTGGAGTGGCTGGCGGGGTGGAGAGGGGAGGCGTGGTTGTCGGGCAGGTGGTGGACCAGGGGGGTGGGGACGCGGGCCAGGGTGGACCTGGTCGGCGGGTCAGGAGGTGGTTGGGCGGGAGTTGGAGAGGGAGTGGGGCCAGGCGTCTGAGGTGGCGGGCTGGGGTTGGCTCGGTGAGGTGGCTGAGAGAGAGAGAGAGGCGGCTGGGTGGGGAGATGGTTTGGGGTTAGGGTAGCCGGTTAGGTAGGGTTTGACTTAGGGTAGGTTGTTTGGTTTTTTATTGGGGGTGGCCGGCTGGGCCGGTTTGGGCCTGGTTCGGCTGTCCCCTAAAAATAATATAAATATTTTATTATTTAAAACGGGGCTTTTGCAAACCGTATTTAGACAAACCAAAATATTCCGGAGGTCCGGGTTTTGTATTTGAATAAAGGCTAGGTATTTAGAAAACAGAAATAGGGTTTTTCGAAAATAGTTTCAGCCAACAGATGCATGATGACATGAGCATGCGGTCATGACGATGCAATGCACAAAAACACATCGATTTTCTAGTAGTGGTTTTACCGGGATGCCACACAGCGCTCCCTATGGGAGTAGCCCCTGAGTGCCTACTCGAGTTGTAGACTCGAGTGGGGACTTTGAACATTTGTCGACTGTTGTTGTTATAACTTATCGATTGTGCTTCCAACGCTTCCTATAGGAGTAGCCCCCTAGTCCGTAGTTGAATAGTTGATTCAAATGTCTTGTATTTTACCAAGGCAATTCTACGCCCTTACAATATTCGGGTGCGTGGCCAACGCTCCTGTTAGATTACGGTTTTAACTGGGATTTGACAAGTCACGCGTAGATTACGATTTTAACTGCGCCTCCTCGATTTTCGCGCAGCATGGGGGTCGTGCAACAATGATTCGATATGCACGCTGCCACGTGTGGCCGTCGATATGCTCCATGTGTTCAGACAAAGTTTTGCTAGCTGTTGGATGGCATTACTCTGTGCTTAAGTAGGGATCTGGTGCGGTAATTTGTGTAATATGCCTCTTCCTCCCTTTCACACTAATGCCATTGTCGTTCTTCCTCTACTTCACTGCTCCCATCTCCTTGTTGCGCTGGACATTCTCAAAGCTTTTCCCAACTACTTCATATGGTCCCTTCGTCGCTGACGAATGGGGAAGAAGAAAGGCAATGCTAGCACGGGATCTGCCACTACCGCTGTCGTGATGAAGAAGAAGGCCGCCGCCGCAGCCATCGGGTCCAGGACTATTGTCGTGGCCACAAAGAAGAAAGGGGCCAGGACCCGCGTGACCAACAATTCGTGGCGGCACACAACCTTGAAGGAGCATGAACTCCAGACGCATCGACAGGCCGGTCTGCTTCTGGCAACAAAGCTGATTGCCAAATCCCCGGACCAGAGGTAATCCCGATCTTCCCACTGGGTTTCGGGTGTTGTTTTTGGCTTTTATCCTCCAAGGTCTCTCGCTCTCCCTCCACAAGTTCGTGCGAGGGTTGCTTTGCTTTTATGGGCTTTAGCTTCATCAGTTGGCCCCAACTCCATCTTGCACATCGCGTGCTATATTACTCTCCGCGAGTGCTGGCACAGATTCGAGCCACACTTTGGTCTGTTCAAGAATTTTTTCAAACCGAAGAGGCAGTCGGGGTCTGGCTCCGTGACGTACGATCTTAGCGGGTGCGGCATATATGTGGACCCCAATGTCCAGTATTTCTGCCTCAATCTTGTCGAATCCGCCCAAGGATGGATGGATAAGTGGTTTTATATCCGATACTAGAAGGTTGACACAGAAAGACTTGCTCCTTTTGACCCGAAGGCTGAGCTTAGGGGAAGAAGATCCTGGAAGAATGTCGTGATGATGGGCGAATCAGAGGAAGTCGAGGTCTTGTACAAGCATGTTTGTGACCTTCAGCTTGTCCGAGGCCAGGAAGTTACTGGCATGAATCTCATCCGCACATGGTTGCGGCATCAGGTGCAGGCCAGGGCACACCCGATGTCGTGGTGGACCAGTGTGATGGACCTAACTCACATTTCTTCTGAGGATATGTCATCAGTGGAGGTGGATAGGAAAGTCAGGGCACTGACCAAATTCATCGCAAAGGATGTTCTTCCTAGGGATTCGGCCACTCTGTCATTTCGTGTGAGTAACTCTCCTCCTAAGGTAAATTTTATATAGACTCTTATTCTTCATTCTTGTACGCGGGATGTTTTGTGATTGTAATTTGATGCTTGCACCAGGACTAGAAAGTAGAGAGTGCGATGCCGCCTCAACCGAAGGGGATACTTCCTCCCGAGGATGAAGAAGCGGACAAATCAGGGTTGATTGTGCCCATGGTTGACATGCAGGAATTCCCTGATTCTAGCAAAGATGGCACTCACAAGCGCTCCTGAAGGAAGGATTCGGATGCATCAACGCCGGAGACGCTGAGGGGTCCTTTAGCTGAGGTGGGTACTACGAATCCAATTCTAGCGGTACTTGTCTGTAGTATGCCCCCCTCCCACTGCTAAAGAAGCCGAGGAGGCTAAAGAAGAAGCTGGATGATGACTTTGACCTCGACAGAATTGACAGGTGAGTCTTTGCTAGTTGATGTGTTTAAATATCAGTCTGGGTTACAGTGTCTTTATGCTGAATGTCTGATTATGCTTGTATAAGCGTGACTGCATTTTCATCTAGCATTGACCGTGTCCTGAGGACATTGGATTCGTAGACTCGAAGGGTAAGGGTGCGGATGAATCCGAGCTCTCCCCAAAGACAACGGCCCCCTCTAGCGCGAGCTCCTCGAGTTCTCCCAACTTGGGGGACCATAGGGTTCTTGCCCAGACGTCAGCACAGAAGGAACCTTTGGGGTCTTCGGGTAACCATGGAAGTGTATGTAAGTTTGAAGGAGATATGCCCTAGACACAAATAATAAATAGGTTTTTATTTTCATATCTCAATTAGTTTATAATAGTTTCATATTGTGTTATAACTGTATCAAGAAGAAACATTCGTACAGGTGTGGTATGAAACAAACCAAGTCCCTAGTAGACTCTATTCATACTAGTTCGTTGGTCATGAGGATGATCTAGGTTTCAAGATCATGGGCATTTATGCCAATTGACAATGAGGTCATATCATTGGTGAATGATGTGATGGACATTCCTTGAAAGATTGTGACACGATCAAGTCATATAGTTCATTGTTGCAATAACTAAAATCTAGTCTCCTTTTCCATAGAACGTGAGTTCATATTACTCACTATTTCTTGAGGCTGCTTTGACTGCATGAAACGTCATCTGGTAATACGGTGATCATAAAGGTGTATGTTAGGTATTCCAACGGAATAGTAGATGACATGACACTACAAGAGTGGGATTTGTTCACCCACGTGACGGGTAAGATACATACGGCCGGCTTGGTGAGATTACATCCATATATGTTGCAACATGTGACTCGGTCACGAGGATGTAATATCACAGTAACAAGAAAATAGAACTTGTTGGTAACGAGATTGAATAGGGTATATGATACCAATGATCGGATCTCGGACAAGTCATATCAAAGAATCAAAGGGAAATTGGATTCTACATTTTACGGTTCAAACGACATTGTCATCGTGGAATGCATAGGGGTCACATGGGCATCCCTGGTCCCTCTATTGATCATTTATATAGATCATGTCTAGAGCATTCTCGAGCCGTGAGGGGATACACTTAAGGGTACGATGAGAGAGATCATTCGTAATATGGAATCATAGTAGAGAAAAAGAAATCCGGAATTGTTCCGCAGAGATATCCGAAGTTGTTCGGAGAAAGAATAAAGGAAAAGACCAGAAAAGTATTTTCGGATAAATGGGAATTTGAATATACATTTATTATATGTTAATTATGAATTAATATATTCTAAATAATATTTAAATTAAGATTTATAAAAGCAACTTTCATATTAGGCCAAATCCCAGGAGGGAAATAGCCTAGGTGAAAAGATGCAGAAAAAGAAAAAGAAAACAGCTAACAGCCCACGTCGGCGGCGGATAATAGCCGCCGCATGGGGGGAGGGTGGAAGCCAAACGGCCGTCGGGCCGGCCAGCTCGACCCCGGCCCACGTGGGCATACAGGGGAGCCAGCCAGCCAGGCAGGCCATGGCCAATGCCGGCCCACCTAGGCAGCTGAGCGGGCAAGGGCCCAGGCAGGCCGCAAAGGAGCACGCCGGCCTAGCGCGTGGCACCACTTGCCGCCGCTGCGGGCGGGAGACAGGCGGGCGCGGGACGGGCCGCTCCAAGGCCCACCCAGCTGGCTCTGTCCAGGCTGCCATCTGTTGCTGCTTCTCTTTGCTGCTTTTGGTTGTACAGATTCGGCCTACTCGGCCAGGACGAAAATTCCTAGGGTTTTTCCTTTGTAATTAGTCCCACATGGCTAACCTAATGGGGAGGGCACACCCCCTCCTCCTATATATAGGGGTGCCCGTGGGAAGACTAAGGTGACATCAATATACTATTGGAGAAGTCTTTTTGGTTGACTTTCTCCCTCCCTCTCTCTCCCTTGTGACCATGGCCTCCAAGTTTGGGCCGTGCGAACAAGACACACCTGCAGAATGGCATTGCACTGCAGGGATTACTAGCCGGATATCAACTTCCGCACTCCTGGCGGGATCAGGGAGCCAGAGGTCTCATCATACACCAGATGTCTACGAAGCCACGAGGTGCAACACTTGGGGCACTTCGATGTCATGAGCCGGAGCTACTACACGATGAAGAAGGAGAAAGGGGTGACCTGCGAGGAGCTTCGTGACCTTGAGGTTGGCCACGGGATCGACTACTTGGAACGTTAACCGCGTACGGTCTACAAGGGTATGTATTCTATACGCTCCGGTCGTTACCGCATTTCTACATTGGTAGATCTTGGGCATTAGGCTGTTCCATCATAGGAAAAAATTTATTTTCTGCTACAGAACCCTTTAGTGGTAACAGAGCCGATCTATGCATAGGAGTGTTGTATGGCCAGTACGCACAAGTATTGTGTAGGCATTGATCCCTTAGTTGTTATCCTGTAAGGTGTACTTGTTTATATCGCGGTATTGTTTGATGAAGCGGCCCAGACAGACCTTCGCGTATTCGTACGTGAGACTGGTTCCAGGCTCAACATACGGCTTGTACCGTATAAGTGGCTAGCGGGTGTATGTCTCTCCTTCAATAGTTGATATAGCATTTACATTGGAGGGCCCTGAAAGAGGTGTATTAGAGACAACGGTTGGATCCATGTTGTGGTTGGAAAGTTCATAGTTTAGAAACGGTTCTATTGCGAAGCCCTAACAACCATGTAAAACTTGCAATAGATAAAGTAGAGGTGTCTAACTTTATTTTGCAGGAGGACATGTGTTATGATATGTTATTGGTTGTTACGAAGGTAAAGTAGTTTACTGTTTCTATTACTAAGTAGTATAATAATAGTCATCATTGCGATGGACAACCTAGTGGTGGTGTCATGGACTTGGCGTCAAACAAAGGGAAAGATGGAGATCATGCCGGAGCGCTCAATGGAGATCAAGGCGCAAGAAGGACCTATCATATCACAAAATATGCAGGTGATGTTGACACCTGTTTTACATCTTATTGTGTGCCAGCATTAAATACTCAATGGTAGAAAATAAGATAATCCCTATTTAATTCCAATGATAGTGTTCCCCTTGTGTGTGCACCACCAAGAAAGTTCTTCGTTATGAAGTCGGCCGTGACGATCGGGGGCTAGACATATCTAGTTCGCATATAGTGGGTGTAAGCCATGTTGCACAGCGAATACACACAAGTTAGATTTGGCAAGCCTAGCATGTATAGACATGGCCTCGGAACACAAGAGATCGAAAGATCGAGCATGAATCACAGGGCTAATGTGATTGACATTGGGGAATGTCTACTTTTTAAACTGCATTGTCGGTCGTGACGATCGAGGGTGGTGTAGCGGATTGGGGTCGTGTGATCACTAAAATCGTCCAGGGGATGACAATTTTAGTGGGAGATCAATTATTAATTGAACTCATATTATGAACTTATTCTAGATGTCTATTTGCAAATATCTTAGTAGATCATGGCCTATCCCATTGAGGTCCTTTGCGGCCATGGTAAATTTTATTGCTTGATGTGGAACTTAGCAAAAGGGTCAAACTTCATAGAATACCCACGCCTGAGGATATCCTCGTAAAAGGTGATCTTCTCTTCTTGATACAATAACCATTAGGAGATAATTCGATGACTCCATAATGTTTGTGTTTTCTCCATAATCATCCAATAATCCATTCTCCATTTGATGGAGAGTTGGGCTACATTTTTTATTCCACAGAAAGGCACATAACGTATGAGCCATTGGATGAGTTTTCTCCATGATGGATGAAAAGATAATATTTGGACAATCATGTAGCAATCTTGCATTAGAGATGAGAACTCTCTGAAGGGCTTGATTGCAATGGAGGTCATGGATGAAAAGGTATATGTTAGATATACAAAGTTATAAGTGTAATTCTGGCGAAACCCGTTGCAGTTTATAAAGTATTTGATATTTGTCATGTTTTCTGAAAAAAGGATGGTCTGCTTGAGAATTGCTAGAATTGAGGCAATGTGGCTTGCCGGTAAGCAAAATAGTTGATGGACATCATCACCCCTTTCCTCAAAAGTTTATCATTTGGATAAGTGGACTTGAATATAATTTTGTAATCCTTGTTTGTGTCTTGTTATTGGTGAGATGATTATTCATATGAACAAGTTACAAGCCAGTTGCACTATTCTTATGAACAATACCTTATGGTCACATTACAATTATAAATGACTTATTCTCATCACTATGTTAATGATAATAGTTTAAGCATTTATAAAGGATTAGAATGCTAAAAGATATACAAAGTTTAATAATGAAATGACAATATAATTTTAAGTCATTTTGGTTATTGCATGTTCTTCATTTTAAATGAAGATCGGGGTCTTAGATGCTTAATCTAGAGAATTTGCAAAACCATGCCTCGTTGGGCAGAATGACTAAAACTCTACATTCTGGTAAAATAGTGATATGCGAAGAAATGTTGAATCTTATACATAGTGATGTGTCGTATTTTCAACAAGATAGTGGAAATCATTAGTTAATTGCAGACTTAAGTGAATAGGCATATTTACTTAATGAAACATAAGTTTGAAATTGTTTTGAATAGTTCAAAATATTTCAAGTAAAGAAGGATATTGAAAATAACAATAATACAAGGTCTTTTCGATTTGGTCAATATAACTAAGGTATTCAAGTTAAGTTTAACATAAAAGGGAATTGTGAAAGAGGTTTCACTGATTATGACAATTGGACAAATTCAAAATGTATTGAAATGTCTAAACATCATAATCATTTATGTATTAGATACATATGGTATAATATTATCTCTTATGGGTTATGGTTATCATTTAGAGTTACAGATCGAAATAAGAAAACACTCGTATGAGATACAAAGGAACATCTAAAGATTCATGGAAACAACACTATAAGAGTTATGGCATGTTCGAGTTTCTGGAGATTTCAATAATTCGAAGTCATGACGAATAAACAAGTCTTTGTAGACTATTCTTAGGAAGCTATGAATACATGTTCCACAAAGGGGGCAAACCTGTTGTTGTCCTAAGTTAATGTGTCTTGACGAAGATATAGGTGAAAGAAAGTAAAATATCAAAAAGAAGGTATTTGACATTGCCTCCGAATTGTTGAGTGGTGTAGTGGAATTTGTTCTATGAAACCGAACTCTACAAATAGAGGAGAAACTATTGATAATGATCATAAAGTTTCAGCGAATACTTTACTAAAGAAAGTTGGATTCAACTATATATTTTACAAGTTAGTGGAGTTACATTGTTGATTCACTTGTCATGTTTTGAACAAGACATACCTACAAAATAGAAAGAAGTGTGATGGACCTAAGTGCAAGAAATAAATGGATATTGAAATCTCGTTAATGGAATTCTCGATTTGATGGTAATCAAAGAATTTTGGAATGTCCAAGATTACCGAGAAGACCTGGATTTCAGTGGGAGCAAATTAGCTTGGCTAAATCATAATATGTAGCTAACATATTTTGAGTGGGAGCTAAGTGAAATCCCTGGATCTCATATATGGATGCCATATTTGAGTCGGAGCGTGAAATCATTCTAAGATATGTCGACGACATATATGAATGATGTGATTGGTAAAATTTAAGTTCATAAATAAGGATGAAGTTGAAGTTATTAAACAATGAGATCTATCGAGATAGATTGATGAGTTTAATAAAAATCAAATGTCGAATGCTTCCTGGACTTGATTCTGAAAGATGTTCAGAATGTCCTAGACAAGATTTTGAATAAGCTCAGAATGGAACAAGGTAAGAAAGAAGTTCTTACTATATGAAGCATTGAGTTAGTATTACAACTATGGTTAAAAGAAACAAAGAAACAAAGAAAGAGATGCGTTGCATCTCATATGCCTCAGCCATAGGTTCTTCCATACAATCATATTGTATACTCCACATAATGTGACCCGAGGTTCTGGTGGGTAGGACAAGCTCTTAACTATAACAACATGTCTTGAAGTGATTCCTGAGTTAATCACTGAACCATAATTAAGTTAGTACTTAAATGACAAGAAGCAAAGTAAAGCGCATAGTTGCATTTCATGTACTAGGATCTACATAGATATAGAAGTATAAAGGCTCTATCTGATGTGATGTACATGTTTGTGGCAGGACTACTTCACCTTTACGCAGAGGGTGTGTCCTAGGGCATAGTCAAATTTCTCGATTCAATATTAGCCCAAAGAGGTGCATATGGTACCCAACTAAGAATAGGATAGAAATGATAAAGCCCATGAGGTTGATCTAAAGGCACTATAGGATCCTGGAAACCGACCTCACTCTGTTGCCATGACTGCCGTACATACACAAAGGATTGCAAAGTGTTTTTTGAAGTTTAGATGACAACAATGAAAACGGTCGTCATTATAAACACTAGAAACGAAGTCTCACTTTTTCGCCAAATGAACACTTCAACCCATTATAAGATAATGGTATGAATGCCAAAATTAGGAAGACATTAACGATTTGCAAAATACATAATGATCTGGTAAAACTGAACATGGACACGACGTTTCCCGTAAGCATGCATGGTTAATAAACGCATATGTTTATGGTTTATGATGAGTAAAATGCGAGATGGATTATTTGTACTCTACTTCAAGTGGGAGACTGAAAAAGATATGCCCTAGAGGCAAATAATAAATAGGTTTTTATTGTCAAATCTCAATTAGTTTATAATGGTTTCAAATTGTGATATAACTGTATCAAGGAGAAACATTGGTACAGGTGTGGTATGAAACAAACCAAGTCCCTAGTAGCCTCTATTCATACTAGTTCGTTGGTCATTAGGATGATTTGAGTTTCAAGATCATAGGCTTTATGCCAATTGACAACGAGGTCATATCATTGGTGAATGATGTGATGGACATTCCTCGAAAGATTGTGACACGATCAAGTCATATAGTTCATTGTTGCAACAGCTAAAATCTAGTCTCCTTTTCCTTAGACCATGAGTTCATATTACTCACTATTTCCCAAGGCTGCTTTGATTGCATCAAACGACATCTGGTAATACGGTGATCATAAAGGTGTATGTTAGGTATTCCAAAGGAATAGTAGATGACATGTGACTACAAGAGCAGGATTTTTTCACCCACGTGACTGGTAAGATACATACGACCGGCTTGATGACATTACATCAATATATGTTGCAACATGTGACTCGGGGGATGTAATATCACCGTAACAAGTAAAATAGAACTTGTTGGTAACGAGATTGAACAGGGTATATGATACCAATGATCGGATCTCAGACAAGTTGTATCAAAGGAACAAAGGGAAATTGGATTCTACATTTTACGGTTCAAACAACATTGTCATCGTGGAATGCATAGGGGTCACATGGGCATCCCTGGTCCCTCTGTTGATCATTGATATAGACCATGTCTAGAGCATTCCCAAGCCGTGAGAGGATACACTTAAGGGTATGATGAGAGAGATCATCTATAAGATGGAATCATAGTAGAGAAAGAGAAAGCCGGAATTGTTCCGCAGAGATATCCGAAGTTTTTCGGAGAAAGATTAAAGGAAAAGACCAGAAATGTATTTTCGGATAAATGGGAATTTGAATATACATTTATTATATGTTAATTATGAATTAATATATTCTAAAAATAATATTTAAATTAAGATTTATAAAAGCAACTTTCATATTACGCCAAATCCCAGGAGGGAAATAGCCTAGGAGAAAAGCTGCAGAAAAGAAAAAGGAAAACAGCTAACAACCCACGTGGGTGGCGGATAATAGACGCCGCACGAGGGGCGGGTGGCAGCTCGACCACGGCCCACGCGGGCACGCGAGGGAGCCATCCATCTAGGCAGGGAGCGGCCAATGCTAACCCACCCGGGTGGTTGGGTGGGTAAGGGCCCAGGCGGGGCTGCCAGGCGGGCCGCAAGGCGTGCGCCAGCCCAGCGCGTGGCACCACTTGCCATCACGGAAGGCGGGAGACAGGCGGGCGCGGGATGGGCCGCTCCAAGGCCCACCCGGCTGGCTCTATCCAGGATGCCATCTGCTGCTGCTTCTCTTTGCTGCTTTGGGCTGTACAGATTCAGCCCACTCGGCCAGGATGAAAATTCCTCGGTTTTTTCCTTTGTAATTAGTCCCACATGGCTAACCTAATGAGGAGGGCACACCCCCTCCACCTATATATATGGGTTCCCATGGGAAGACTAAGGTGACACCAATATACAAATGGAGAAGTCTTTTTGGTTGACTTTCTCCCTCCCTCTCTCTCTCCCTTGTGACCATGGCCCCTTTAGGCCGTGCGAACAAGACACACCTGCAGCACGCTGTTGCGTTGCATGGATTCCTAGCCGGATATCAACTTCCGCACTCCCAACGGGATCAAGGAGCCGGAGGTCTCATCATACACCCGATCTGTACGAATCCATGAGGTGGAACACTTGGGGCACTTGGATGTCGTGAGCCGGAGCTGCTACACGATGAAGAAGGAGCAAGGGGTGACCCGCGAGGAGCTTCGCGACCTTGAGGTCGGCCACAGGATCAACTACTTCAACCACATTCCTCTCGGAACGTTAGATGCATATGGTCTACAAGGGTATGTATTCTATATGCTCCGGCGGTTACCGCATTTCTACATAGATAGATCTTGGGCATTAGGCAGTTCCATCGTAGAATTTTTTTCTGCTATGGAACCCTTCAAAGTTCATTGCTCGAAAATTCCCTGGTGTCACCTTCGTTCGTGACATATTTCCTTATGCATCCTATCCTCCAAGGCGCGGTTCATCTTGGCGAGCAAGTAGTTAACCTTGGTCGGCAGCATGCTCGGCTAGATACTGACTATCGCCAGCTGTAGAGTGATTTTTCTGCTCCTGTCATGCTTTTGCTAAACACGGGTGTCAATTGTGTTTGACTTGCTTCCTTCATTTTGCTAGATGAAAACAATGACCTTCTTCGCCTTCTAAGCTCCCTTGAAAAGGTGCTCAGTGTGGCAGAGAAAAACGGGATGAGGCACTCGAAGCCCTCGAGCTCCTCAAGCAGGACTCGAAGAAGCGCGAAGAAGACCTGTTGGCCGCTACAGCCGATAGAGAGAAGGGGTTCGCAGAACAACTTCTCCCTGTTGCCAAAGAACTTTCTAGTATGTCTTATTTTGGCCTTGCTCAATTCAAAAAAAATCCCTCTTTGGTTTCTTTTCTTCCGTTGCTGATTTATGAGAGTCAATCGTAGATGCCTTCGGAGTGGATTTCGACCGCCAGGTGCTGGCCCACGAGGATGTCCTGGCTGGTGTTGTCATGGCAGTCGAAGATCATAGCGTCTCCACCTAGGACTCACTCAAGAAGGCCAAGACCGTTCTTGGACGTCTTCGAGAGGAGATGCTCCCCAAGGCCAAGCTTGTTGAAGATATTGATGGCCTGGTCGAAACCTTCACCGAGGGCGTTCCTTCGGACTTCAAGAATGCATAGAAGGGAGTCGGTGCTTCTTTAGGGTTGGCGATGCCGCAGGCCTATGGTGCTGACTTGATGAGCAAGATCACTTCGAGGATGCCGATAACCGTGGAGGGTGAAGAGGTAGCTTTCGGTCCATTAGGTACTCGCTGCCATAAGTATGGGCCTCGTCTTATAGAGACGATCGCAAAGTACTCTGCTGAGCAAAAGCGCCGGAGGGTAGCAAAGGCCATAGCGTTTAGATATGTTGCTGCTAGGGTCGTGACGCCGGATGCTGCCACGAAGTCTGTGAAGCCCTCGAGTGCCGATGCATAGGCGTAGCTGCCTTTCCTGTTTTCTTTTGTAGTGGTGCTAATACTTTAGGCTTGTCTTGAACTACTTTTGTGGGGGTGCACCTATCAGAACTTTTTGTCAAGTTCGATGCATAAATCTTTTGAGTGCTTCTTTCACTCGATTTCCATGCTCAGAAGTTCTCATGCTTCGAACTTTTTGATTGGTTAGGGGTCTTCGAGTGACGTGTGCTGACTGCAAGTGCACAGATCGTTTGTAGCTAGTTTCAAAATAAAGATATCGATCCTACAGGGAGCAGGAGTCTGAAGTCTAATAACTCTTTGAACTAAATATTGAAATATTAATGCTAAATAACATTCTAAGTAACAAGATAAAATGCGAGTTTTCTATAAAAGATATTTTTGGGTTTTCAAATAAGAAAACAATAAGTAGACTAAAGCTATAAGTAAACAAGATCATGCAAGTATGATTATGGAAGTCTGCAAGATGATGGAAAGAGTTCTCTGGGAGTAGTGGATCCACCGCTAGTAATTAGAAAGAGTGATCAAAATTATTATAATGAATAAGACCATTTATGATATGTGTGGGAGGAGCTCCATATATGGACGAATAGGCAGCAACCACTACACACATCATCCATCATAACCACAGCAGACAGCAATCGACATCAATCAAATTACTGCGCTATTAAGGGACTTTACCCCGCAGGATGTATCCCATGGCATGGACAATGTTCCATGAGTTCTCCTCGGTTCCCAAGTTGATACGTAAGGAATGACAACAGCTTTATAGTCACCGTAAGTGTTATCATCCCTTTATCTACCAACAACTAGTTCCCCCCATCTAGTCCTCGGTGAGGCAAATATTGAGTGGCGGGCTTCACCCAACATCAAGATGAAGGAAATCTAACACAGACACATAATGAACAATATCACATAATAATCTTTATCTCAATTCAATCTCATACTAGGGTTTCTCCATCTCCCCAAGAACAAAGTAAACTACTCACACATGAAGGCAATCAACATCATGGATAGAATTTGGATGAAGTATGATGATACAATTGAAGACAAGTGCAAATCCAAGATTCAATCTAGAATTACAACAAGTAACCAAAGGCAGTGATGGAAACTTTGTTGATGAAGATGACGATGTAGATCGATGTGGAGGCCTTCAAGATCCTAGTCCCTTCTCCTCTTGTGTGATGGTGATGGTGTAGATCTGATTGGAGGCGGCTATGGCGGTGGCACGGCGGCAGGGCTCCGCCATGGTGGAGGATATGGCTTCGTCTCTCTCTCTCTCTCTCTCTCCACTACTAGAGAAAAGGTTATAGGAGACATGCTCATTTGAGGCGCACTTATACTATATGCGCCTTCGATAAAATAGGCGAGGCGCACTGCACTGACATGCGCCTCAAGTATTAAAATAGGCGAGGCGATGCACCTCCTATACTCTCTGTATAGACGAAATCTGGCACCCCCATATTATGCGAGGCGCATTCTGATAATATGCGCCTCCAACATGTTAGATAGGCGAGGTGCATATGTGAATAATGCACCTCGCATATGCTGGGTGGGCCCGGGAGGAGATCGGTGGTCCAATATGCGAGGCGCATATCATCACATGCGCCTCCTATACTTGATAATAGGTGAGGCACATTCAGCAGAGTGCGCCTCAAGTAACCCCTGCGGGCCCGGGTGGCCGCATAGGCGAGGCGCATGTTAGCATATGCGCCTCAGGTAGTTTATATTATAGGAGGCGCATTTAGTGCAATACGCGCCTCGCATAACCTGGCTAACTTTTTTGCACCTTTTGGCACATGCACCCCACTCACTTGTCTCACTTCTTCCTCCTCCACCAAAAGACAGATTTGGTCGCCCCCTCCTCCTCCCCACCTCATTTCCCACATTGATTCACCATAGAAGCTTGCTGAATCTCCATTGGTTGACACTCATATGTAAGTGAAGTATCTTGCTCCTCTAGATCTGCAACATGTCCCTTTACTTCTCCTCTGGCTCTCTTGTGCAAGTCGTCATTGGAGGAAGCGTGAAGGCGCTGCTTGCATGCTCATGCACGTTGTCGGCGACACCACGACTATATGATTGTGTTGTGGTGCATGCTTCTTTTTGTGCAGGGATTTCATTTGAGATGCCAATGTTTTGCCGGAATGTCGATTCATTTCTTTTCTGGCAAATTTCTGGCACTCGCGGATGTCCTCTTTTTAGGGGAGGTCATGCTGAATTTTTTCGGCGATCCAGACGTCCATATATGCTCTAATTATTCTCTTGCTCTTTGTACCACGCGTAGGCGACCATGGTCCGACCACTGATCTGCAATGCCCTCGTGGATAGGTGGATGAGATGCGCGAGGGCCGATATGGCACGTGCAAACAAGACGGAGATAAGATGTCTGTGTCGCGACTACAAGCTGATGTATCTGATAAGGCACGATTCCGGAATGCTGGAGTCACACCTGCTCTGACATAGTTTCATGGATGGCTACACTCGATGGATACATGATGACAAAGATAATGATGAGGATGTCAATAATGGTGAAGATCAAGATGCCGGTCACGATCATGAAGATGAAGACGCCGGCGGCAGGGCAGGTCATGATCATGAAAATCAAGGTGGCGTCGGGCATGATGGACACGAAGATGATCAAGGTGGCGTCGGGCATGAACACTAAGATCAAGGTGTCGACCATGATTCGAGCTGGCTACGAGACCCTCATGTCCAAGATCTGCTTCTCAAGGAGACGAGTAACACCAGAGCCACCGCTAGAGAGAAAGCTAAGCTGGAGCAAATGAAGAAATACGCGGTCACTCCATTTTTTGATGGATGCAACGATGGGGATACCCATCTGAATGTAACACTCAGGGCTCTGGAGATGAAGGTGAAACACAAAATGACCGACGAATGCTTCGACTACAGCATTGCATTCTAGCATGATATTCTTCCCAAGAAGGGGAACACCTATCCGACTAGTATTGTTGTGGCCAAGAAAGTCGCGTTCCCTCTCAATCTACCGCACGTGAAATACCATGTCTGCATAAATGATTGCATCATCTACCGGGGCGAGGACACGGAGAAGACCACGTGTCCGGTGTGCAAGACCTCTCGATACAAGAGAGGGACCAAGAAAGCTCCTAGAAAGGTGGTGTGGTACTTTCCTCTAACTCCTTGTCTGCAGCGGTATTTCGCGGACCCTAAGGAAGCAGAGCTCATGCGCTGGCACGCGGAAAGAAAGAGGCTGGAAGACGATGATCCAGAGAAGGAGGAAATGTTGAGGCACCCTTCGAGTGCTTGCCAGTGGAAGGCGTTGGACCTCCAATATTACCAACATTTCAGGAAAGAGTCAAGGAACCTCAGGCTAGGTGTGAGCACCGACGGACTGAATCTGTTCAGAAGCCAGAGCAGCACACACAGCACCTGGCTCGTGTTTGTATGGATCTACAACCTCCCCCCTGGTTGTGCATGAAGAAGAAGTACGTAACCATGAGTATGATGGTTCAAGGGCCAAAACAACCTGGTACAGACATCAATTTGTATATCATGCTTTTGAAAGAAGAGCTGGCCATGTTATGGGAAGAAGGAGCCCGTACGTGGGACGCCTTGAGACAAGAATACTTCGACATGAGAGCGGCAGTGATCACGACGGTGCAAGACTATCCTAGTTACGGATACTTCTCGGGGCAGGTGGTCCAAGGATTCTATGGGTGTGTTAGGTGCAAGGATAATACAATGTACCGCCAGCTACAGAAATATCCCGGGTCCGGGAAAACCGTGTTCCTTGGGGCTCGGAGGTGGCTTCCCAAGAATCACGCCTGGAGAAAGCTAGGAGATCTATTTGATGGGATGGTCGAGCTCCAAGGAATCCCGGACCAGAGGAGCGGCGCATAAATCTAGGAGCTGTTGAATAACTAGAAGGAATTCCCTACACCGAGAAAGACCCAGAAGAAGCCAGAGCCGCTACTGAAGGTATGGAAGGCGAGGTCTATTTTCTGGGACTTGCCATACTTGAAGATCCTCCGCATGCCTCATAGCCTCGATCTCATGCATATCACGAAGAACGTGGGCGAGAGTCTTCTTGCCACCCTCCTTAACACCGACAACACCGAAGATGGGCTGAAGGCAAGGAACGACTTGAAGCATATGGGCATCAGGGATGAACTTCAACCACTACCTAGTGATGACGAGGAGGAGGACGAGGTGGAGGAGATGGAAACGCAGAATAGCCATTGTCGCAAGGGCAAAAGGCAGGTCAAGAAGGGCGAGGTCAAGCTCAAGGCCTCATGCTTTACTCTGAGTAAAAAGGAGGCCATACAGTTTATGAAGTGCCTCCTCGGAGTCAAATTTCTGAACGGCTACGCGGGGAAGATAAGCAGATGGCTAGACGAGGCGAAGCAGCACTTCAGCGGGATGAAGTCTCACGACATCACCATGCTGATGATGCAGGTACTCCCGGTCGCGATTCGAGGTATAATGGACAAGCACGTCCATGAAACGTTGTTTGGCCTCTGCAACTTTTTCGACATCATCTCTCGGAAGTCGATAGGCATTAAGAAGCTCATGAGGCTACAGGATGAGATCGTGGTGATACTATGCAAGCTCGAGATCTATTCCCCCCCTCCCTCATTCTTCGACGTCATGCTTCATCCGCTTCTCCATGTCGTGGAGGATATCGTCCAGCTCGGTCCTCTGTTTCTGTGAAGCATGATGTCGTTCGAAAGGCTCAATGGACACATCAAAGGATACATTAAGAACATGTCCCATCTAGATGGAAGCATAGCAAACGGCTTCCTGGCCAAAGAGTGCATCTCTTTCTGCTCGAACTTTCTACAAACTGAGACCCCTCTTGGTTTTCCATTCAACAAGCACCTCCGGAGGCTCGCTGGATGGGGTCACCACGAGGGTTGGTGCCCAAAGAATGTCGACCTCGAGGGCCGAACCAAGCACTTTGAAAGAGCAAACCTGGTCTCGCTACAACACCTGCAGGTGGTCGAACCAAGCACTTTAAATGAGCACAAAGAGTTTATCAAGAAGAATTACGCTGACCCGGGGCGCCAGTACTTGGAGGAAGATGTTATCAAGGAGCATAACTCCGGTTTCACGCGGTGGTTCAGGGAGAAGGTCATTGCTAATCCACCATAGGGCGAGTACTCGGAGGAAGATATACTCATATTCTCCTTATCACGGGGCGCCTCGCACAACCTGATGACCTATTAGGCATACGATATCAACGAATACATGTTCTACATCGAGGAAAAGGACAATAACTGCGATTACCAGAACTCAAGGGTTACGGGGATATTCTACATCGGTGATGTCCCGGAAAGATACTACGGAAGGATTGAGGAGATTTGGGAGCTCGACTACATTACGGAGAAGGTGCCGATATTCCATGTCAGGTGGGCCAAGAGCATTGAGAAAGAAGGCCGATATTTCACCACCATGGTTAAACCGTCAAAGAACACCAGCGCGAACGCACTGACGAGAAATGGGCCTTGGGTTCTAGCTAGCAAGGTCGACCAATGCTGGTACATCATAGACCCATCAAAGCCTAGTCGGGTTGTCGTCAGGAGAGGCAAAAGGAACATCATCGGAATGGACGGAGTCACCAACGAGCAAGACTTTGGCTAGAACAGTGACCTGAATATGGAAGACGGATATGGCAACCAAGAACCGTACACCACAACCCTACCTAAGAAAGGATTCCCGTTCAAAAGAAGTAGTGAAGACGTCCCGGACCTAACCTATGCAACCGTGACAAAGAAGGGCAAAAATACGACCATTATCAAGAAACGCTAGAGCGCTCCGACCATTTTCAAGAACCTTTGTGTGTGTGTGGCCTACTATTATTTATCGAAACATTCATAATTATCATTTTTTTATGTTATAATATTGCATTGAGAATATTATGTATCGACGAGACACATTCATAATACTCACTTTTGTTGTTTTGGCAATATTTGAATTTTTTAAATATTTGCAGTATATTTTATAGTTCATATTGTGTTTGGAAAGTGTTTTTACATGAAAAATGGCCTTTAAAAAAGTTTACAAAAATATGTTGCCACCAGGATTTGAACCTGGGTGGCTAGGGTTCAGAACAGGACAAGGGACGAAACCAGTGGACTAATGTGTGTTTGTTGACAGATACCAGCGCACTACGCTAGTTGACTAGTATTGAATAATAGCAGAACCGCATTCTGGCCATATGCGCCTGGCCTAATCTTATACGAGGCACACTTTGCAATATGTGCCTCGCATAAGCTGGTACCTAAAATGGGTGCAACTTCACCTTATTCTTTTGGCAATATTTGAATTTTTAAAATATTTGCAGTATATTTTATAGTTCATATTGTGTTTGGACAATGGTTTTACATGAAAAATGGCCTTTAAAAAAAGTTTTCAAAAACAATGTGCCACCAGGATTCAAACCAAGGTGCCTAGGGTTCAGAACAGGACAAGGGACGTAACCAGTGGGGTAGTGTGTGTTTGTTGACAGATACTAGCGCATTGCCCTATTTTGCTAGTACTGAAGAATAGCCGAGGCACATTCTGGCCAGATGCGCCTCGCCTAATCTTATACGAGGCACACTTTGCAATATGCGCCTCGCATAAGTTGGTACCAAAGATGATTGAGGGCCTTCTTTCTGTCTCGGTTCCCCTTTCTCTCGATCTATACGAACTAACTTTGTCGTCGACGCCGCCGCCCCTTCCTCTGTCGCACCGTCGTCGCCCTTTCCTGCTGCCGTCTGTGCCCACCGTCCACCATCGTCGAGGTGACCCCCTTCCCTCTCCATCCCTTCCCCTACCCCTCTTCCCTCCCCTTGCCCTCTCCCTAACATCTCCGCGACCAGCCACAGGGAGGAGGAGCCCGCCGCCCGCGACCCGCCCACTCCGTGGAGGAGGAGCCCGCCCGCGCCATGCCTAGGAGGAGGAGCACACCGTGCCCAGGAGTAGGAGCCCACCATGCCACGCCCAGGAGGAGGAGCCTGCCTATCATCTTCTGCTGCCTCCATCGTCTACACCCTCACCACAGTGATCATTCTCTCTCCCCTCTCCCCTCTCCCTATGATTCCCCACTCCCTGCTCCCTGTGATTCCCTCTCTCGTCGCTGTTGCTGCTCTAGGTGTTGTGAGATACATATGTTGAAGGATGCCAATCGTGCATTTGTATTTGCTATTCGTTTAGAAAAAAAAGGAGATCCATAGATGGTCAAGTAGTAGTAAGCTAGGAATTATGCAAAATATAAACATCATAGTAGGTGTACTTGCTAGATGGTCAGATTATGGTATACTTGCTATACACATTCAAATTATGGTGTACTTGCTAGGTGTCAGATTAAGGTGCCAATATAAACATCTAGATGGTCAAGTAGTAGTAAGCTAGATGGTCATTCAAAATATAAACATCATAGTAGGTGTACTTGCTAGATGGTCATATTATGGTGTACTTGCTATAAACATTCAGATTATGGTGTACTTGCTAGATGGTCGGGCTTCGTCAATGCCCCCCGCCAAAGCCGACTCAACAGCCGAAGAAGTCTTGATGATTGCATTGCCTGGGTAGCTAGCTGTTAGTTCTGAACTCGTGTTGTAACCTCTTATCACTATGTTAAACTGTTTCATCAACCGTTGAACTTGATTGTGAGCAACACTAGCTAGTTATTTGTGTTATGAACTATTTTAAGTGTTTGTTGCTTTTCATTCATTATTGCCACCCTACTTCTTGTGGTTTGCTTTGTTTGTCTTTCTTCTAAATGTCGATGATTAAAACGTGTTGTGGCGTCATGTGTGTGACCATGTCGTTGCTGGATCTGGTGTGACAAGTAGACTAGAGGTTTGTGCATATACTCTACTTGCCACCCTAGATCCATCAACGACATTGTCATTTTCCGTGCCCAACCTAAGTATGAGGCAAGTAGACTTGTAACAATGTCGCCCAAGTTAATACTATTTCATCTCGTAGCCCCAAAGTTGAAAGAGGACAAATATTTTTGAGATTCATATACATAAGACATAATATGTTCAGAGGCAAGCCAAGGAAAGGATTTTGGGTCCACGGCAACGACTCCTTTCGACACGCCAAACTCAAAATGAGTCGTTGCCGTGGAGACCAAATCCTTTCCTTGGTTTACCTCTAGACATATCATGTCCATGCTATATGAATCATCGAAGTATTTCTCTTCTTGTCTTTGGCGACACGAAGAGATTAGATAGCGTGAATTAAATGTAGTTTCAAATATCTCATTGTATCCCCAAAGTCAAAAGGAAGAAAGACATTACTTCACTATTCGTATAGCACAGGCGACATTGTTATATGAATCATGGAATGATTTCTTTCCTTTCGTCCTTGGCAATACAATGAAATGATAAACTATTTCATCTCGTAGCCACAAGGTCAAAAGAGGACAAATATTTTCGAGGTTCATATACATAAGACATAATATGTTGAGCGGTAAGCCAAGGAAAGGATTCTGGGTCCACGTGTCAACGACTCCTTTCGACACACCAAACTTGAAATGAGTCGTCAACGTGGAGACCAAATCCTTTCTTTGGTTTACCGCTCGACATATCATGCCCATGATATATGAATCGTGGAAGTATTTTTTGTCTTTGGAGATGCGAATAGATTAGATAGCGTGAATTAAATGAAATGGTGAATTATGTAGTTTCAAATATCTCATTGTAGCCCCAAAGTCGAAAGGAAAGACATTACTTCACTATTCATATAGAATTGCGACATTGTTATAAGAATCGCGGAATGATTTCTTTTGTTTTGGCGATACAATGAAATGATAAACTATTTCATCTCATAGCCCCAAAGTCGAAAGAGGACAAATATTTTCGAGATTCATATACATAAGACATAATATGTTAAGTGGCAAGCTAAGGAAAGGGTTCTAGGTCCACGGCAACGACTCCTTTAGACACACCAAACTCGAAATGAGTCATTGCCGTGGAGATTGAATCCCTTCCTTGCTTTGCACTTGACATATCATGTCCATGCTATATGAATCGTGGAAGTATTTATCTTGTTTTGTCTTTGGTGATACGAATAGTATGAGGCACGAATCCAAGTCATTCTTGGGTTGCTTTTTTTGGTCTTTCTTCGAAATGCCGATGATTAGAACGTGTTGTGGCGTCATGTGTATGACTATGCTGTTGTTTGATCTAGTGTGCCAAGTAGACTAGTAATTTGGGCATATACTCTACTTGCCGCACAAGATCAAACAACGAGCATTGTTATGTCCATGCCTAACCTAAGTATGAGGCACTAATGGAAGTCATTCTTGGTTTGCTTTTTTTGGTCTTTCTTCGAAATGCCGATGATTATAACATGTTGTGGTGTCATGTGTATGACTATGCCACTGTTTGATCTCGTGTGCCAAGTATACTAGTAATTTGGGCATATACTCTACTTGCCGCATGAGATCAAACATCGAGCATTGTTATTTCCATGCCCAACCTAAGTATGAGGCACTAATGCAAGTCATTCTTGGTTTGCTTTTTTTGTCTTTCTTTGAAATGCCGATGATTAGAACATGATTTCTTACATCTTGTTGCACCCATATATATATATGCATGATCTTATCTTGTGAACTGCTATTGCTTTTCATTAACATAGATAATATCATCTATCTTGTGTATAGGAGAAGAAGTGATATGTCGTGTACGTCGGCAAGGTTCTAGGTGTGTACGAGGAGTGGGAAGACTGCCAGAAGCAAGTGAATGAATTCTCGGACAATAGCTACAAAGGCTACAAGACTAGAGAGGTGGCGGAAGAGAAGTGGAGGAGGCACGTGAGTAAGAAGTGGAGGAACTTCCTCGTGATCACAACATGGTTGCTCTTCATGGTAGGTTATATGCTCTACTTCATCTAGATAGAGCTCTGTCATCGGAGTTGTAATGTGATTGTGAACTTGTACTCGGAGGTGTGAACTTGTGGCACAAACACTTGGTGTTGTGTGAAAACTTGGCACTTGTTGATGTATGAACTCGTATGTCGTGATTGATGTGTAATGTACTTGTATTCATCCTGGTTATATTATGCTTTGGCCAATTGCAAGTTTCTGGAAAATTCTGTGTTGTTTATACTGTATTCTGGACTGTATTGTATATTTGAATACCTGTAAACTGTAATTTGAAAATTGCTATAAAACTTGAATTTCAAAAATAAATCCGAGGCGCATATGTGAAGTATAGGAGGCGCATATAGGGTACTATCGGAGGCGCATTCTACAACATATGTGAGGCGCATATCATATGTGCCTCCTATACTTCATATATGCGAGGCGTATATACTGATATGCGCCTCGCGTATATGAAGTATAGGAGGCGCATATGATATGCGCCTCGCATAACAAATACTAGAGGCGCATATGATATGCGCCTCGCGTAACAAATACTAGAGGCGCATACCATATGCGCCTCGGATAGGGTTCCTGGTGCGTCTAGGGTAGGGTTTTCCCTAGTAGTGCTCTTGGCTCCTCCCACCTTTATATAGGCCTTGGGGTGCCCTAGGGTTCCCCCAATACTGTCATATGACTTAGGAAAGGTTCTGGACCTTCCCTGGGGCGAAATCCCGTCGTTTGCGACCTTTTTTGCAACTATACGGCGGGAACTATACGGCCGAAAAAATGCTTCCTACCATATAGTTGCTCGTCAAACCTTTAGGTTCCGTAGTGTTTTGGTCGCTGTTTCTTCATACGAACTCCGATTTGGGTGTTCTTGGGCTCGTTGGATTCGTATCGATGAGGGCTACAATCCAGTGGTCTTGGATATTTATTTTGGAGAAGTTGGAAAATTCACTTTTTCTAACACCCAAATGGCTAAGTCTGGTCCCTACAGCTCCTGCATACTATGCTCTCTCTATTCCTTTTGCCTTTGTTTTATCCATAATCATCATCAACACCTACACACATGTCATAGACAAGGAAAGTGATAAAATTCTACCTAAACTACTAAATGTGCAAAGCTCGTATGGATGTAAATGAGAATTAGAAGTCATGCATATAAGGCATAGCTATAGCTGGAAGAAACATGATATGAGAGATAAATGGCACATTTTATATGGCTAAAATAGGTGGTATTTCACAGCCATCAACTTCCCCAAGCTAGACCTTGCTCGTCCTCAAGCAGGAAGGGTCGATTATAAATTAATGGTTGTGAAATAGCCTATCATTGGAAATCAATGCCTTGCGTCCTTATTTCTTCTACAAGCTCGAAGAGAGAAAACATGTATTAATACAAGGCAACACAAGCTCAGTTATAAAGACCACTAAAGATTCATCAAAATGTATATGCTCCATGTCAACAGTGAATCTAACTTGCAGACAAACTTGTGATCCTCTTATTGCACCTTTTGTATAAATTTTCATAACATTATTTTTTTATGAGGCAAAACTTAGTAACAAATAGATGTCAAGCATAAATAGGAATAAAGTTTATCGATTCTACCCAATCATGTCATCTAGTTAAGGCTCTCGAGTGCAAACATCAGTTATTGAGTTTCAGAAAGTTTATCTCTTAGTAACGAGATTTATGCCAAAAGGAAATGTGAGAACATGTCAAAAGAGGCATAGCATTAGAGTGCCTATTTTGGTCATCCACATTAATGAATCATGGCTATCAAACACTCATTTTCTATTCTTTGTCTTTCTAAAACTTTCGGTTCATCAGTAATGAGGTCGTGCCAAAACTTAGTGTGTTTAATCAGACTATGTAGGCTAAGAATGGATACTCGTGACCATTACCAAGGTTTCCTTTTCAGTATAATGATTTTCCATAATGGTCAGATGAGTATTCCATCTTTTTCTTTGAACACAGGCCCATGAGAATACCAATGCATACCCAAATATAGCATTTCTGCTACATATGTTGGGCAGCTCATAGCCAAACTCCAAGAGTTTCCTCTTTTTGGACTGTTCAAAGGCCAGCGGAGTTGTTAGCATCCCATGTTGTGCGACAGTGGTGTAGACACGCATAAAGCAATATCATACTTTAATCAACAGGTCAAGATTTGGCATGCATCTCAATTACCACTAAATATTAGTTCCTTCAAGCAAATCCTTTCAAAGAGTACTATCAAGTCGATCATCACATCTATGGTGTTGAGTATCTTTAAGGCTAAACTCTTAAGACAAATAAACAACACCTTATTTAGCATAGAACTCAAAACTACGAAATATCATTTCCAATTGACAACTCCTTCTATAAGCAAACTATCAAGTCTATTGTTTTGACACTATGGGGTCGAGCATAAATTATTTATTTAAGACAGAGCTATTAGTGACAACCAACAAATTTCAAAAGATCTTGATCGAGTATTCATTTTTTCCAAGTGTAGAGATTGTGGCAATGTTTTCTAGAGGATCACAAATAGTGTCACAAGCTTGATAAACAATTTGGCGAGATGCATACAAGCTCTAAGTCAACTCCTATGGTGCCTATCATGAGCAAGTGTATCCCATATGAATATAGAAGTAGACTCACTTAAACAAGCATTCAAAAACAGCGGGATACATGATTGCATTAAACCTTCGTCGAATATGAACATTGCACAAGACTCTACACATGCAGAAGTAACCTCCCCAAGCTTAGAACTTTGCAAGAACCAAACTTAAGTATATCACCAAAAGAGAAGAGAAAATACAGTTTCCAAAAGAGAGTGTGATAAGTGGTTCCCCAAGCTTAGTTGAAATCAAGGGTGACATACTTTACCGTTGAGGTACAAGTAACCTCTCTTTTGATGGATAAAGAACCTTTGCTTTCACGTATATTTCTTGATATAGCTTGGTGGCTGCCTTCCTTGCGAACCTGCTTGGAAACTAATAAGAAAATAAAACACTTTGTGTTTTTGAAGGCACATGGATTAGCTCAAAGTGATAAAAAATACAAGTCCCACTGAGTTGGTTCATCAACCTAAGCACCACGCTTAAGTCAACAAACTAAGTCCAAGAGTTGTACATACTCCCAGATTTTGATGAAGTGCAAGTGAGACAAAATATGAAACACGAGTGTGCTGCCCCTATGTGCTTAATTGGGAGAGGTTCGAGTTTGAAAGGTTTTACCAGTTATTAATATGTAAGCATGTTGATTTGAAGCAACCAAGTGGCTCATGTGAGTGTTTACACAATAGGCACTACCGTACGCATCGTCATATAAGGTTCAAATCCTTGCGAAAATAACACACAAAATAAAAGACATTGTTTTGGTGTACGAACAAAGTTCATTCACCCAACCGACAAATATAAAGTAAAAAAGAAAACATGAACTTCTATAGAGAATTACAGTCTAGGAGGTTTCTGAGGTAGAATTTTATTGCTTACATATGCTCGGCTTCTCTAGATCATGGGAGAAGCTCCTAGGTGGTGTTTCGAGGTTTTTAGAAGAAGAAAGAATAAAAATTTGAGCAATGGTTACCTTCTAGTTGGCGTTTGAGGGGTTTTCCCAACTATACGGGCGCAACTATACGGCCGGACGAACAAGGTCCCGCTGTATAGTTGGTCGTTAAGCTTACTGTACCTTGGAAAAGAAATTTTATTAAACCTTCTGTACCTAAGAAAGAAAATGTGTCGATGGCAAAGATATCTATACGGCCAAACTATACGGTTGGAATTTTTTATTCCCGCCGTATAGTTGGTCGTTAAACCTTCAGTAGACATCAAAAAATTTCTATTTATTCGAGAATTATTTCTTATCCGGAAACTTAGCGAAACACCATGTTTTGACAGTAAAATAACAACTTTAATTTTCGACCAACAACAGCATGTATAAAATGGGATTTAAGTACAACCGAGTTATGCAACACATAATAACAATAAATTCTACCATTTGAAAACTACAACAAGATGACTCTAATAGAAAATCATGCAAAAAATAAAAATGCCAATGCAACATGAATGCATCAAGACTCAAGACACAAAACTAAGAAAGACACCTAATGACTTCCGGGTTGCCTCTCGGGAAGCGCTTTTTGATAACCAATTAGACATGCTTTTCTCCATTATTATTTCAATAGATAGGAGCCAGAGAATTATTTTTCTTATCTCCAAAAGAGGTTTGGAGCACTTACTATTATAGCATGGTCGAAGTCTCACCCTCTTACGGTGCGTCAGAGTCATGTAGATAAATGTGTTATTCCTCACAAATGATGATTAATGCGCCATGTGTGGTGAGCATACCTCCCTAGATAGCTTCAACAAAAGGATTAGATATTTACATATAAATTCAAACCTTTTACCTTTAGTAGCATCATTGGGATACAATTCATAGTACTCTTCTTGGGCTACACTATCACGAGGGAACACTTCATAATACTCATCTTTAGCAGCAGGGAAAAATTCAGAAGTGTCTATTCTCTAGTCATCACCCTTGCTATCAAGTTTGTCAGTTCTAAAGTTATCAATCCACTCATAAAAAGAAGCATCATCAACAAATATTTCATCAAAGATGTGCTCTCCTAAAACCATCACATTAATACTACAAGGATTTATATCAAGTTCATAATTATTAGTGTTCTCCAAATGAGTATCTAGGCATAAAGCCTTCGTAGATAAATTATCTTCAATTTCAACACAATAAGAATCATTACTAGAGACCGAGATATCATAAACAAACTTATTATTAGTAGAATGATGTTTGTCTTCAACCTCACCTTTTTGGTGTTCCTCCTTGTTATCCAGTGGTTCCTGCAAAATGTTAGTTTCGGGAACTATTGTTTTACATAGCTCCTTACTCTTTATCACAAGTGCATTCCCACTAAAATGTTCTTGACAATAATTGAAAATATAATCCATAATATTATGATACCTTGCTAAATCCTCATTATCGCTACTTTTCATAATAATACCAATTTTCCTAAGCAGCTCATGAGACCTTTCATAAACTATGTATTCCAAGAGTTTTACATTATTACAGTTGTGAGTATTGGTTGATAAACATTCTTTAAAGAGAGGAATGCATTCATAATCATAAATCTTGTTAGGCTTACCATTATATTGCCTCATCCCTTCGAATAAATTTGACAAATTACCAAAACAGTAATCCACATGCTCACACGGGTCCAGTAGTTTCATATCGTCAAGGATTAGCAGTTCTTCTTCGTGTTCATCCTCTTATTGGGAAGGAACTTCATCCTTCTCTAATGGGATTTCCTGCAAACGATTAGCATAGGGCACTACGGTTCTATGCCATGCCTTCGTAATAGGTGCATTCTCACTAAAATGTTCTTGACAATACCAAGAAATATGTTGCAGGATTTTATAAGCCATTTTTACGAGAACACTATCTTCACTATTAATACGTGATATAACATGTATTATCAGCTCATGGGCACCTTTAAAGATAACATACTCTAATACTTCACTAGTGGTATCACCATTATTATACACTGAAGATTGATTAAAGGTATCAGAACATTGAAAATGAAAGTAGTGCCCAAGTTTCATACATTGAGGACATATTATTGGATCATATATCGTATCCGAAGAAATTAACTTTTAGCATATTCCACTATTTGGGAATACATTTCTCTTACCGTCATATTGCTCATTTCTTCTTCAAAATACTCATCCTCCTCTTCCAATGAGGATTCCTATCCCATGTTAATAGCATCACGATATTCATAGAAAGATTCATTTTCTAGTTCCTCACCAAAGTCCCCAAAATCACTGTCTAGGCACGAATCCTCCTCAGAACAATCATCATAAGTTTGGGACTTATAGAAATCATTACTAGATAATGAGATATCATTTGCATGCATACTATTTGTGTGTGGAAAGTTATTTTCAGAAGTAGGAGATTCAAGTGGTTGATCAAGTTGCTCCTCTTCATTCTTACTAAGATAATTTGCGAGTAGCTCAATGATATTCTTACCTTCGGGCTTACCTTCCACTAGTTGAGAGGGTGCAACATCAAGTGCCACCTCTTTATTAACAACATGTTCCGGTGGTTTAGGTGGAAGCTCTTTGAGTGGAATTCCCTCCACATTATCTTTTGGAGCACCCTGCAAAAGGTTAGATTCTTCCATGGCAGCCTTAATCCGCCCAACAATAAATTCATTATCATGGAAGTTATCTTGGAAATAGCAGAATATAGGGTGAACTTCTTTATAGATCATATCGAGTGGTTAACTTTCTATCTGTATATCTCTTAAACGAAATAACAACTCTTTGCAACCAGTAAAAAGCACAAATTGTAATGTGTCCTCCCCATCAAGGCCTTTAAAGTCATCTCTATTATAGTCTGCTAGTTAGATATCAAAATTATACTTACATTGATAATTGAGGGATCTGGAGATTCGCAACAATCACAACATAATTGATAAGAGGCACATAGTGTGGATGAATACTTGTCCACCCAAGTCAACCATTCTTTGAATATGCCTTGCCTCTTATGAATATCTCCCAAAGTCCTTCCCTTTGACTCCTCCATTATAGATTTCATCTGTTGGAAGGTAGTTATCTCGGAAGACATGATTAGTAACAAATATTTTTATGGGTTTTTGGCTTGTAAACAAAAGCTAAAATACAAATGCAGCAAATAAAGAAAGCTCAAAACAAAATCTAGCAAAACTAAAATAAATAAACAAAAGCTAAAAGACCTACAGCGCTTAGCTCCCCGGCAACGGCGCTAGAAAATAGCTTGATGACTCCAAGTGCACAGATCGTTTGTAGATAGTTTTGAAATAAAGATATCGATCCCATAGGGAGTTTGAGTCTGAAGTCTAATAACTTTTTGAACTAAATACTGAAATAGTAATGCTAAATAACGTTCTAAGTAACAAGATAAAATGCGAGTTTTGTGTAAAAGATATTTTTGGGTTTTCAAATAAGAGAACAATAAGTAGACTAAAGTTGTAAGTAAGCAAGAGCATGCAAGTATGATTACGAGAGTCTGCAAGATGATGGAAAGAGTTCTAAGGGAGTAGTGGATCCACCGCTAGTAATTAGAAAGAGTGATCAAAATTATTATAATAAATAAGACCATTTATGATATGTGTGGGAGGAGCTCCATATATGGATGAATAGGCAGCAACCACTGCACACCTCATCCCTCATAACAACAGCAGACAACAATCGATATCAATCAAATTATTGTGCTATTAAGGGACTTTACCCCGTAGGATGTATCCCATTTCATGGACAATGTTCTGTGAGTTCTCCTCGGTTCCCAAGTTGATACGTAAGGAATGACAACAGCTTTATAGTCACCGTAAGTGCTATCATCCTTCGTCTACCAACAAGTAGTTACCCCATCTAGTCCTCAGTGAGGCAACTATTGAGTGGCACGCTTCACCCAGCATCAAGATGAAGGAAATCTAACGCAGACACATAATGAACAATATCACATAATAATCTCTATCTCAATTCAATCTCATACTAGGGTTTCTCCATCTCCCCAAGAACAAAGGAAACTACTCACACATGAAGGCAATCAACATCATGGATAGAATATGGATGAAGTATGATGATACAATTGAACACAAGTGCAAACCCAAGATTCGATCTAAAATTACAGCAAGTAACCAAAGGGGATCGCTGATGGAGATGTTATTGATGAAGATGACGATGTAGATCGATGTGGAGGCCTTCAAGATGCTAGTCCCTTCTCCTCTTGTGTGATGGTAATGGTGTAGATCTGATTAGAGGCGGCTATGGTGGTGGCACGGCGGCAGGGCTCCGTCGTGGTGGAGGATATGGCTTCGTCCCCCTCTCTTGGCTCCTCCCACCTTTATATAGGCCTTGGGGTGCCCTAGGGTTCCCCCAATACCATCATATGACTTAGGGAAAGTTCTGGAGCTTCTCCGGGAAGAAATCCCGTCGTTTGCGACCTTTTTTGCAACTATACGACGGGAACTATACGGCCGGAAAAATGCTTCCCGCCGTATAGTTGCTCGTCAAACCTTCAAGTTCCGTAGTGTTTTGGCCGTTGTTTCTTCATACTAACTCCGATTTGGGTGTTCTTGGGCTCGTTGGATTCATATCGATGAGGGCTACAATCCAGGGGTCTTGGATATTTATTTTGAGAAGTTGGAAAATTTCACTTTTTCCAACACCCAAATAGCTAAGTCTAGTCCCTGCAGCTCCTCCATACTATGCTCTGTATGTTCCTTTTGCCTTTGTTTTATACATAATCATCATCAACACCTACACGCATGTCATAGACAAGGAAAGTGATAAAATTCTACCTAAACTACTAAATGTGCAAAGCTCATATGAAAGTAAATGAGAATAAGAAGACATGCATATAAGGCATAGCTATAGCTAGAAGAAACATGATATGAGATATAAATGGCACATTTTATATGGCTAAAAGAGGTGGTATTTCACAGCCATCAACGTGCTGGGTATGCCCTCTTCTGTTGTGCCTGTGGTTCAGCCACGTTCAAAGGTGGAGGAGCTGTCGCTTCTGTCCCGACTGCGTGACTGTGTGAAGCATTTGGAGAGGGATGCATTGATCATCCACGGTAATTCCGACGGGTGCAAGTCGAAAGCAGAGAAAGTCGTCGAACGCGAGAAGTACCTTCTTAGTGAGGTGGCTCGGATCAACGAGCAGCTACAATGTGGGTGTTCTATCAACTCCTTTGCTCTTGTTTGTCTATATCGTCATATTGTTGACTGATACTTTGTTGTTGCTATTTGTGTAGTTATCAATATCATTCCGCGGGAAGAGAGGGATCACATTAGCATTCGAGTTAACTATTTGACTCAGGAGTAGCTGGAAGCTGGTGGGTTCTTCTAGACCGACCGAAATCATGCAATTGTGCTCGCAACGTTGCAGGATCACGTGTTGCAGGTGCTGCATTTCTTGAAGAAAGCCCGGTCGTGCTTGAGGCATATATTCATGGTGATGTACCCTTTGGATGCTGTCTTGGCGAGCCTGTTGGCATTGCTTCATAGGTTTCAGAATGCTGGTGTTGTGCGCGAGTGCGTGCACTAGCAACTTGTCGCGGGTGCCAAGGCTGCACTAGCACTTGTGCATATGTAGCGTCCAGACGTGGATTTGGAGGCAATCGCAGAAGGTCCGCCAGCACCTCTAGAGGGAATGGCATGGAACATGGTTCCGCATTATCGAGCAGTTGCTGAGATAGAGGAGAATGTTGTAAACTTGTTCGACGAACGCACCAATGTACTCCTTCAGCGTTAGTAGAATAGTTATGTCTTGCACAAGATGTATAAGTGTCGTAAAGCTTGTATAATTTCCGACTACGCCTTTTGATACACGTGTTGTATGTAAAGCTTGTTAGCCTATGTGTGCTTGCAGGTATGTCCTTATGCAATGCCTTTTCGTTAGCCTGCTGCTTGAGGATCTCAGTGCCTTGCTAGCCTGTTAGTTGCATTGCAAATGGGATGGAGTTATCAAGGGTGCGATTGACAGCATAATCATCTACTCGGGTCATTGTGTTATGAGGTTGTATGTGTGACGAGGTCATCAAGGAGGCGCAGCCCCCGAGTGCAAAATAGGAATAAAAGTAATAACAACACACATAGTTGAGGCACTTAGCTTTATTTATTTGGAGAATATCAAGAGGTACAATGTTTAGCTAAGTAGCCTTGTTGTAAAGTAAAAAACATCTAGGGGTAGAAACATCATAGCTGCACGACGTTCCATGGGTTCAAGTATTTGACTCCACTCTCTGCGTCCTTCAGGCGATAGGCGCCACATGGGATTACTTTAGTGACCATGTAGGGTCCCTCCCAGGGGGATTCGAACTTGAGGTGCCCCTTCTACTTCAGTCGTAGGACTAGGTCACCTTCAACGAAGGGACCTTGGACGCAGCCGTTGGCTATGATAGTTGCAGAGGCTCTGCTGGTAGATCGTTAATCGCTCTGCCACGATCTTATGTGCTTCATCGAGGAGGTCGACGGAGTTCTCGAGTGCGGCCGTAGAATCAGCCTCGTTGTAAGCAACAACCCTTGGGGATTTGTAGCGCACGTATGCATGTAGTACTGCCTCAGCGCCATGCACCTTGAAGAACGGTGTGTAGCCCATGGTGCTGTTCAGTGTCATGCGCAGGCTCCATAGTATGGAGGGTAGCTCCTCAGCCCAGCAACCAGCTTCCCGCTCGAGTGGTCGAAGGAGTCTCTTCTTGATGCCATTGCAGAAGAGGTTGTTGGCCGTCTTGACTTGACCGTTGGTCTGGGGTGTGCCACAGAGGCGTAGATGATGTTGATTCCTAAGTTTTCATAGAAATCCTAGAACTTGTTCGAGGTGAAGTTCGTCCAGTTGTCGGTGATGATGTTGTGTGGCACCCCGAACCTGAAGACAATGGACTCGAAGAACTTGACGATGGTGGCACATATCGGCATAGCCTCGACCCACTTGGTGAACTTGTCGATGGCGACAAGGAGTAAGACGTAACCTCTTGGCGATGATTTTGGCAGCTTGTCAACCATGTCGAGTCCCCATTGCGCAAAGGGCCAAGCCACAGGTATTGGCCTGAGTTCCATGCCTGGTGCGTGTGGCTTATCCACGAATCTTTGGCAAGCGTTGCACTTCTGGACGATGTTCTTGGCATCACGCATTGTAGTGGGCCAGTAGAAGCTAGCGCGTAGTGCTTTAGTGACAAGGACGCGACTTCCAGCATGATGTCCATAGGTGCCTTCATGTATTTCTAGGAGGATGCCCCTTCTATTGTCATTGGTGACGCATTGCTGGAGGACACCCGTGATGCTGCGCTTGTACAACTCACCATTGATGATGGTGAAAGCCTTGGAGCATCACGCCATATGTCGCGCGTCTATTGGGTCACTGGCAGCCTTTTGGTGAGAAGGTATGTGATGTATGGCTCCGTCCAGGATGGCTCGATGAGCATGACCTCCATGAGACCTTCGAGTGTGGATCCCTATTCTGCATTGCTGGAACCCTTGGCTTCTTTGGGTGGCGTAGCCCCCGAGTCCGTTGTTGTGCTGGATGGTCCTGCGGGAGTCTTCATCTTGATGGAGTGCTCACAGATCTGCTCAAGGAATATGCCTAGTGGAACCGGGACACCGGTGGAGCCTATGTTGGCGAGCATGTCGGCCTCCTCAGTGCTTTCGCGGCCTACGTGTCGCAGCTCACAGCCGTCGAAGTCTCCTTCGAGTGTGTTGTAGAGGTCGTGGTATGCAACCATGTTGTCGCTCAGAGCGTCGCACATGTTCATTGTTTGCTGGACCACGAGGTTGGAATCGTTGTAGATGATGATTTGTATGGCGGCATAGGCCTTGGCTATCTGCATCACGTGGATCATTGCCTCATACTCCGCCTCATTGTTGGATGCGTGGAACTTCATCCGAAGGGTGTATCACATCTTGTCACCTTTAGGAGACGTCAGGATGACGCCTGCACCATCTCCCTCCTTGTGCTTGGATCCATTGAAGTTCATGGTCCAGAGGTTGGACATATCTGGTGTATTAGGGAGCTGGTTCTCTATCTAGTGGACGAGGAAGTTCGGTAAGACTTGCGACTTGATCGCCACTTGCCGCTCGTAGGTGATGTCCCGTGGAGATAGCTCAATGCCCCAAAGGGCAACCCGCCATGTGGCGTCAGGGTTGTTGAGGATGTGTTTCAATGGGGCATTGTTCACCACGACTATGGGGTGCTCCTGGAAGTAGTGGTGCAGTCACCATGCTGTCATGAAGACACCGCAGGCCAACTTCTGGTAATGCGGGTACCGCTGCTTTGTTGGTGTCAGGACCTCGCTGAGGTAGTATACGGGCCGATGCACTCCATGGATCTTGTTTTCTACGGCTCGTTCTACCACCAGTATGGTACTGACCACCTAGTTAGTGGTGGAGATGTATAGCAACATTGGCTCCTTTTCCCTAGGAGTCACCAGCACGGGCGAGGAGGATAGTAGGCACTTGAGATCTTCGAATGCTTCTTGCGCCTCATCCGTCCACTTAAATTTCTAAGTTTTGCGGAGGAGCTGGTAGAACGGTAGTGCCTTCTCGCCCATTCGACTGATAAATCAAATGAGCACCCGCAATTCGCCCAACCAGCTGCTGGACACCTTTGATGTTCTTCGGCTTATCCATGGCCAGTATGGCTTTTATTTTCTTCGGGTTGGCCTCTATTCCCCTGGAAGATATGAGGTACCCGAGTAATTTGCCAGATGGCATGTCGAAGGTGCACTTCTCCGGAATCAGCTTGATCCGGTAGCGGTCGAGGTTGTCAAAGGTCTCGCGGAGATCATCGACGAGTGTAGCTTCCTCCTTGGTTTTTATGATGATGTCTTTGACATAAACTTGGATGTTTAGCTGGTTTTTGAGGCAGGCCTGGATACACCACTGATAGGTGGCTCCTGTGTTCTTTAGCCAGAAGGGCATTGTGGTGTAGCAGTAAACGCCAAAGGACGTGATGAAGGCCGTCTTCTCCTAGTCCTCCTCCTTCATTCGAATATGATGATAGCCCGAGTAGATGTCGAGGAAGTAGAGGCATTCACATCCCGCGGTGGAGTCGATTATCTAGTCAATTCGCGGTAATGGGAAGTGGTCCTTCGGGCAGTGCTTGTTGAGAGAGGTGAAGTCCACGAACATCCGCAGGATATCCGTGTCCTTTTTAGGAATGAGCATGGGGTTAGCTACCCAGGTGCTTTACTTTATTTCACGTATAAAATCGGCATCGAGGAGTCTATTGACTTTGATGCTGCCGCCTTTGCCCTTGGTTCTGACAGTCGATGCATCGACTACTTTACTAGTCTTGCATCTGGATTCATGTTGAGTGCGTGCTTGGCGAAATCCCTAGGAACTCCTGGCATGTCCGCTGGACACCAGGTGAATATTTCCCAATGCTCACGGAGGAATTCGACAAGCGAGTTCCTATGCAGGACTCAAGTTGTTGGCGATGAGGGTCGTCTTGGTTGGGTCCATTGGGTGGACCTAGACCGCCTTGGTGCTCACCGACGAGTCGAATGACTGGTCTCGTGCATTCTGCTTGCTCATAGGAGTAATATTGTTGTCTGTCGACTCCTTGAGCCTTGCTAGCTCTTCTTGCATGCCGAAGGATTTGGGAGATTCTATTGAATTCCCTGTCGCAACTATCTGACTTGGCGAAGCTCCCGCTGACGATGATAATACAGTTGGGTCCTGACATCTTCATCTACAAGTAGGCATAGTGCGGGACCGCCATGAACCTCGCAAACGCGACACATCTGAGGATGGTGTGGTATTGCGAGGGCCAGTCGACCACCTCGAATTGGAGGCGTTCTTGGCAAAAGTTTGCAGGCGTGCCGAATATGACACCCAGATTTATTTTGGCCAAGGGGTATACGCCTTTCCCTAGGACAATGTCGTGGAAGGTTGTTTCAGATGCCTCCAGGAAGGAGAGGGGGATCCGCATGGCGCGCAGGGTGCTGGCGAACATGAGGCTGATGCCGCTGCCACTGTCCATGAAGACTCGACTCATATCGTAGCCACCAATATGTGCCTTGAGCACCAGGGAGAATGACCCGGACGAGGTACTTGGCACGGGTGGTCACTCTTGTCGAAGGTGATGCAGAACTCGCACCCGTTGAGGTACTCAGTGGTCGAGGGTGGAGAGTTGATGGCCAAGTTGATTTGGCGAGTGATCGACTTTTGTGTCCTGCTGGAGGTACGCCCCTTCTGGATCATACCCATGTTTCCCAGTGCTCGTGGGTACTGTTCGCCTCCGTTGTTCTGTACCAGCGCAACGGGTCCTCTAGGCGGTGGTGGTGGCGCTCCATGAGCTATGGCGTCTGGGGTGGTTCCGTACCCTGATTTACCGCATCACGATTTAGCTGGAGTAGGTCTTCATGGAGCTTCAGGAACTCACGATAGTCCTTGAGGAGGTGGCTGGATTTCTTCTTGCCATCGTTCTTGTCGATGTAGAAGTGGATGTTGTAGGGTCTAGATAACTTCTCTTGGATGGATGTTCCAGGTGCTTCATCGCGGGTGCGGCATTGCCACACTTGTGCGGGTTTCCTGCTATCACGGTAGCTGTCGCTACGATATCCCCTGATGTGGTTGCCTTCATCACGCTTGTCGACATAGCCGGCCGCGACCATGTCTACTTCCTCATGGTCCTCATAACCGCGCATCCGACGCTTCCCTCGACGGTCGCATCTGCGACCGAGGTCATCCTCGTCATCTGAGTGAACACGGTTTTTGTTCACCGAGTCTTCTCCATCCATCCACCGATTGCGATGTCCATCAGGTGGTCGATAGTTTTGGGCTTCATGCGGCCCAGATCCTCCCTGAGCTCTAAGGACACCGTCGTTGAACGCGTCGATTGTGCGATCCTCGGAGATGTCTTTCGTTGAGTTTTTAATGATAGACCACCTTTGGATGTAGGAGCGAAGAGATTCACTCGGCTTCTGGCAGTAGGCTCTGAGTTCTTCGATTGACACGGGTCATTTGTAGGTGCCCTTGAAGTTTCGGATGAAGTTGTAGACCAGCTCCTCCCAGTTGCGGATTGATCCGCGGGGCAGATTGTTGAGCCATGCACGAGCAGCTGCAGCTGGAGGCATTGCATGGCTGTGCACTTGTTTCCGCCATGTAGCTTGACGAAAAAGATGTGGTCTTCCAGCCAGATCTTTGGGTCTTGGAGGCCGTCGAACTCCGGGTTCTCCGAAGGAAGTTTGAACCCTTTTGGCATTCGCGTCTGCCATATGGCTCTGCTGAAGCAGCTGGCGCCGCATAGCTCTGTTCCTTCATCTTCTGACTCTGTTGAGTAGGCACGCTTAGCATGCATCTTGTCGACTTTGCACTCGGTGATCTCGTCACGTGCGTCGAAATGGCAATCGTGTCGCCGTGAGCTGCGGTGTCGCCACGACAAGTCGTGCTCGTCCTTGCTAGAAGATAGCAAGTAGTACTCCTTGCTTTTCTTCGGCTTCGGTGTTGGCTCCTTGGCCAGCGCAACCTCGACCAGTCCAAGTCCAGAGATTGTGGACTGATGTATGGCAGATTGTGGATCTCTGGCTGGTGGCTGATTGGTGAGCAGATACATGGTGGCTGCTGTCACCGCTGCGTGTGGCATTTTCGGGAGCACATTTCCCTACGAGTCCATCATCATGAATGAGAAGTCGAGGGCTTTAGTGTCATCTTGATGTTTGTCACTGAGGCAGGCCAGTCGAGAGCGTCTTTTGGTGGATGCATGGTCGTTGCCTTTGGAGGAGGATCCGCCAATAGAGGAGAGTGTTGCCCACCAAAGACTCGACTCGTCTGTGGCCCTCTTGCGTTCGTTGAGCTGCGCCATCACCACCCATTGGCGGTTGAATTCTGGGATGAGCAGGTAATGGTACCCCATCAGCATCTGTTGCGATAAGTTTGGCGACAGGGGGCTGCCCTGTAAGGCTTCCCTGCATCGCGCCCACTCAACGTTGTTGACGTGGATCTCTTGTCGCCTCGTCTCGTTGTTAACGGGTTTGCCCTAATTATCAGGGTTGGGCAGGTGGGATGTGCGGCGTTGATGGTGCCGATGGTGGGGTTCGATTGGCAGCCCGCTGGTGGTGGGTCCACCGTTGGCGGTGTCCCTTTGAGTGCCTCCGTCGCCGGTGTTAATGACGGCGCACATGTAGTGGTTTGGGAAGCCATTACTCCCGCAACTCTTAGATTTGGAGCCGTAGGCTCCACCTTTTGATGCCAGCTCGCATAGATCAGACTCACAACTATTGTTGCTATCTACATCATAGTCCTGTTGAGGCGTTGAGCTCGCTCAGGGTGCCAATCGGTGGTGGGAACCACGAGGCAGGAGCATTCGAAAGAGCTTGCGGGTGATAGGGGAAGCGTAGCATGCCGATCTGACCGACCAAAAGTGTAGGCTTCCGATCGTCAAGCCGACTCCGTCGCCTAGGGACTCGAAGTTCGGGCGAGCCGCCGACGAGTGGACTAAGAAGTCGAAGGCGCCGAAGAGGAGGCGATTCTCTGTTGTAGCGGAGTTGTAGATCGTAGTCGATGGGGCGAGGAAGCCGCAATATCAGTGCTCCCGATTTCCATAGACGGCGCCAATTGACGAGGGGTTAACCCGTCAATGCCCATCGTTGATGGACTTAGGTTTGAGGGATTGAGGAGCGTTGGAGGCGTCGATCAGCTAGCAAACAAGCACATAGGGAGACACGCGGTTTACCTAGGTTTAGGCCTCGAAGAGGACCCTACTCCTACTTGTCTGCTCTTTGATTATCGGGGAGCCAAAAGTTACAGGGGGTTTGCAGATGCAATCTGGCGAGTGTATGCTAGGGTTGTAGATGTTCTCCTTGATGCCCCTTCCTAGTCTTTATATAGGGAGGCTAGGTATCGGAATAGCAGGCCGAGTCGGTTACAGATTAGAGTTTTACCCTTTTAAATTTCTATATATTGTTTGCCGTGTCCTCCAATGAGTAGCCTTCCTCTGGACCTGGGCCACCGGAATCCTTGTTGGACTTCGATTACACCATGTGTTCTTCTTAGGCTGGACCGTATAGGCTAAACACGAGTACCCGTAGGGTATACCCATGTCTGGGAGTAAGATATTTTCCATGCTTTGTACCACAGATGCGCACCCGAAGGACTCACGTGGTTAGAAATCGTAACAACCGGAATATTAATTAGTTAAAAGAAACAAATCTTTTGCATCCACTTAGAAAAGTTTTTATAGGAATAAAAATACCTGGAATTTTTTTAGCTTGAGCATGCAGAACAGAGACCAGTCGTCTCATCGGTCCGTTTTTAAAACTATGGGTGCAAGTCGCTTTGCGCAGTAAAAACATTTGCAGCATCTTATGTTGACCACCTCCACGAGTTTGGTCCAATTTATCCCAAGTACAACAACAAAAGTAACTGACCGAGTCGATTACAAATTAGAGTTTTACCTTTTTAAATTTCTATCTATTGCTTGCCATGTCCTCCAGTGAGTCACCTTCCTCTAGACCTAGGCCACCTGAATCCTTTTTAGGCTTCGATTGCACCGTGTGTTTTACTTAGACTGGACCGTATAGGCTAAGCACGAGTACCCGTAGGTATACTCATGTTTAGGAGTAAGATATTTTCCATGCTTTATACCACAGATGCGCACCCGAAGGACTCACTTGGTAGAAATCGTAACAACCGGAATATTAATTAATTAAAAGAAACAAATCTTTTACATCCACTTAGAAAAGTTTTTATAGGGATAAAAAATCGTCGGAATTTTTTTTAGCTTGAGCATGCATAGCAGAGACCGGTCGTCTCACCGGTCTGTTTTCAAAACTATGGGTGCAAGTCGCTTTGCGCAGTAAAAAATACTCGAAAAATTCTATAACAGTCAGCAGCTTATGTTGACCACCTCCACTTTGGTCCAATTTATCCCAAGTACAACAACAAAAATAACTGCATACAAAAATTCACGCCCAATGGGACTCGAACCCACAATCGCCTGATTATAGGGATAAAAAATCGTCGGAATTTTTTTTAGCTTGAGCATGCATAGCAGAGACAGGTCGTCTCACCGGTCTGTTTTCAAAACTATGGATGCAAGTCGCTTTGCGCAGTAAAAAATGCTCGAAAAATTCTATAACAGTCAGCAGCTTATGTTGACCACCTCCACTTTTAAAAGTCCAATTTATCCCAAGTACATGCCCAATGGGACTCAAACCCACAATCGCCTGATTATAGAAGTCAAACGCCTTATCCATTAGGCCATGGGAGCCTGTTACATTGAATACAAATATAGACTGTTATACTAAATTAATTTATTTTCGCAAAAGAAAGAGGTTACGTTCCTTCAAGAGCAATCGATCTCTTCCAGCAAACAAAACGAACAATAAAGCGATCGTAGATTACGAATCAATTTAGCCATCCTGATTCCATGGACCATGGTGCTGTGCTCAGCAATATCGCTGGCAAGTGGCAGCCATAACTTTGGGTGTGTTTGGTACTAGCTCAACTCAGATATTCCTTAGATACTCCCACCTTAGCTCGTTTTGTTGTTTGTTAGGTCGGATTTGTTGTCTGGGCACTGTCCACCTGGTACAAAAATGGCGTCTCGGCACTGCCCTATTGTGAAGCCGAAAGCGAGGTTCGCACCTCAGCCTTGCCGCGTCCGTCCCGAAAAAACGGTCCCGCACATCCTGTTTCTTTCCTCGCGCGTCCGCCCAGGAAACTGCCCCGACCCCAGACCCAAACCTAGCCAACGGGCCGGCCTGGCTCGGCACAGGCCCGACATGGCCTAAACGTGCCTGGCCTGGCATGGCCCATCATGGCCCGCCTAGCTCACGTGCCAGGCCGGGCCAGCACGGGGCCTGCCTCCAAGGCCCAAGCACGACACCAGAGCTAGACGGGCTGGCCCGCGCCACGCTAGGCACGTGGGCCTATCATTCTTTTTTGCCCATCCAATCTATACTATTAATTTGGTTGTGGTGGTTTTCTCGCCCCAACTTTCATCTGTCACCCAACTTCGTCGGTCCCACCGTTTCGCCAACAACGGACTATGGAGGAGTTCATAAGGAACTCAGCTACTGCCTATCCCACTCGATTTCTGTTTAATCTCTTTGGCGTCGGAGGGGAAGCGAAAGATGCGGGGGCGGCAGCATTGGAGGGTGGTTGCCGAGGACACCGACGCTCGAAAAGCTGCACAGGGACATGGCCGCTCGATTCCTGGCCATAGGGGAACCACACCTTGCGGGTGGATCGGGACTTGCAGCTCCGGCTCGACGCACGGGAGACCCACCTCGACGGCGCGGATGGGCAGGTCCACCTCCACCTAGATCGATTTGCACAAGTAGATTACATCTCGCTGCGCCTCCCTCTCCACTGTTGTGCTGCTGAGTCGCCGCCATGCTGCCCTCCGCCTCTGCCGCGTTGCTGGTTTGCTGCTGTGTTGGGCCCGGCTTCTGCTTCCGCCTCGCTGGTCCCCTGCCTCCGAGCGCCGGTCTCTGTCTCGCTGTTACTGATGTAGTAGCTCTCATTTTCTGATTTCCACATGCCTTGATTTTATTACCTTTCGCTATGTCTGCGGCCGACTTCTTTTTAGCTTCTCGAACAGATTTTAGACCCAGAATCACAGAAGCCTAAAAGAATGGGTCCGATTTTGTCTAGCTTATTTCCACTGGGAATCTCGTTTTCTTCCTGTACCGAGAATCGAGTCGAACCGAAACGTTCTCCATGTTTAGACATGTCGTTTGCTCATATTTACATACAATGCCACTGGCCAGAATAAGGACAAAAGAAAAGAAAGAAAAAGGATTCGGCCTTCGCTGACCCGTTCATCCCAAACAAGCACATACCCCATCGAGAGCCATGTCGCTCCGCTAGGGTTCGCTGCGCCTCTGTCGCCGCCGCCAGCGGCCGACGCCGCGCCGACCCTCTCCTCGCCTGACACCGCCCCGGCCCTCTCCTTGCCCGACGCCGCTTCGCCCCCACGCTCTCGGCTCGCGGTTCCGCCGACCGAAGCCATGCGCCGCCGTTCACCGCTCTCCGCTGACCATCTGGCTCTACACCACCACCAATCGGCGTAGGACTCTGACGTGCTTCAGATCCGCAAGACTTGGCACTACGGCGAGCTTCAGAGCCCATCCGAATCCAAAAATCCAGCTCATGCAGAATCGGAAGCTGAAAAGAAGCCGGCTTCATGTTGGAAGAATCTGTACAAGACTGAATTCAGCCGGTGCTGCATTCGCGTTCCTTGCGGGTCCATGCCCTTCAGTTGGTCTTGTACAAGACAGCACGTATTGCTTGGATAATTATTGTCTTGGGACTAAGTGCACAGGTGATAAACTCATAAACATATCGGATCCCTGAATCAGAAACCTCATATTGGTAGTCGTGGCACCTGCTTTTCCACTACTACTGAAACATTTCTGGTCCAAGCCGGCGACTCGTCTCAGCTAGCCTTGGAGATAGAGAACGCAATAGATGAGAAGAGGTTCGATGATGCGTGGAGGGCACACGAGAAGATGTATACACCCCGACCTTATCCGCTCCCACTCTCCTGGCTACAGTAGATCGCGAGCGCCCCTGCGTCGGCGCCACCGGTCGAGCTGAGCTGAGAGTATCTTCACTCGTGGGCCGTTTCCAAGCTGAAATTTGCGCAAAATCGGACGGATGTAAGTTTCGGCCTGGGAACGACATTTTTCCTACTCGCGTTCCCAGGCCGAGTCCTCACGTTTGGCCGAAATTTGATCAAACATGGTGAAATTTGAACGAATATAGACGATTTTAATTAAACAATGGCGAGGTACAATAGTTGGTCAAATTCGGACATGTATCCGAATTTTGGCCAAATTAGGATAAACGGAAACTAAAACAGTAAATAAAACAACGATGCCGATACCAACGCCGGCGCCGCCTCACATGCCAAAGTGGCGGTAGAAGTTAGTGTAGTTGGGATCCGCCGTGCCGTCGTCGTCGCCATCATCATCGTCGCCGTTGCCTGGTGTCTGCAGGGGACGCGAGCTGCCCTGGCCTGGGTCGCCGTACCTCCACGGCTGGTAGGAAGGGCCGACATCATCGTCGTCGTCGAGGACGACGAGGGGCGCGCCCAGGTAGGCGAGATCGCGGCGCGCTCTGGCCGGGGCGGGATCGCGGTGCACTCTGACGCGACGCTTGGCCGGCTCCTGCAGGCGCTGCACGTGTAGTGCCTCCTCCTCCTTCTAGTCCGCCCTAAACCAGGCGAGGATGTTTGGCTCCATAGACGGCGACGGCGGCACGGCCTCGCGCAGAGAACACTCGATCGCATTTTCACGGCGAAAGAGTCCTCATCGACGGCGACGCCCCAGTCCGCGGGATGTTGCTTTGGCTGGCGAAGGGGAATCTGCCTGGTCGGCGACGTTACCGCGTGGGGCTCGTTTGATGACGATGCCGTGCGCGCGTGTCCTCGACGGCGAGGTCCTCGGCGTGTCGGTCTCGCGCTTGGGAGGCCGAAAGAACTCGCCGCTGCTGTGCGGCGACTGCGCAGGAGCTGATGCCGAGAAGCGTGACACGGAGGAGGAAGCGGAGAGGCTGGCCATCCTCCTGGGCGCCCAGCTCGCCGGAGGTTGGCACCCGCGGCGAGGGGGTGACGGCGGCGAACGCGGGAACCCTAGCCGGGGGTTGTTACTGGCGTGGATGTCCTCGAGGACGCCCTCGAGTGTTGTGGCGCCCCGCAAAACCACTACTAGAAAATCGCGATGTTTTTGTGCATTACATCATCATGACCGCATGCTCATGTCATCATGCCACATTGCATTTAAGCATCGTCATGACATCATGCATGGTTTTGTTAAAAACTATTTTCGAAAAGCCTACTTTGTTTTCTAAATAGTCCTCGCCTTTATTTCAAATCAAAACCCGGGTCACCGAAATATTTTGGTTTGTCTAAGTACGGTTTGCAAAAGCCTTGTTTTTAATAAATAAAATTATTTGTTTATTTTTAGGAGGCAGCCCGCTAGGCCCGAAAGCCCGGCCGGCCACCTCCAAACCCTAGTCTAAAAATATCTAATCCTAAATCTACCCAATCCTATTCTACCCAGCCCCCTCCACCTCATCCCGGCCAACCCCGTCGCGCCACCTCACCAGCCCACACCCCTGGCCCAATCCCCACACGCCACGCGAGCACTCCCACGCACGCGCCCACCAACCCCCACAACCACCTGCATCGATCCCCACCCCCACCTGCCGTTTCTCGCCCCTGGACACACCTACCACGTCACCCCACCCCACCCACACGCAACTCCCGCCCACCTGCCTCCCGACCAGGTCCACCACTGGACGCGCCCTCCCATCCACACGCGCCGCCCCGCACGCCTCGATCCCCACTCCCGCTCCCGCACGCCACGTTCTCCTCCCCGTCTGCCTCGCTCTCTCTCGACCAGAGCTCCGCTCGCCCGCAACCCCAGCCGCGGCTCCCTCCCCTCGCTAAGCTTCCGCCGTCTCCTCCTCCACCGACGCGCCGCCATGCCCCGGCCCCGCCCGCCGGCGCCGCCGTGAGGCTGCCGTCCTTTCCTCCGCCGCCCTCCTCTCTTCGGGCCCCTCGGCACAGCGGCGCCCTTCCCCGAGCCCGTGGTCGCCCGTCCCCGCGTCGGTCCCTCCTCCACGACCTCCAGCCCCGCCGCCCTGTGAGCCGCCTCGTCTCCGACGCGCGGCAGTTCGGCCGAGCTCCGCCACTCCCGGGCGTCCTTCTTCCCCAAGCGGCCTCCCTCCCGCTCGAGCTCCTCCAGGGCCCCTCCGCCTCTGCCTCCACGCTCACTCTTCGTCGCGGCCGCCCAGGTGATGCCTTCCGCGAGCGCCGCCGCTGCCCTGCCAGATACCGCCGCCGCGCAGCACCTCCTCCCCTGCTACTCTGACGCCAAGACCACCTGTTGCCCGGTCATGATGATGTTGTGGTGGTTTTTGTCTATCACCGTTCGATAATCTTCAGTTGCTTCCTGCAGTTTATTGTTTCACTAGACACGCTTGTCCCTCATGAGATCGCCATGACCAGTCAAGTTTCGCCAAGCCGCTTCAGAAGTCAACCTTCGTCCCCGATGATGTGTTGCCGATGCCTACCAAGATCTCCTCCCCGATCTCGAAGACGACAAGACCCGGGACGCCAAGATCTCCGCCGTGAAACGACAAGACCGACGACATGACCCGACAACCGTGGATGCGACAAGATCGTCTCTCGGACGCCAAGCCCTTCGGCCCCGGAAAACCGACGACCCGACCCAAGACCCGAAGACCGGTCCGGAACGCCAAGGTCTTCTTCACGAATGCGGATCCGAAGACCCCGAGACCCCGGATCCAAACCCCGGCATCCGCTTCATGCTCTCCTTCCCGGACGCCAAGTCCCGTTCCCGGAGGCGAAGGCCGATCTCGTCGACCCCTAGACCCTCGGAGCCAAGTTCGCCGAACCCTAATGTGATCCCCTAACTAAGACCCCCATTTTATAAATGCCTTCTATATAAATGGTTGCATATTAAATTGTTCATGTCGCATACATATTGTGTGGTTTGGAGGCATTATATTGATTCACCTAAATTAAATATGGAGTGTTTATGCGGGATACTTTTGTCTTATTCCGGACTCCATTTAAATTGTCTAGCGAACCGATGCCATGATTCGCCTTGTTAATTCAACATTTAAATTGCGGTGTAGTTAAGTAACTTGAACCGTGTAATTAATTGTCGGGACCCCGGTTCCGCTTAATATTGCCTAGTTGCACCGCATCTGTGCCATTCCATGCATCATATCATAAGCATGCCGGATCTTCTGCCGTAGTATTAAATATTGCATCCGGTGTTTCTGCTAGTGTTTGCTTCTTCGCGGATTAGACCGATGAGTGGATGCGAGTATCGACAAGTTCTTCGGATATGAATCTTCGGCTCTGTTTTCCCAGGCGAGCACCTCTCCCCCTTCTAACTATTTTGCATTTATAGTCTTTATTTCCTCCTGTTGATCTATTTCTATCCGTGTCGCGATGCTTTAGTTTCCGTGCACCAGTTATATCCCGTGCAGCCTCTATATTGCCTTGGACACCTCCTATTACCTGTGTTTGCTAGATAGCTGGCCTTGCGAGTCGTAGTTGCTTGCTCAGGTGTGATCTCGAGATGTCAAGTACCACAGTTGTTGGGATGCTGGCAGATGTTTATGGTGGAGATGTTTAGTGGTGGAGATGATCATGACTTTGAATACAACTATTAAAATGCTAGATATAACTAATGCAGAGGCATCCGTGGGCAATAGATGTTATTTGGCTCTTCCACGCTCACTTGTGTCCCGTAGGACCCCGAGTACTTGATACCTGTTCCTTGACTATTCACACTATCCACATCCGGGAGGCCTTATGGACCCCCCTGAGCCAGAGCTCGATTCATTTCTATTTCTTGGGTCCACAAAGTAGTTTGGGGCTTTATTACTATCCTGTACTTATGCCATGATTTACTGCTTTATTTACGATTGTGCGTGGAGCACATGTACTGTTTTGGAACGTGGAATGTTTTCGCGGTATCGACAAGCCCAGTCACACTTTCGGGTTCCCAGTTGTTTATAGCCATTGTCACAAACCCTGGGTCCGTTCCGGAGCCGGCCAACTTCGTTGCGGGTAGCTTAGTGGGGTGGCCCCCTAAAATATTTCTGAATCCTGTGATCGCTTTGTCGTGAATGCCTCGTTGGGTTTTGAGTTGGTTTTTCCGAGGTTGATCGAGTATGTGTTGCTATTTGTGCACCCCTGCAGGGTAAAACTTTCTGAAAGTCATGTCCGCGGTTATGGACGACTTGGAGCACAGTATCTCGATCATAGACAAGCATAACTAAAGTAGTGCTATAAACTTGACTTAATATATGACTACTAATCAGATTCAACTATAATGGAATGGATATTAAAAATGCCAACAACGATGGATCTGGGTTGTTTGTTATATCTGCCTAGTAAGTATTGCAACTCCAATGGAATGTGATAAAAGTGCCAACAACTGCTGGGTTTTGGGATTCCTCGGGACAATTATATCTGACTAGTAAATGTTCTAACTACAATGGAATGGTAATAAAACTGCCCACTACTTATGCTTCAGGATGACCCATGCTACCTATATCTGACTAGTAAGTGCTTCAACTATAACGGAATGAATAAAACTGCCAACTGCATGAGTTCCTCGGTTTGAGTTCCTCGTTTGGTCTCGAGGGGGGAATACCAGGATGGGTATGATTGGTGTTAGTATCATGTTGGATCCGAATAGGTCTTTCTTATCCCTCTCTAATAGCCGCCGGTTAAACTGAGTCTCTATAGGTTGTTTAGTGCTGCTGCACTGCCGCTTCAGTCCACCATACCTGTATAGGCGAGAGCCGCCGAATTCTAGCCTCGCCGTGTACTGGCCTCAGTACTGACGCTCCTCTTTTTCCGTTGCCCTTTGTCGGCACCCCTTTTGTTTTTAGCAGGTTTGAGATCGACGTCGTTAGCAGGGTTACCCTTCTGGCTTGGCCTGGGCAGGGTTATCGACGCCATTGGTTATTCTTCAGGGCTCTTAGCCCCATTTGCATCTTGTCCGTAGTCGGACGCTCTATCGTTTTCAAGGTGATTTGGATCTTTGTATTGTATATCCGTATTCTTGACTCATGGAGTCGATGTTGTATATATATGTTCTGTGGGTCCCATCGAGGACAGTTGTGTAATGGTATTACTTCGTTTTCCACCTGCACGAAAGTGCCTGGTGGGCGTCCTTGAATTGTTTCTATGTGGGTTTGGCGGAAAGGGCTAAAACTTGCATAGGGCCAATTTGAGGGTGTTACAGAGTGGTATCAGAGCCAGGTTGTTGCGATACCCCACAAGTCCAGCCTGTAGGATAACCTCGCTAACGACCGAAGTAGAGAGTCAAAACTATTTTTGCAAAAATCTGTTGGATAGATCTGATTAGGTCTGTTTTACTCCTTACCCCTCTACTATTCTCCTCTTACCTCTGCGTGTTTTGATTCTACTCTCTTATCTTTTCTTCGAGTCCAGGATTTCTCGTGGTTGGGTTTTTCCGTCGTACCTTCAGGGTTTCGCTTCCTCCTTTGGTAACGGTGCTTCTACATCCGGTCGTCGTGCTATCCGAGGAACCCTTCCTCTATGATACCAGTCTTTGTTCCTTGTTTGTACCTTCCGGTGTTTTCCGACGCGACGACATCATCTACACCAGATCCGATATCGAGCATGCATCACTCTTTGTTCCCGAACCTCGCTTGTCGAGATCTTCATTCTAATTTTGAGAGTTGGTTGCGTAATTCACCTATTCATGTGTAGAGTAATGGTTTGAGTGCGCGATGGACTGATCACCATCCGGCTACTCTTACCATTCGCTTTTGTATATCGAATCGGTGGATCCAGCAATTTTACTCCATCTACGATAGTTAGAGGTGGCTTTTTCTGTTGATACCTCTACCTTAGCTTTTTGTTCCCGGAGTGTTCTCTCGACGATCACGAACAAGGACCTCTTGTTAGTGGTGTCGCGGGGATCTACACGAAGCGAGAAGATTCAGATTGCCGACCTTCTTTCCGGTACCATGAGGCGGATCTCGAGGGCGAGATCCATTGTTAGTGGTGTCGAATTGTGGCGCCCCGCAAAACCACTACTAGAAAATCGCGATGTTTTTGTGCATTACATCATCATGACCGCATGCTCATGTCATCGTGCCACATTGCATTTGAGCATCGTCATGACATCATGCATGGTTTTGTTAAAAACTATTTTCGAAAAGCCTACTTTGTTTTCTAAATAGTCCTCGCCTTTATTTCAAATCAAGGGTCACCGGAATATTTTGGTTTGTCTAAATACGGTTTGCAAAAGCCTTGTTTTTAATAAATAAAATTATTTGTTTATTTTTAGGAGGCATCCCGCTAGGCCCGAAAGCCCGGCCGGCCACCTCCAAACCCTAGTCTAAAAATATCTAATCCTATTCTACCCAGCCCCCTCCACCTCATCCCGGCCAACCCCGTCGCGCCACCTCACCAGCCCACACCCCTGGCCCAATCCCCACACGCCACGCGCGCACTCCCACGCACGCCCACCAACCCACACAACCACCTGCATCAATCCCCACCCCCACCTGCCGTTTCCTGCCCCTGGACACACCTACCACGTCACCCCACCCCACCCGCACGCAACTCCCGCCCACCTGACTCCCGACCAGGTCCACCACCTGGACGTGCCTTCCCATCCACACGCGCCGCCCCGCACGCCTCGATCCCCACTCCCGCTCCCGCACGCCACGTTCTCCTCCCCGTCTGCCTCGCTCTCTCTCGACCAGAGCTCCGCTCGCCCACAACCCCAGCCGCGGCTCTCTCCCCTCGCTAAGCTTCCGCCGTCTCCTCCTCCACTGACGCGCCGCCATGCCCCGGCCCTGCCCGTCGGCGCTGCCACGAGGCTGCCGTCCTCTCCTCCGCCGCCCTCCTCTCTTCGGGCCCCTCGGCACAGCGGCGCCCTTCCCTGAGCCCGTGGTCGCTCGTTCCCGTGCCGGTCCCTCCACCACGACCTCCGGCCCCGCCGCCCTGTGAGCCGCCTCGTCTCCGACGCGCGACGGTCCGGCGTAGCTCCGCCACTCCCGGGCGTCCTTCTTCCCCAAGCGGCCTCCCTCTCGCTCGAGCTACGCCAGGGCCCCTCCGCCTCTGCCTCCGCGCTCACTCTCCGTCGCGGCTGCCTAGGTGATGCCTTCCGCGAGCGCCGCCCTGCTAGAGACCGCCGCCGCGCAGCACCTCCTCCCCTACTACTCCGACGCCAAGACCACCTGTTGCCCGGTCATGATGATGTTGTGGTGGTTTTTGTCTGTCACCGTTCGTTAATCTTCAGTTGCTTCCTGCAGTTTATTGTTTGACTAGACACGCTTGTCCCTCATGAGATCGCCATGACTAGTCAAGTTTTGCCAAGCCACTTCAGTAGTCAACCTCCGTCCCCGATGATGTGTTGCCGATGCCTACCAAGATCTCCTCCCCGATCCCGAAGACGACAAGACCCGGGACGCCAAGATCTCCGCCGTGAAACAACAAGACCGACGACATGACCCGACAACCGTGGATGCGACAAGATCGTCTCTCGGACGCCAAGCCCTTCGGCCACGGAAAACCGACGACCTGACCCAAGACCCGAAGACCGGTCCGGAACGCCAAGGTCTTCTTCACGAATGCGGATCCGAAGACCCCGAGACCCCGGATCCAAACCCCGGCATCCGCTTCATGCTCTCCTTCCCGGACGCCAAGTCCCGTTCCCGGAGGCGAAGGCCGATCTCGTCGACCCCTAGACCCTCAGAGCCAAGTTCGCCAAACCCTAATGTGATGCCCTAACTAAGACCCCCATTTTATAAATACCTTCTATATAAATGGTTGCATATTAAATTGTTCATTTCGCATACATATTGTGTGGTTTGGGGGCATTATATTGATTCACCTAAATTAAATATGGAGTGTTTATTCGGGATACTTTTGTCTTATTCCAGACTCCATTTAAATTGCCTAGCGAACCGATGCCATGATTCGCGTTATTAATTCAACATTTAAATTGCGGTGTAGTTAAGTAACTTGAACTGTGTAATTAATTGTCGGGACCCCGGTTCCGCTTAATATTGCCTAGTTGCACCGCATCTGTGCCATTCCATGCATCATATCATAAGCATGCCGGATCTTCTGCCGTAGTATTAAATATTGCATCCGGTGTTTCTGCTAGTGTTTGCTTCTTCGCGGATTAGACCGATGAGTGGATGCGAGTATCGACAAGTTCTTCGGATATGAATCTTCGGCTCTGTTTTCCCAGGCGAGCACCTCTCCCCCTTCTAACTATTTTGCATTTATAGTCTTTATTTCCTCCTGTTGATCTATTTCTATCCGTGTCGCGATGCTTTAGTTTCCGTGCACCAGTTATATCCCGTGCAACCTCTATATTGCCTTGGACACCTCCTATTACCTGTGTTTGCTAGATAGCTGGCCTTGCGAGTCGTAGTTGCTTGCTCAGGTGTGATCTCGAGATGTCAAGTACCACAGTTGTTGGGATGCTGGCAGATGTTTATGGTGGAGATGTTTAGTGGTGGAGATGATCATGACTTTGAATACAACTATTAAAATGCTAGATATAACTAATGCAGAGGCATCGGTGGGCAATAGATGTTATTTGGTTCTTCCACGCTCACTTGTGTCCCGTAGGACCCCGAGTACTTGATACCTGTTCCTTGACTATTCGCACTATCCACATCCGGGAGGCCTTATGGACCCCCCTGAGCCAGAGCTCGATTCATTTCTATTTCTTGGGGCCACAAAGTAGTTTGGGGCTTTATTCCTATCCTGTACTTATGCCATGATTTACTGCTTTATTTACGATTGTGCGTGGAGCACATGTACTGTTTTGGAACGTGGAATGTTTTCGCGGTATCGACAAGCCCAGTCACACTTTCGGGTTCCCAGTCGTTTACAGCCATTGTCACAAACCTTGGGTCCGTTCCAGAGCCAGCCAACTTCGTTGCGGGTAGCTTAGTGGGGTGCCCCCATGAAATATTTCTGAATCCTATGATCGCTTTGTCCTGAATGCCTCGTTGGGTTTTGAGTTGGTTTTTCCGAGGTTGATCGGGTGTGTGTTGCTATTTGTGCACCCCTGCAGGGTAAAACTTTCTGAAAGCCGTGTCCGCGGTTATGGACGACTCTGAGCACAGTATCTCGATCATAGATAAGCATAACTAAAGTAGTGCTATAAACTTGACTTAATATATGACTAGTAATCAGATTCAACTATAACGGAATGGATATTAAAAATGCCAACAACTGTTGGATCTGGGTTGTTTGTTATATCTGCCTAGTAAGTATTGCAACTCCAATGGAATGTGATAAAAGTGCCAACAACTGCTGGGTTTTGGGATTCCTCAGGACAATTATATCTGACTAGTAAATGTTCCAACTACAATGGAATGGTAATAAAACTGCCCACTACTTATGCTTCAGGATGACCCATGCTACCTATATCTGACTAGTAAGTGCTTCAACTATAACGGAATGAATAAAACTACCAACTGCGTGAGTTCCTCGGTTTGACTTCCTCGTTTGGTCTCGAGGGGGGAATACCAGGATGGGTATGATTGGTGTTAGTATCAGGTCGGATCCGAATAGGTCTTTCTTATCCCTCTCTAATAGCCGACGGTTCTACTAAGTCTCTATAGGTTGTTTAGTGCTGTTGCGCTGCCGCTTCAGTCCACCATACCTATGTAGGCGAGAGCCGCCGAATTCTAGCCTCTCCGTGTACTGGCCTCAGTACTGACGCTCCTCTTTTTCCGTTGCCCTTTGTCGGCACCCCTTTTATTTTTAGCAGGTTTGAGATCGACGTCGTTAGCAGGGTTACCCTTTCGGCTTGGCCTGGGCAGGGTTATGGACGCCATTGGTTATTCTTTAGGGCTCTTAGCCCCATTTGCATCTTGTCCGTAGTCGGACGCTCTATCGTTTTCAAGGTGATTTGGATCTTTGTATTGTATATCTGTATTCTTGACTCATGGAGTCGATGTTGTATATATATGTTCTGTGGGTCCCATCGAGGACTATTGTGTAATGGTATTACTTCGTTTTCCACCCGCACGAAAGTGCCTGGTGGGCGTCCTTGAATCGTTTCTATGCGGGTTTGGCGGAAAGGGTTAAAACTTGCATAGGGCCGATTTGAGGGTGTTACAAGTGTGCGCCCCTCTGCGCTCCACCATCGGCGGGGGCTCGCCATGTTGTTGCGCTTCGGCGGCGAGCCTAGAGGACCTGGGTGCATGGCCAGCTCGGCAAGGCGGCGCTCCTCAAAGAAGTTCTCCCAGTACGCGAGGTTGCCGGGGTCCTCGGCGAGCTCCGGATCTGGCATCACTGCGATGGCGGCCTGGATCTCCTCCACCATCTCGTGGTTCGTCGGTACTGGCGACACCAGTATGCCGCCAGCACTAAGCCTCCACCTGGGGGCAGCAGAAGTCCGGCGGCGCCATATACCCGGCGTCGTGGAGCATTCTTGCTTCTCACGGCTGGAGCCATTCACCGCCACGGGATCACCTGGAAAGCTCTTCGCCGATTGTTTCTTTTGCCGGAGTTCGGGGTGGTGCGGGGTGGAGCGGCAGTGTGCTGCGAACCGGTGTGCGGACGATTTTTATAGGCCGAGCAAGGACGGCAAAGGCGGGAGGGGTGTAGCGGCGAGGGCGGGAAAAGGGGAAGCGGAGGGAAGTTAATGCCCGCCGGTCCGTCGCGGGAGCCGATGCGACGGTGGCGCGCCATTACGGCGACGTGTGGCTGACGAGACCGGTGGTTAATGCCCGATGTTTTGGGTTCGAATCATTGAAAACAAAAAAATCCTACGATGGGAACTATTATACACCAAGATCTATCTATTAGATATAAGTAATGGGTGGATATACATCCATAGAGAATACCCTCGAAGACTACAAAGCTTTGTTAACGAGATGGAACTCGTGGATGATGTAGTCGTATACATGCCGATCTCAAGATCGTAATGAAATCCAGCAGGTCCAGCTCTAGCACGTCCATCAGATCCAGCTCCAGTAAGTCCAGCACCACCAAGTCCAGCACTGCAAAGCAGCGGCGCATCCGTGATCGCACACACGTCCAGTACCCCGACAACCTCCGTCCCTTGCTCCAGCAAAGCAGCGGAAGCAGCAACACCTTTCCAGATAAAGCCACCGGGAACATGTATCTCGCTAATCCGAGACCATGGGGAAAAATACTAGAGGGGGAGAGAGATCCTTCACGAGAAGGTGTGTGGAAGGAGTGAGAGGGGGGCCTTTTATAGGAGAAGGGGGTACCCCTCCCCATGGCCGGCGCCCCATGGGGGGTGACCCATCACCTGCCCCATTCATATGGTGGTAACCTCCTCCACATAAATTTGCCCCTTAACATTCCCCTATAAAGTCTTCACTTTAAATGCATTAAATTTCTCCAAATTCAATGCTCTCTCATTTAATAAAACTCTTTTATTAATTTTATTCAGAATTTTTTAATTACTTTAATTAACAAACATTCACATAAAACCCCCTACAATATTTCAATATTACATGCATAACCAATTTCAGCAATTTCACCTGAAACAGTTTCGGTGTCTATTGAAATAATTCCAGCGCTTTCTTAAATCTTTATCTGAAACATATTTGGTACAAATGGTGTCGGTATCCCTTAAGTATGTCACCTTACGGTTCGTGAATAATGCAGACATGATCGAGACCCCTCTCCGATCAATAATCAGCAGCGGGATCTGGAGATCCGTACTGACTCCCACATATTCAACGATGACTCTTGTGATCGTGTGAACCTTTAACGTCGTAACTAAATCCCTTTGTATCGCGATATATTACATGTCTGAGATGCAATCATTGGTATCTCCATACCTAGTTTGATCTTGTTACCGATATGTACTCTTTTCTCGTTCTCGTGATATAACATTCTAGTGATCACATCACTTGCTTGCAAGCTATTCTGAATGTGATATGACCAAGAGGGCCTAGAGTATATCTATCTGTCATCGGGATGGAAAAATCCCACTCTTGATACATGAGCCTCCACATAACACTTTCGTAGCACTGAACCAACCTTTATAATCACCCTTTCACGGTGTGGTGTTTGATGTTATCAAAATACTCTTCTAGTGTTAGTGATTGACATGATCTCATGGTCTAAGGACTAGGATTACTTCGTATGATGTTATAGTGATATAAACACAATGACTTTGATCGTAATGCTATACTTCGGATGAATGTTCATCACATCATTCCACTAATGGTGTGACGTCGTTATTAACAATACCCAATGTCCATGATCAGGAAACCTTGATCATCTTGTTAATCAACGAGCTAGTTTATAAGAGAGGCATAACTAGGAACTTTCCTTTTGGTTTATTAAACACGCATATATTAATGTTTCCAAATTAATACAATTATAGCATGCCAAATAAACATTTATCATAAATAAAGAATAAGATAATAACCACTTTATTATTGCCTCTCGGGCATATTCCCTTCAGTCTCCCACTTGCACTAGAGTCAATAATTTAGTTTGAAAAACTTTGCGTATTGAACACCTATGGCTTTCTAGTGTTGCATATACGCGATTGCTAGTGGTTAACATAATCTTCGGATCTAACAGTTTCAAGTTCGTGTGTATTTGCATGTCTTTGCGTCTCTACGCATCACTCATTCTCAAATGAGATGGCATTGTATAGATTTGGTCCTTTGGTGAGACCTTTAGTTTGTTGATGTTAAAATATGTTGATATTATCGTCATACAACATATCTTCATAGTATTAACCCACTTTGAACCACACCTAGTTTGATAACAAACTACGCAACACAGATGCCCTCCTTTGCTGCTACTATAGCAGTCATATACTTAGCCTTTTGTTGTAGTATCCGTCACAATGTCTCAACTTTGGAACCCATCCAAATCAATCATGGAACATCTTTTCCATTACACTGTGCCACCCATAGTCTAAATTGAGATAAATTTAATTTGTATCTTGTGACAAAACTAGTATCAATGTAACACTATACAATGAACTACCTTTAACTATTTGTCACTTATACATGATATATTCTTGGTTCTTGCAAAGCTCATAAGAATATCTTTACTATCATCCAATGATCATCTTATAAATCATTCTGGTATGTGCTCATAACATTTAAAGCATAGGACATATTTGGATATATACATATCATGGAATAATCGATCAAAATCTTCATGTGATTTTACTAGCCAAGTGTTGAAACACTTGAATCTTGATACAATAATTTCCATGCAGCAAGAACCTTTCTTGTTGTTTCCATATTGAACCCTTTCAATATTTCATATATGTACGTCTGGCACCACCATATTAGCGCCTTAATCTATCCATATAGATATTGATGCCAAATATTCCGGTTTTGCCCAAGTCTTTCATCGAAATCCTTTTTAATGAAATTCTTAACTTGTGTCAATAAAAGATACATCATTTCCAATTAACAATATGTACTCTGCATAATGTATTGGAAATTTGTCTTAGCGCTCCCACTTAATTTCTTGCAAATGCAAGCATCTTCATCATCTCCGATGAAATTAAACTCCTTTAACATTTTCATCATGGTGAAGATTCCAACTCCGCTATGCTCACTTCAACTATTGAAGTTTGCATGCCCTTTTAGCACCCTTTGAATTAACAAAACCCTTCGGACCGTGTCTTGTACACATCCTAGGTAACCATTCTATTAGAAGAACATTGTTTTGTTTGTTAAACTATCATACACCAAATTATATGTAGTCATTGCTATATTAATCCGTCAAGACTAAATATTGCTATGAAAGATCAAATCTTGTAATAGTCAACTCCTTAAACATTGCCTATAAACTTCTTTCCGACATGTCGACTATTTCATAGATATTAAACATCCATGTCTATTTCTTTATAGATCCAAACACGACCGATAGGCTTCATGCCTTTCCGGAGGGTCTTCCAAGTTCAGAAACTTGATTTCTCGTCTATGGATACTATCACGGATTCTATGACTTCTAGTCATTTTATGGAGTCAGGGCCTATCATCGCTTCTTTGCATGCAGTTGGCTAATCATTGTCAAAAAAATAACGACTTGTTTATCAAATCTCACTATTTGATTCTTACCCGATGCATGCGGTTCAAATAGGAAGTCTAATCTCCAAGATCACACCCTTTGTAATCACGAGAGCCATGAGCATTGTGGCCACCACCGGGACACTTTTCGGTGCTGCGCTACTTAGCACATATAGCTAAGGTTCAACAACCTTATCAAAGTTCTATTGTCCTCCCACTTAACTTTTCACAAAAAATTCCTTCTCAAGAAACTGGACGTTCCAAGCGACAAACCCTTTTGTCCTCGGTGTTATGGAGGAATTCCAAACAAATTCTTTGGGTTAACCTACAAATAGGTTCTTATCCGACTTTGGTTGTAACCATTTTACATATGCATAGCATACCGAAATTTAAGAAAAGACAATTTGGGTTTTATCCAAAACCATAACTCATATGGTGTCATTTCAATGGATCGCGATGGTGCTCTTTTTAGTGTAAAAGCGGTAGTCTCTAAAGCTTTAATCCTTAAAACATAATGGCAGTTTTATAAATTACACCTTTGATCTTACCATGTCAAACAAGGTTTGATTTGATCTCTCGAACATACCATAGTCCTGCGGTTTATCGGGAAGTGCAAATTCATGGAACAATTCCTGAAATCTTAGGTGTTTTGCTAAAGCTGTAACTCAAATATCTTCCTTTATGATCAAATCATAAACTCTTTTATTTTCTTGTTACAATGATTTTTCACTTCATCTTGAAAGTCTTTGAACAATTTTTAAATGTTTCATACTTTTTCCTTATTTCTGGAGAAAGCATATGAAGCAAAAAGAGCCATCGCATATGGCTACACATAATGGACTATGCACATCACATGCACAATTTCCAATAAGCTAGTCATTTGTTCCTCCTTGGCCTATGAACGGAGTTTCAATTATCACGAGGAAAGTTTCACAAGTGTCAATTGATCAAAATCAAAAGACTCCAAAAATCCATCAACATGGAGTTTCTTCATGTTTACTTTCCAATATAATTCAAACAGCGATGTCACTTCATAAGTGATCTTCCAATCATTTGTCTTATGACATTTTAGCAATAATGTTTATGGATGTGATTTCTCCAAGTAGACTTGTAAAAGTTCATCCATCCTTTCTGGAATATGGTAATTATTTGAACAACCATTGTTCTCGTAATACCAGAACAAAATAACAATTATTAAAACAAATCTTGAAGGCTAGGTTTGACGACAACGAAAAACACAATAACACTTTATTTGTTTTCGATGAACCTCATCACTTATTCTCTTGCTAGTTACTTAGCCCATTGAAGTTCATGAATTTTGTTGTTTTGTATGACACTTCACACCAACGAATTCGATATCCAATACCTAAGAACCATATTGTTTAACAAGCAAGGAATACAGCCATAACATGTATATCTTCTATATACCTAAGTTGGACATCTCCAACCTTTTATTTTCTGCCAAATATTTTATAGATTCTCTTTTAGCAATTCCTTTTCTTTTAAAAGAATCTATCAACATCAATAGTGGTGTCATTCACATGACACATAGTACAAAGTGTATATAGTCAAATACTAATACCTTTGAACTTGCACTTTGATGTGGATCACCATCATCAAATGTTTGGTGCTCTTTCAAAAATCCATTCTTTAGTAATATATTAGTGTAGTAAACATTTTACTAACATATTCTATTCATCCTTATCATGAAAACTTTCATGATCTAGCTACTATAGCCTATAAGGAAGAATCGCGAGTATAATGTTAGTTCCCAAACCCCTTTTTGGGAGATCCGAATACCTAGCTTCTCCATCCTTCACAAATTCTCATACAATATGAGAACATGTATTTTGCTAAATTATACTCTATCATAATGCAACCAAAAACATTGTTTTAGATATCACAATATCTTCCACACATGATGGTTTCTAAAACAATTTTTTCAGCTCCTAGATAATCTTGATATTAAAACAACTTTTGAATATCAATAATCATGGAGGCAAACATGATACTTTAGATACTAACATTGGAATTCTTACTCTTGATTTAATACTACTTATTAAACTTCATGGAGTAAATAGAGTTTGCTGAAAGTTTGCAATAGGACTTCTCAACTTTAAATTGGCATTCAAAACAATACGGTACCAGTTCGTAAAGTATGTATCCAGAATTCTATGGTTCTATTATCTCAATTAAAACTAAGCATAAGGTAGTAAACAAATGCCAATGACTACAACAAATTATACAAATTCACTTTAATTTAGTTTATGACAAATTTGGTTCGACTAATCCAAATTAAAAATGAACTCCCACTCAAAAATAACATCCCTCGTGCCTTTTTGGTGATTACATGAACCAAATCCACTACACCAAGTCCGATCATCACGTGAGTCGGTGTAGCTTCAAAGGCGAGCATCAATATGGGCATCACATCAACTATATGACTCATGCTTAACCTTTCAGTCCGTGTTCCGAGGCCATGTATGTACATGCTAGGCTCGCCAAGGAAGAACCTTAGTACTCGCGTGTGTAAAACTGTCTTACAACCGTTGTATGAAAGCGCAGATTCGAGTACACCCGATCAACACGTGATGTCTCGAAACACGATCCATAGAATGGTGCATACTTAAGGAAGAACACATTTTATTTAGATATTTAAATGAGGGATCATCTTATAACGCTACTAAAATGCTAAACTAGCAATATAAGATGCAAACATCATATGTGTAAAGTGGAATGATATGGTCCATGCATTTGATCAATATCATGTGCATCGTGGTATGATCTCTATCATTCCTTTATGTGTAAGGCCAAGGTCTATGAAACTTACATGTTAGGTGTGTTGTAAGGGTATCAACTATACATCAACTTACAACATTTCCATATCATCACACTAGCCCAACAACGATCTAAACTAGACGCCTCTAATTTATCAATTGCAAGTTTTTATGTGGCTTAGGGCTTTCGAAGATAGAACCAGTCTTACCTACGAACATGGAACCACAACGATGATAACTAAGTTATTAGCAACTCATTGTAAATCAGATATTGACTATAGTAGGAGAGACAGACACCCGCCAGCCACTTATGCAAAACTAGTTGCATGTCAGTCATGGAACTGGTCTCATTTGCGATGACATGTAAAGTTGGTCCGAGCCGCTTCGTCCCACTATGCCACCAATATCCAAAATACATGAAAGATGCAACAACATGATAATCATCCCCCACATACTCTTATGTGTTCTACCCGTGCAAAGCACCTACGCATAGATCACACTCTGATACCACTATTGGGTTCATAGCATAGAAAGCAAAAAAATTCCTATGGTAGGAACTATTATACGCCAAGATCTATCTATTAGATACAAGCAACGTGTGGATATACATCCATAGAGAACATACCCTCGAAGACTACAAAGCTTTGTTAACGAGATGGAACTCGTGGATGATGTAGTTGTACACTTGCCGATCTCAAGATCGTGATGAAATCCAGCAGGTCCAGCTCTAGCACGTCCATCAGATCTAGCTCCAGTAAGTCCAGCACCACTAAGTCCAGCACTGCAAAGCAGCGGCGCATCCGTGATCGCACACACGTCCGGTACCCCGACAACCTCCGTCCCTTGCTCCAGCAAAGCAGCGGAAGCAGCAACACCTTTCCAGATAAAGCCACCGGGAACATGTATCTCGCTAATCCGAGACCATGGGGGAAAAATACTAGAGGGGGAGAGAGATCCTTCACGAGAAGGTGTGTGGAAGGAGTGAGAGGGGGGCCTTTTATAGGAGGAGGGGGTACCCCTCCCCATGGCCGGCGCCCCATGGGGGGTGACCCGTCACCTGCCCCATTCATATGGTGGTAACCTCCTCCACATAAATTTGCCCCTTAACATTCCCCTATAAAGTCTTCACTTTAAATGCATTAAATTTCTCCAAATTTAATGCTCTCTCATTTAATAAAACTCTTTTATTAATTTTATTCAGATTTTTTTAATTACTTTAATTAACAAACATGCACATAAAACCCCCTGCAATATTTCAATATTACATGCAGAACCAATTTCAGCAATTTCACCCGAAACAGTTTCGGTGTCTATTGAAATAATTCCAGCGCTTTCTTAAATCTTTATCTGAAACATATTTGCTACAAATGGTGTCGGTATCCCTTAACTATGTCACCTTACGGTTCGTGAATAATGCAGACATGATCGAGACCCCTCTCCGATCAATAATCAGTAGCGGGACCTGGAGATCCGTACTGACTCCCACATATTCAACGATGACTCTTGTGATTGTGTGAACCTTTAATGTTGTAACTAAATCCCTTTGGTATCTCCATACCTAGTTTGATCTCGTTACTGACATGTACTATTTTCTCGTTCCCATGATATAACATTCTAGTGATCACATCACTTGCTTGCAAGCTATTCTCAATGTGATATCACTAAGAGGGCCTAAAGTATATCTATTTGTCATCGGGATGGACAAATCCCACTCTTGATCCATGATCCTCTAAATAACACTTTCATAGCACTGAACCCGCCTTTATAATCACCCTTTCATGGTGTGATGTTTGATGTTATCAAGATAATCTTCCAGTGTTAGTGATTGACATGATCTCATGGTCTAAGACTAGGATTACTTCATATGATGTTATAGCAATATAAACACAATGACTTTGATCGTAATGCTATACTTCAGATGAATGTTCATCACATTATTCCACTAATGTTGTGACCTTGTTATTAACAACATCCAATGTCCATGATCAGGAAACCTTGATCATCTTGTTAATCAACGAGCTAGTTTATAAGAGAGGGATAACTAGGAACTTTCCCTTTTGTTTGTTAAACACACATGTATTAACGTTTCCAAATTAATACAATTATAGCATGCAAAATAAACATTTATCATAAACAAGGAATAAGATAATAACCACTTTATTATTGCCTCTCGGGCATATTCGGTCCTTCGTGGCATTCCGACGCGGGAGGATGAGGACGACTCGGTTTTTGCCGCTGAGTGGGCGGGTCCACTCGGCGAACAACTCTTTTCTCGCCGAATTCACTTCGTCCGGCATTCCCAGCGTGTTCCCGTCGCCCCGGGAACGGCCTAGGAAGGCAGACATATTTTGGGCCAAATCCGGATGAAACCGGGGTCCTAGGAACGTGACTGGGCCAAATTTCGGTGTCCAGACCAAAAATACGCCCTGGGAACGGCGTGCTAGGAACCCGAGTGGACATGCTCTGAGGGGGCGGCGGCCCCTGTAGTTTAGGTAGGTTGGTTGTTTTGGGGCACAGTCCCCTGGTTTGGTGGTCTCTGCCGCCGGGAGTTTGCCGTTTCTAGCCTGATTCAGCGGCTGGGAAGCCCCCCTCGACGCCTTGCTCCTCTCTGGTGATGGTGGCGGTGGTGGAGCCCTGCTTCTCTCTCAATAAGGCCTTCTCGAGCTTGGAGTCAGTGGGCATCGGTATCTCCTCTCTTTGGCCGGCCGTGGTGGCGGGGGATGGAGGATTTTCGGCCAGCGGTCGTCTGTTGCTGGCTTTGTGCTCGAGCTGTTGTGTGTCTCTTCCTTCTTGTGGTGGTGTTCTGATTGCCTCCCCTCTTCTGGCTGGCCGTGGCGGCGAGGGGAGGAGGGGTTCGAGTGGGGCTGCGACTGCAGGAAGAAGAGGTAATGGATTATGTCTCCTATCGCATCTACGCGGCGGTAGGAGGCCGCGGTGGGTGGTTCCTGGCATTCTTCAGAGGTTGAAGATGCCGATGGTACTATTCCAAGCAAATCCTTGTCATAAGCATGTGTTTGGTGTTCAGGCCAGTCTGGATGCCCGCCGCTTTCTCTTGCTCCTATTGGCCATCCGTGGCAGCGAGGAAGAGGTTGCAGGTAACTGCGAGCGAAAGGAGTGGCCAGAGCGCTATGGGGAGTTTCGGTCTTTCCCCTTCTGCAGACTTCTCCCTGCTTCTCCGACCATCTCTGCCCGCCTTCATCCACTTAAAATGGGGACCTATGTGTTTTTTCCTTATTCTTATGGGGTCCTCTATAATATTGTAAACCTCCTCTGTTTGCGATTAATCTAAAGCTTCTAGGCCCTTCGAGGCTCTTCCCGTTCAAAAAGAAATACGAGAATCATGTTCACATGGATGGACTCCCGAGAAAGTCTGCTTTGAGTAAGCTCATCACTGGCTTCGTGGCCACCCGTGAGAGCAACTCTAACCGATCCCTAATAAGCGCTTAGAGGACTATTTTCCGGCTGCTAACGGTCGAAACCGCACCTAACCGAAACCCTAAAAGTCCTTAGAGAACTATAAATGTGATTTGGCGGACTAAAATCCATCCCTCCTCTCCCAAATTTAAGCAGCCGCCGAGCGAGGACTAAAGTCCCCACCGCCCATCGCTTCTGCTCCGGCCACCACCAAATCCACCGCCACCACCGCTTCCATGCCGAAGATGGCTGGTCCTTCCTGCCGCCGCTCCCCACCTCCCATCCACAGTGCTAGCCAAGGTCGCGGCGACTCGTGTGGCCGTTCCGACGACCTCTCACTGCCTCCGCCGCTGCATCCCCGCTACCACGGCATCCGGCAACAGGAGCAGGGGACGTGGGTGGCCGAGATCACCGACCTGAACACCAGCCGACGCATCTGGCTCGGCTCCTTCCAGAACGCGAAGCAGGCGGCATGGAGGCAAGACATCGAGAATGTCGGCCTCCACAACGACAAGTGCGGCCTGCTCAACTTCCCGCTCTGCACCCTGGAGCCGGTGTCGGAGCTCTTTCGGGCTGCTCACCCGCAGCCACACGGCTCGGATTGCAAGGGAGGACCACGAGGCGTGGGAGCGCCTCGAGGCCAAGCGAGAAGACAAGCGGCGGATGGCCGAGCTCCGGTGGCTGAACCCGGAGCTCGTGGCCGAGGAGGAGGCGGCATTTGCGAAGTTCGTGGCCAAGAAAGCGGTTGCGACCTTGTCTTCATCAGCTCCGGAAACAGCCTCGTCTTCATCAGCTCCGGCAGCAGCCACAGTGTCATCCTCAGCTCTGGCAGGGGCCACGATCGTCATCGAGCTAGACAACAACGAGGAGGACGGGTTCCCCGGCATCGTCCACGACGGTGACACCGACGAGCAGATCGAGCGCTATCTAGGGCCGAACTGCGTGTGAAGCTGTGGTGGTGAGCTCAACGGCGGCCTCCCGATGGCGTCGTGTCGAAATCGGGGTGTTTTACTTAAATTTACATAATGTTTTAGTTAAAGTTTGAACTATGTCTGAAATCGTTCATAATCGGGATGAAATCGATTTAAATTAGTTTGAAATCGGTCACAATCTATTGAAATCAGGCCGAATTCAATTTGAAATTGATTATAGTTCTCTACGTTATTGGGGATCGAATCTGGCGGACACCGATTAAAGGACTTAAAATTTAAGTCCAACATTTTCTCTGGCCGAAAGTCCTCTAAGTTATTGCCCACCGGTTAGAGTTTCTCTGATGCTCACACGCTTAACCAGTCATTAAGTATGATCATGCTATCTTATTTTTCTCCAGACCCCTTCCTCGCACTCCTCGCGTGTGCCCCCGGTACGTCGCCGGGGGCAAAATCCCACCACTACCGGTGGACCTACATGGTATGTCATGGCATACCCTGCAGTCTAGACATCCTGCGTAGAGATATTGCATATTATGGGAAAAAACGTTGATGTAAAATTACTCTGCTCTGATCCGCACTACAGGCCTTGCACGTATCAGCTAAACAAAAACTAGCGATCCAAAGAAGGAAAATGATACCCCTCCCCCGGGGGATCTTCTTACTCAATATGTTGAGCTTGTTAGGGAACCCCAAGAGGAAGCTATGATGAGTATAGCAACAAGTTTTCCCTCAGTTATGAAACCAAGGTTATCAAACCAGTAGGAGCAAGGAAACACCTCCAAGGTGTTGTTTCCAACTTGGAATCCTGCACAATACAAAATCACAAAACTTTGCCCCCAACTTACAGTGAGGTTGTCAATCTCACCGGTCTTGCTGAAAACAAAGGATTAAACGTATTGTGTGGAAGATAGTAATTGCTTGCAGAAAGTAAACATAAAACAGTAAATAGTAGATTGTAGATTGATGGTAAAAGAAAGGACCGAGGTCCATAGTTCACTAGTGGTGATTCTCCTTAAGATAGATGACATGTTGGGTGAACAAATTACAACGGGGCAATTAACAAACATCGAGAAAGCATACATGCATATACTAATCATCTCGACTCCTATGAGACTTGATTGGGCATTACAACATTATACATAGACCGTAATCCAACTACATCTATGACTAATAATCCACCTTCAGGTTATCATCGGAACCCCCTCTGGTATTAAGTTGCAAGCAATAGATAATTGCATTAAGCAAAGTGTGTAAAGTAAACAATACGATTGTTCTATGAACAAAGGATTGTTGTTTTCTCCCTAGTAGCAACAACACATCTAGTACCTTAGAGATTTATGTCACTTCCCTAGATTACTAGAGGCATGAACCCACTATCGAGCATAAATACTCCCTCTTGGAGTTGCTAGCATCTACTCGGCCAAGATAGCTACTAACAACGGAGAGCATGCAAGATCACAAATAACAAAGACATGATAGAATTAATAATCAATCTGAAATAGCATCTCAATATCCATCGGATCCCCGCAAACACAACATGTAAGATTAAAAAAAGATGATCTTGATCATGAACGGAGCTCATAAGATCTAGACATGGTAGCACAAAGGAGAAGAACCAACCATCTAGCTACTACATGGACCCGTAGTCCAGGGATGAACTACTCACGCATCACACCAGAGGCAGGCATGGTGATGGAGAAGGCCTCTAGGGTGAATTCTCCCCTCCGGCAGGGTGCCAGGAAGATCTTCAGATCCCTCCCGATCTAGGGATGGAGATGACGGCGGCTACAGACTCTTTCGTGGAATTTTGATCGGGTTCTTAGGGTTTCTCTATCGGAGGCTTCTTATAGGCGAAAGGGGAGGCCGAGGGGGTGCCCTAGGCAGCCGCACCACCCCATGGCACGGGCCAGGCCTAGCTGCGTGACCAGGTGGTGTGGCCGGCCCCTGGCCCCTCTCCATCTCGTCTTCTGGCTCCGTGTCCCCCTCGGTGAAATATTGACTTTGGCTTTTGTCCCGTCCAATTCCGATAATATTCATTTTCTGACTTTCCTGGAACCAAAAACAGCAGAAAACAGGCAACTAGTACTGTGGCATCTTGTTAATAGGTTAGTCCGAGAAAGTGTACAAAAATACTCCAAAGTGTGGACAAAACATAAGAAAGTAGATATAAAACAAGCATGGAACATCAAAAATTATAGATACGTTTGCAACGTATCAACATCCCCAAGCTTAACTCCTGGTCGTCCTCGAGTAGGTAAGTGATAAAAACAAAGAATTATTTTTGAGGTGACATGCACCATCATAATCTTGATCAAAGTATTTGTAGAACATTGATAGCTAGGATCATAGTACTTTAACATAGCATGAAAGATATAGTTCTAACAATAAGACATAGCAACTATGTTGTAACATGAAAAGGCACAAACAAAAGATTCATGAATAACAATGCTTTGCAAGACGTTTGTTTGTTTCACATAAAGAAAACATAATAAGAATGGTATTCAGCTTGTCCCTCATAGTGTAGCAAAACATAAATGCATAGGAGACCTTCAAAGTTCATAAGGGTGACTAGATACAAATAGTTTAAGAACAAGCAATATCAAAGTTATGCATCAATCAACAAGTCTTGGGACAATGCACATTAAACTAAGAATGGCCACTATGATCTCTTAATAGGTGCATAAAGATAGAAGATGGAGACTCAACATATAAGTTAAAGAAAGGCCTTCATAGAAGGAAGCAGGGATTCAAGTCTCATAAAGAGCTTCCAAAAATTATGGTACTTATTAGCTTTCAGCTCTCATTGCCCCTATCATAAGCATCTTGAAGTGATTAAGGTTAAAGTGAACAATGTATGGAGTATATGCTTGACAAAGTATAAGTTGGCAATCTCATGTACCTTGAATACGAGGGCCGCTCCTCATGCTACTCAAGTTTAGTTACCAGAAGTTCTTGTCATAGTATGTACATGTGTATCATAGAGAACCGCCAACGGGGTACCCCTTGCCCGATGATACGGAAGAATCCCCATATCAAAATGACAAGGCAAGCAGACAATAAGCATTTCAGCAATCTTCTTATTTACCATGGGAAAATGGTTCTTTTTTCTCTCTTTCCTCTTTTCTCATCTCTTTTTTTTATTTTTATTTTTCTCAATCTTTATCTCTTTTTTTATAAGAAGAATGCTTCATAGATTGCTCATTATGGTTACGCTGCACGTTTCCACCATGATTAGGCATGGATTAGACTAGCGGCCCAAGCGTTTCTCTAACCCACATACATAACTACATGGACTTACAAGCTCCCCTTTCATTTCACACCGACGACATCCATAGACAAAAGAGCATGATATCAACTAGGTACATTGTACAAGTGCAATGTTGAAAGCGTTCCCCATGACAGCATGGTTCTGCTAATTCCCAACGTATAAGTGATGTTGGGTTTGCAGCATAGAAAACAAAAAAATTCCTACGATGGGAACTATACGCCAAGATCTATCTACTAGATACAAGCAACGGGTGGATATACATCCATGGAGAACTTACCCTCGAAGACAACAAAGCTTTGTTAACAAGATGGAACTCGTGGATGATGTAGTTTTACACTTGCCGATCTCAAGATCGTGATGAAGTCCAACAGGTCCGGCTCCCGCACGTCCTTCAGATCCAGCTCCAGCAAGTCCAGCACCACCAAGTCCAGCACCGCAAAGCAGCGGTGCATCCGTGATCGCACACACGTCCGGTACCCCGACAACCTCCGTCCCTCGCTCCAGCAAAGCAGCGGAAGCAGCAACTCCTTTCTAGATAAAGCCACCAGGAACATGAATCTCGCTAATCCGAGACCACGGGGACATAATACTATAGGGGGAGAGAGATCCTTCACGAGGAGGTGTGAGTGTGAAGGTGTGAGAGGGGGGACTTTTATAGGAGGAGGGGAGGGTACCCCTCCCATGGCCGGCGCCCATGGAAGGTGTCCCTTCACCTCCCCCATTCATGTGGTGGTAACCCCTCCACATGAAAATGCCCCTGCACATTCTCTTTTAAAGTCTCCACTTTAAATGCAATAAATTTCTCCAAATTTAATGCTCTCTCATTTAATAAAACTCTTTTATTAATTTTAATCAGAAATTTGTTAATTACTTTAATTAACAAACATTCACATAAAACCCCCTGCAACATTTCAATATTACATGCAGAACCAATTTCAGCAATTTCACCCGAAACAGTTTCGGTGTCTATTGAAATAATTCCAGCGCTCTCTTAAATCTTTATCTGAAACATATTTGCTCCAAATGGTGTCAGTATCCCTTAAGTGTGTCACCCTATGGTTCGCGAATAATGCAGACATGATCGAGACCCCTCTCAGATCAATAATCAGAAGTGGGATCTGGAGATCCATACTAACTCCTACACATTCAACGATGACTTCTGTGATCGTGAGAACCTTTAACACAAGTAACTAAATCCCTTTGTCTCATGATATAATACATGTCTGAGATTCGATCATCGGTATCCAAATACCTAGTTTGATCTTGTTACCGACATGCACTCTTTTCTCGTTCCCGTGATATAACATTCTAGTGATCACATCACTTGCTTGGAAGCTATTTCAATGTGATATCACCGAGAGGGCCCAGAGTATATCTATCCGTCATCGGGATGGACAAATCCCACTCTTGATCCATGAGCCTCAACATAACACCTTCGTAGCACTGAACCCACCTTTATAGTCACCTTGTTACGGTGTGATGTTTGATGTTATCAAGATACTCTTCCGGTGTTAGCAATTAACATGATCTCATGGTCTAAGGACTAAGATTACTTCGTATGATGTTATAGCAATATAAACATAATGACTCTAATTGTAATGCTATACTTCGAATGAATGTTCATCACATCATTCAACTAATGTTGTGACCTCGTTATTAACAACATCCAATGTCCATGATCAGGAAACCTTGATCATCTTGTTAATCAACGAGCTAGTTTATATGAGAGGCATTACTAGGAACTTTGTATTTTGTTTATTAAACACACATGTATTAACGTTTCCAATTAATACAATTATAGCATGCAAAATAAACATTTATCATAAACATGGAATAAGATAATAACCACTTTAGTATTGCCTCTCGGGCATATTGCCTTCAAGTGCAAGCATATACAACATAGATGACACAATGGTTTAAGTTTATTAAGGGCAAGAAAAGTAAAGTGTGCCATCAAGTTCGTGAGAGCTTTAATCACTAATTTTCTCACAACAAATTCGAAAGGTAGATAAAAACATGAATATACTTGGAATATCAAATGCTAATAGGTAGGTATGGTGGACTCTATGGAATAACTTGGTTTTATTTGGAGTTGGATGCATGAGTGGAACTCATACTTGGTTATGGAGGCTAGCAAAAGACTGGGAGTGACCAACTAAGAGAGCAATAATGGCCATAATCATGCAAAGCGACAAAACATCATTAACTAAAGCATAAAGTGATATTACAAGTCGAAAACTAAAGGATTATAGAGACTATGGTGACTTGGGATAGTCTTAACATGGTGTGAGCATGCTCCAAGTCAACCCAAATAAAGCATCAACGGAGAATACCACAATACTATGCTTTAATATGCTAAAACAACGCATGATTCTTTCAAGGCACATTAAGAAATCCCAATTGTTTATAACATGTCATGATACACCAATAATCACTAAGCATACAGCCAAAACAATATCAAGCATGACATGACAAAGCATAGGCCACAGTCAAAAACAAGCTCCTTTTTTACCACTTAAGCATGAATTTTTCCTACTCTTTTCCAATCCAAACCAACTTATTTGAAAACTAATGTATGAATGAGGGGGTCCAACTAATTTATTCAAGCAAATCAAGAAACAAAAACCAAAAACAAAAAAATGAAGACGCTCCAAGAACAACACAACTGTGCATGAAACAATAAAAATGAAGTGTTTGGAAGAAACCTAAAAAAATTATTGATGAAGAAGGAGATGCCTTGGGCATCCCCAAGCTTTGACGCTTGTACTTCTTGGATATTTCTTGGGGTGACACGGAGTGGCATCCCCAAGCTTGAGCTTTAGTCCATTCTTCAACTCATTATATCATTCTTTCCCTACACATGAAATTTCTCCTTCATACAAAACCTCACACAATCTTCATTAGCAACATTAGTGTACTCAAGATAATAGGTCTTTTGGTTCAGTTCCAACACAAGTAAAACTTCCATTAAAACACAAGCTACTGTAGCACTTCCTTTAAAAAGTTAAAATGATCAAAGAGAACTCAAAGAGAAAGAGATTAAGAGGCAAATGCAAATAATGGCAGAAATCTGTCAAAACAGACCAGCAGGTAAAAACCAATTTTTTTGAAGACCTTCTGTTGCTCAAATAAAAAAGTGTTGAACTAACGAAAGTTGGATAACAACCTGGGGTAGAAGCACAAAACATTACAGCTCAAACTGACGTACATAGATTTTTCACGAATTTTTACAGCAAAGCACAAAATCTGTTTCAGGACAACAACTTTCCCAAGCATTACTTCTTTCTCATTAGAGGTTACTCTTGGCACAAAAACCACACAAAAATGATAAGGAGAGTTTATTACTGAAGCAATAACTTCCAAGAATCAACTAAAACTTTTGGGTTATCTCCCAATAAGTACTTTTCTTTAACGCCTTTAAGTTAGGCATAAGAAGCAAGAAAAGAATTAAGTATTCTCAAATGAAGAAGCATTAAAACCAAATTTCTTGCCCTTACCTCTCTTAATTTTATTCTTATACTTGGGGAACGTATGATTGTTCGGTGGGGAAGCAAAGTGCATGATGCCCTTTTCCGCATCTATTGTTGCTCCAAGGAGTTTAAGTAGGGATCTTCCAAGTGTGATTTGTCCTTTTCCTACACATTCAATAACAAGATAATCAGTAGACACCACTTTCCCTAGAATATTGTAAACACCCCTTCAGCTATTCCAATGGGTAATATTGTGGCATTATTAGCAAGAGATCTTGCTTCTCCCCCTTCAGAAAGACCCCAAAGACTCAAAGATTCATAGATATCTTTAGGCATAAGATAGAATCCAGCCATGATATCACATCGTGCTTGAAAAGTTTCATTATTTATATTTTTTTTACTGTAGGAAGCCATTTTGAGGGTTCAGAATTTATTGGAACATAATCATGATGCTCTCTAAGCACGTTATAGCATTCTTTTAAACTAGTAGTGCGGCTCTTGGAGTTGCTAGCATCTACTCGGCCAAGATAGCTACTAAAAATGGAGAGCATGCAAGATCACAAATAACAAAGACATGGTAGAATCAATAATCAATCTGAAATAGCATCTCAATATCCATCGGATCCCTGCAAACACAACATGTAAGATTACAAATAGATGATCTTGATCATGAATGGAGCTCACAAGATCTAGACATGGTAGCACAAAGGAGAAGAACCAACCATCTAGATACTACATGGACCCGCAGTCCAGGGATGAACTACTCACGCATCACACCAGAGGCGGGCATGGTGATGAAGAAGGCCTCCAGGGTGAATTCTCCCCTCCGGCAGGGTGCCGGGAAGAGCTTTAGATCCCTCTCGATCTAGGGATGGAGATGACGGTGGCTACAGACTCTTTCGTGGAATTTTGATCGGGTGCTTAGGGTTTCTGTATCGGAGGCTTCTTATAGGCGAAAGGGGAGGCCGAGGGGGTGCCCTAGGCGGCCGCACCACCCCCTAGCGCAGGCCTGGCCTGGCCACGTGACCAGGTGGTGTGGCCGACACCTGGCCCCTCTCCGTTTTATCTTCTGGCTCCGTGTCCCCCTCCGTGAAATATAGACTTTGGCTTGTGTCCCGTCAAATTCCGAGAATATTCATTTTATGACTTTCCTGGAACCAAAAACAGCAGAAAACAGGCAGCTCGCACTATGACATCTTGTTAATAGGTTAGTCCAAGAAAGTGTACAAAAATACTCCAAAGTGTGGACAAAACATAAGAAAGTAGATATAAAACAAGCATGGAACATCAAAAATTATAGATACGTTTGCAACGTATCAGGATTCGGTGATTTTATCCCCCGGGTCCCGTAAACATCCATGGCTACCGCACCTTCCTGCTGCCGGTCCACCGATGTTGTCCTCCCGTGCCGCTGTAACACCTCAAAAATATTAATCAAGATTATCAAGTTCAAATCACCTAAGTTTAGGGTTAACAAAAACTTTTATTATTAAATCTAATATGAGTGTATGTGTGAATTGCATTAGTGTACGAATGAGTGCAATTGCCATGTTTAATTGCTACAAATGATAAGGAATGGGTTAAAGATGAATACTACATCATCTAGGCCATTTACAAACAAAATAAAAAGAAAAAAAAACCAAATATGAATCATATAAACAAATGGTCATTTTGACCAAAATTATCCACTAGACCACTTTGAGTATTTCTAGTAAAAGACTTCTAACATAAACTTTCCCAATTCTTTTCACCCCCTGCTAGACCAAGTAAAAAATGAATCCAAGCCCACTTTACAAAGTGACAGAAACTAAATTCAAATCTATTTGAGAGACAATTCAAAATTGAATCAAGTGTATGTACTAAGATCACCACTTTTCAAAAACCACTAAAATCAATTCACCTTGGAAAACCCAAGCAGCCATAGACTATCAAGCAAGTACTTAGAACACTCACCAAATTTCATCCAAAAATTCAAACTTTGTATTCATGCAGCCATTTGGTCGAGCACCTGGCAGACACCAATAAACACTGCCTAACTTCTACTGTTTTGAGCAGTAATTGATCACCCCTTTGGCCCCTCTGCATCCCCCTCACTCACCCTAGTGCCCAGCAGCGCAAGAGAGCAACCCCCAATTGTCGGATTGCGCTAGTGTCGTGCCGGCCGAAAGGGAATCCAGCACCACAGCCAGCGCCGCCCTCTCCCACGATGTCCAGGAGACAGGCACCACACCACCGCCACCCTCTGTCCACCCCCCAACCGAAGACAAGCGGTGGACCAGCCGCGTTCGTCGCGCCCACTTCTCTGTCTGCCATGCCGAGAGCGCGCCAGAGCGCCACAGCCAACACGCGCACACACACCACGCCTTGCCCTCTCTGTGTGTGCTCGCACTCACCGTGACCCCAGCTACCCCCCAGACACGCCCGTTAGCCGCCGCGCGAACCGTAGACACTATGCGTCGTCTCGAACGCTGTCGTTCCCGCATAGAGCACGAACCGCTCCCGACAATTCTCGACCGCCCCTTGTCGCACCATCACTCTCATGACAACCGCCCTGAAGCACCGCGTTGACCCCTACCCTCAGCCATGCCGATAGCTCACTGCAATGACATCGCCGACGAGCCCGAGCCATGTCGCTCAGCCCTATCGCTCGTGTATAAATAGATGCCATCCTAGCCCCAATTCTCCACACCGTCTCACTTCCCTCTCTCTCAGACACCTCCTACACCTCTCCCCCGAGCAAGGCGAGCACCACATCGCCGGAATTTCACCGGAGCCCGCCGCTGTAGAGGAGAAGAGGAACTGGAGCTAGGAGCCGCCCCAGGAGCCGTCGTGACCGCGCCTCTAACCGTCGTCGATGACAACCTCATTCACCCCCATCACTGACATTAGCTAGAGCCTAGGCGAGCCCCCACATACCCCCACCGTCGTGTTAGGGTCTAGTCTTGCCGGAGCTGTGCGACGGAGACAACGATGCTCAGCCTTTGATCGCGCTCTAATCGCACGACCCAGATTGAAACTTACCGTTTCGGTTTAGTTGAGTCGCTGACGCGTAGGACCCGCGTGTCAGCAGCCCGCTGCGCGCGCACCGTGTAGCTGGGCCGGCCCAATTAGTTTCCCGCGTAGGGCCTGTTGATTCAAATAAACTTTTTCCATTTTAGTTAAAACTAGATTCTATCAGTAGATTCAAAAATCAATTCAAAGAGATTCACTGAACCAAATTGCATGATTCCAATTTTGTTAGGAAGGTATTCAAATTGTCTACCCGAGACCATTGGATTCAAACCATTTGAAATTATAGATCACCTATGGTAAAAATAACAAGGCGGAGCCTTTTCTACCTTCAAACATTTTTCAAAAATCAACCATAAATGCTTTTGATTTGATTCCAACTCTCAAAAATCACATTTTACAAGATCTATCTAAATATGTAAAAATATGTAGGTTTACATGCAGTGATCTTGGACTAGTACCAAAAGAATGCTATATAGGCATTTCTAGTCACTTTAATTTTATTAAATAGTAATATTAAACTTTATAAAATGTGACCACCACTTTAAATCACATTCCCAAGTATTAGAATATGTGGTGATGACATGTGTCAACATGATCCCATATTTTAATTGCAGAATATTAAATCTTAAGTATTTTTCAATGAGTAGAAATTACTTTTCCAAAATAAGATAAATAAGACTGGGTCTTTATTTCATGTGATGATTGTGCTGATGCTAGATCATCTACTGTGAGCCTTTGTGTGCTAAATAGAAGTATTTAAGTATTGTTTGGTGATTGTGTCAACACCCGGATTTTTAATCCCAGATGCCTGTTATGTCATACATCGCAATCCCAGGATTACCATTTTTGCGAGACATAACAGATTGGATATCACAGTACATCATCCATTACAAACCAATATAAGGTCTTACATGAATAAAGGATCTCATGATCCAGTCTTAATACAACAAGCAGCGGAATAGTTAATAAGCATAACGGTGGGGTCCATCTTTAGGGGCACAGGCAATACTGACAAGGAAACAGTATGGCCACTCCTACTGTCCGTCAGCTTGGTAGTCTCCTTCATAGTCTGGCCATAGGAATAGCCAGGGACAAAAGCCATGAGTACTCTTTAAGTACTCGCAAACTACCACTAACAAGTAGTAATGTTCTAGTGGGAAATGCTAAAGCGAAGTTTAACTAATAAGTTAAGTTGAAACCTAAGCTGAGTTCGGAAACAAAGAAAGATAAAATAAAGTTCTAGAATCACTTAAGTTGGGAAGCTAGTGTCATAGTCACAACCCTACTGTGGTCAAGTTAAGATTCATCATTCATTTCATTTTGAAAACATCTGACAAGGAAACAGTATGGCCACTCCAACTGTCCATAACCGCGGACGCGACTATTCGAATAGTTTGACACTCTGCAGAGGTGGTACACTTTCACCACAAGATTCGATACATCTGTCAGGGATAACCCTGAATCATCATACTTAGTATGCAGATAATCAAACATAACCTTTCCTTTACACACCCTAGTATAAGCACCTCTCCTATGAGCATGGCCTCCCAACCATGACCATCTGTCATCTTGGGCACTACATAGGTGGACAACATTGAGAGGTAGCCTTAGCTCAAACCTCTCCCGTGAGGGAACTAATACTAATGCATATAAATTTCCAGCTGCGCCTTGCCCAATTTAGGTATTGTGGTTGTACGATAAAATTGGAATGGTATTGCATCCGAATCCAACCATCAGTTTTTGTAAAAGGGTTAAGGCTCATGCCTCAACATTTTCATCATCATAAACCATTTGTGTTTCTCAACACATGTCAAAACATCTCAATAGAATGACTCATCATTCCAAGGTTTTCACAATTCATTTTCACCAAGTGTTCCCATCTAAAGTGACTCAAGTTTTGATTTAGCTCTAAACTACTAAGTTAAGAGTGTTCACTAAGGTGGGATGCTAAGATCAATCTCATGCCATAGAATGACATCTAAAGTTATCTAGATAGGTCAAGTTTTATACTTTTATGCTACCTTCAAAACAAGTAAGGGACTTTGGTAAAGTAAAGAAAGTAAAAGCTTGAAAGTAAACTTGGAATAGGTACTAGTCAAAGTGGTATAACCAAAGCATGCCTAATGCATCTTGCTTAAGTTATCTAGCTTAATTCTAGCTTGCTAACAATAGCTTGCATTGTTAATGATGGCTTGCTAGTATAATACTTGCAAGTGTTAGCTTGCCTTGGTTGGTGCAGTGGTTGAAGTTTTCTTCCTCTTCTTCCGGGTAGAACTCCTCCTCCTCGAAAGCTTGGTCGGTACTATCGTCTATAAATACATACGGAGTACACAATCACCAAAAAATACTTAACTAGTCTACTTACCACTCTAAGGCACACATTTGATGCTCTATTATCATCACAAGCATCACAAGGTTTTATTAACTAACTTCATTCTTTTTATTTGAGAAAAGTAATTTCTACTCATTGAAAAATAACTAAGATTTAATATTCTCCAAAATATGGGATCATGTGGACACATGTCATCACCGCATATTATAACATATGGGAATGTGATTTAAAGATTCGATCACATTTAATTAGGTTTAAGTTTAATAATTAATGATTTAAAGTGTCTAGAAATGCCTATATAGCATTATTTTGGTACTAGTCCAAAGTCACTGCATGTAAACCTTAATATTATTACATATTCAGATAGGTATGGTTAAATGTGATTTTTGAGAGTTGTAATCAACTCAAAAGCTATCATGGTTGATTTTATAAAAATGTTTGAATGTGCAAATGCTTCTGTCTTTTTATTTTTATTGGGAGAGATCTCTAACTCTAAATAAATTAAATCCAACGGGCTTGGATAGATCTTTTCAGTAGCTTTCTAACAAAAGTTGAATCACCCAATTTGGTTCTGTAGATCTTATGGAGTTGATTTTTAAACTAATGGGCAGAAGTGACTTCAAACTAAAATAGAAAAATCCATATTTGAACTAACTGGGTCGCGCGGGAAAACTAATGGGCCGGCCCAGTGGCGCTTCGCGGCACGGATGACAATTGACAGGGGGGTCCCGCAGGTCAGCGGCACATCAAACGCGAAGCGGTACGGGCAACGTGGACCGTGTGATTAAAAGGAAGGTCTACAGCTAAGGATCGTCGTCCCCGGCGAACAGGTCGCCGGCGAGAGCTAACCCTAGCGGCTCGGTGGGGGTGCAATGGGGGCATACCAGGGCTCCAGCTAGCATGGTGATGGGGGCGATCGACAGCGCCTCTCCTCCTCTACTGCGGCAAGCTCCGGCTAAATTCCGGCGAACAGCGGCCCGCCTTGCTCCGGGGATGGGTTGGAAGGATCAGTGGAGAGAGGGGAGTGAGATGGTGTGAGGATTTTGTGCTGGGGTGGCCTCCTTTTATAGGTCGACGAGGGGACCGAACGGCACGACGGTAAGCTAGTCGGTGATGTTGATACAGGCGGCTAGAGGCATGGGTTGGGTAGGCGGACGGTGGCCTGCCTCCTGGCTGTCATCTACGTGGTAAAGGCAACGCTAGGGGCGGTGGCATTTGGTCGGGCGAGGCTGGCGCTCTGCGCGGCAGAAGCGGTGCTCGACGCGGCGCACGGCGACTGTGGGTCACACGGCGGTGGACGGCCGTGTCTGGCGGGGTGCTGGGGTCGAGGCGGAGTGACGTGCATGGTATTGGGTCGAGGGGCGGTCTGTGGCGTGCTGGCGGTGAGGGCGCTCTAGCATGCTCTGGCTGCACAGAGAGAATGGGCAGCGAGGCTGGGAAGTGGTCCAGTGGCTGGCAGTGGCCGTGGGGTGGACCGTGGGCGGCGGTAGGGTGGTGCCTAGCTTCCTGGAGCGGCGAAGAGGGGCTAGCGGTCTGCTTCTGCGTTGGCAACGTTGGCCGGGGAGCATGGCGTTGGGGCGGCATTGCACTGGCACCAGGGGCTAGAACTAGGGTGGGTTTTGGTCTGGTTTGGCTCAGGGAGACAAGAGTGATCAATGCCATTCAAATTGCTCGACAAGATTTGATCAAAAACAGTAATAGTTAGGCTAATTTGATTCTGTCTACAAGGTGTTCGACACAATGGCCGCATGAGAAAAGTTTTTGAATTTTGGCCTGAATTTTGGTGGAGTTGTTGATCACCTGCTTGAGCATCTCTGGTTTCTTGGGATTTGAAAATGGAGTTCATTTGAGTGGTTTTTGAAAGTGTGATCTTGATACCTACACTAGATTCAATTTTCAAATGCCATTTAAAATTAGAGTTTGAAAGTTTTTGGTAGATCACAAAGTGGGCCTTGGTACATCACTACATGTACTAGCAGGGGTGCAAAGATCCACATTTATTTCTGTTAAGAATTGAGTTCTAGGAATAGCCAAAGTAGGCATGTTGATTAAAATGGCACAAATGACCATTTGCTTCCTTTATTCATTTTGATTTGTTTTTCTTTGGGATTTGTTTGAGAATGATCTAGATGATGTTTATTTCACCTAAGAATCATTTTACAATCAATGGATCACTTAATCATGGCAATTCAAATCAACTCCTAATTTAAATGCACACACATATGAAAGCTTTAATAATTTTAAATGGAAAAGTTTTTGTTAACCCTAATTTTGATGATTTGGATCTTAATAACCTTGGATTAAAGTTTTGGGATGTTACAAACCTTCCCGCCTTAAACAAAATCTCGTCCCAAGATTTACGAAAGAAAACTAGGAACTAAAGAGATCTGGGAACTCTATCCTAATGTAATCTTCTCACTCCCATGTGGCTTCCTCTTCGGTATGGTTGCTCCATTGAATCTTGAGAAACTTGATACTCCTGGTTCTGGTGATTCTGTAAGCTTCTTCTATGATACAGATGGGCACTTCACGATATGTCAGGTCATTGTTGATCTCAACGGCTCGATGATCGATGTTCTTGAAAACTTCAGTCTTCTCCGGCACTTCTAGGCATTTGCGAAGTAACGAGATATGGAACACATTGTGGATGGCTGACATCTCTTCAGGCAGTTCCAGTTGATACGATACTTCTCCTCGGCGATTCATAATCTTGAAGGGCCCGATATATCTGGGGGCTAACTTTCCTTTTAGACTAAAGCGTTGGGTTCCCTTCAATGGCGAAACCTTGAGATATACAAAATCTCCGACATTGAAAGTCAGGTCTCTCCTTCTCTTGTCAGCATAACTCTTCTGTCTGGACTGGGCGGTCTTGACGTGCTCACGGACTTTGTGAACCTTCTCTTCGGCTTCTCGGAGAATGTCGGGTCCAAAGATCTGACTCTCTCCTACTTGCGACCAATTCAAAGGGGTACGGCACTTCCTTCCGTATAGGAACTCAAATGGTGCCATCTGCAAACTAGCTTGATAACTGTTGTTATATGAGAATTCTGCAAAAGGCAGGCAGTCTTCCCATTTTGATCCATACTCTAACACACAAGCTCTTAACATATCCTCTAGGATTTGGTTGACTCTCTCAGTCTGTCCATCAGTTTGCGGGTGATAAGCGGTGCTGAAATTCAACTTGGTTCCTAATCCTTCCTTGACTTTCTGCCAAAATCTCGAGGTTAATTGGGTTCCTCGATCTGATACTATGGTCTTGGGGGTTCCATGCAGACTAACAATCCTAGCAATGTATAGTTCTGCTAGCTTCGAACACTGGTAGGTTGTTTTGCCAGGTATAAAGTGGGCTACCTTGGACAGTCTATCAACAATGACCCAGATTGAGTCATTTCCCCTACTAGAAGTAGGCAAACCGGTGATAAAGTCCATTCCAACGGAATCCCATTTCCATTCTGGAATCTGCAATGGTTGCAACAGTCCTGCGGGTCTCTGATGCTCTCCTTTGACTCTTTGACAGATGTCACACTTGGAGATGTAGCTTTCGGTTTCTCTTTTCATCTTGTGCCACCAAAATTGTTCCTTCAAATCTTGATACATCTTCGTTCCTCCGAGGTGGATAGAATAAAGTGTATCATGAGCTTCTTGCATGATAACCTGCTTCAGCTCCGAATCTACTGGCACACAGATACGGCCTTTGTACCACATAACTCCTTCATCATCTTCCGTGAATCCAGGTACCTTTCCTGTACCAATACGACGTTTGATTTCGTCGATACTTTCATTTCCCTTTTGGGCTTCCTTGATTTGGCTAATCAAAGTGGGTTGAAGTTCAATGCTTGCTAAGAATCCTTTTCTAACTAGCTCAGTCCTAAACTGGTCCAACTCCTCATACAAACTTGGCTGCTTCTCCTTGATCATGGTGTTTAGCCTACAAGGCAATCTGCTAAGAGCATCCGCTACCACATTGGCCTTGCCGGGGGCTTGTTCGTCTGCGGTACCAAAGTTCACAGGCCAGCGCATGGCGGTACCTAAGTTGCCTGAAATTACCGCGTTTCGAAAAGTTGGGCTGCCAACAACTGAGAGGGGCCATTTCGAGGCAAACTCATCTCACCCCTGCCAAATTCAAACATTCCGTTAAACTGCCCCATGAAGTAGACGGTCGGGACCCTCATGTCGGTCATTTGTCCGTGATGCGGGCGCCAACGCGGCAACCTCTTAGGCAAATCGAGCAGCTAAGTGGATTGGATGCGTTGACCTATTTCACAAATCCATTCCCAGATTTCCCCTAGCACCGGCGGCGTCGGAATCCACCCTCCAGGCAGGACGATCCCTTCGGACATTTGACTTCCAGCGCCAAGTTGTTGCGCCCAGTCGCTAATCCCAAGATCCAATGGCGCATGCCGTAGCCACCATTGCAAGGCTCTAGCCCGCCTCCGCCGCCGACGAGCCAAGCAGCTCGGAGGATGGCAGATCCTACTATCAAGAAAGAAGAAGTTATGTCTACAAGCGGGTGATCTACCCTTCTATTTGCTATTCGCACTAGTTACAACTGCTAGTTGGCTACTGAACCTCAAATTGTTTGTTAGCCCAACGCTGACAAACATATTTTGTCCACAGATTTCTGTCAAGTGGGATCTGCGCGGACCCCCCCTACCTGGTTACGGTAGTCCTCTATAGGTATGACTCTAAGGGCAAGAGGTATGGACACCATTGTTTCACAATGGAAGAAGCGCCTGCGCATATCTGCACTATATCTGGTATGGTTGCTGCTCTACGCAATCATGTTGAATTATGGCTGAAGCAGACTGCAAAGTTCAGCTTCATGGATGAACGTGGCATCATGGTTCCTATAACGTGTGAATAGCTTCATGGATGAACTTGGACAGGGTGGTTGCTTGAACCCAATTAGCTCCTGGTAAGCAAAGGTCTCTTAGGGTTCGCATGTTTGTGCTGAATTGTAATTTTTGTTTTATTTACTCTATAGATATTGGGCAGTTATGCAACAGTCTTGTTTCTTTGACAGGAAGCGCCGCCAGGTTAGAAACATGACTGCCGGGTTAGTCATTTTGCTGCCCGAAGAAATTAAAAACGAGTGGAAAGATGTCATTTTGCTGCCCGAAGAAATTAAAAACGAGTGGAAAGATGATGCTAGACACGATTCTGGTGCCCATTGTCCCGGCGATGCAGAGTACGTGAAGCTAAGAAAATTGGCACCAAGGAAGAGGAAGAAGGCAGGAAATGAAGAAGCCATTGGACATGAAGGCTTGGCACCCAGGCTACAGAAGAAGGTTGCTGGCAATGAAGATGCATAGTAATGTGTTAAACTTGAACCTATATATGTAATTCTGTTAAATTCTGATCGCTCTGTGTGTGGCACGTTGCTGGGCGAAACAATCTACCCACGTTCTCTGAGTAAAATGTACCGCGACTTAGGGTTTGGAAACGCCCGAGTCAGTAGTTGAATCCAAAATTGTGATTGTGCCACTGCTATTTGAAAACAAGGATCCACCGGTTCCACGATTGCTGAGGGGCAGTAGGTCTCCAAATACGACGGAATGTAAGTGGCACAAAAATAAATTATTTAAGCTGCCACACTCCACGAAGCAGCAACTTATTTCAGATGTTGCACAATGACGTGGAAACATAAACAACAATGTTCTCACCGATAATGCCCAGATAAGGAGGAAATGGGTACCACTTTCTGGCATAATCTTGAGCCCGTCTATCTCACCGCCTCTCTGCTCCTGCATCCCCTGCATCTGGCGAAGCTCCCGAATCTCCAGTAACCGGGTGTACGTGCTTCCACTTTATAAATTGTGGTTGTGCCATTTGCATGCGGCACAATCCACCTAGATTACGTTTAAACAAACCACCAATGTCAGAATACACTAGTAGAAAAGGTGTCTTTAGTCCACAGTCACGTTCCCAATCCGGGACAGAGATCTAATCGAGGCAGAAATTGGTCTAAATCACAAATTCTTCCACAAATTAATCGAGACAGAGATCTAAATCGAGGCATTTCATTACTTCAACCACAAATTCTTCTAAACAAAGGTGCGATTTCACATCCTACATTAATTCAACCATAGTCAACAATTTCACTTTCGCTGCCACTGTCCTCCAAGCCGCCGGCTTCCTCGTCGCTGTCGGACGGAACCTCCACGATGTCCGCATTGTTCGTGAGACGGAGCACCTCTTCGCATCGAGCGGCGGCGATGACGGTGTACTAGGTCCGTCCAGGGACGGACCAGAACCTCTCCCGCCCTTCTCGATTGCGGAGATCCCGGTGCACCACACGCCCGTCAACGATGCGGTTGCCAATCTTGGCCTTCCACTCCTTCTTGAACATCGCTGGCTAGTATGGGCTGGACCGGGGCAGCGCCCTCTTCCACGCGGGCATCTGGCGGCGGCGCGCCGTGATTTCGCTCTCCATCTCGGCTCGGCCAGGTAGCGGAGCCACCGGCACCCCTGCAGAGCTGATGCGCCATCCGTGGGGCACCTTCGTGACTAGCGGCGCGAGGATGTCGAAGTTCACGAACATCACCGCCTCGTACAAGTTCAGATCGGGCATCTCCATGGCGGCACAGTGGAGATTGGAGAGGACAAGGGGATGGACGACAAAGCGACGTGCTGTGGCGCCTCCTATTTGTACACGGGGACGACGAAGCGACGGCCAGACAAAAGAAGTAATGCGGGGTCAGACAAAAGAAGTAATGCGGGGTTAGAGCAAAATTTTTCCTCCCTGGAATCCGGGACCAATAGTTCAGACCGCTAGGTCAACAAGTACAAATATTACAACTTAAAAAGGCATGGAGCTTAAGCTAAATAGAACTAGTTATCACACATCTCCTTGATCTTCCTAATCTTGGCCCGATGCGCATCTTCCTACGAGAGCAAGGATCGAATTGTCTGCTCCTTCCTTTTAGCATCTTCCTTGCACAGCTTCAATTGTTTCTCTACATTTTTCCGCATGCACTTGTCAATACTCATAGTTGTGTACTGTGGGACTTTGGCATGGTGGAGATCATTCCTTGCTTGAGTCACTTCTTGCTCTGCTTTAGCCTTCAGGGCCAACGCCGTGTCCCTCTCCTTCTCGACTTTGATAACCTTTTCTTGCACCCACCTGAGATCTCGCTTATGCTTGGTCGTGTCAACTGGTTCCCATAGCTTCGTCTCAACACTGTCAAGAAGTGAGCTGAATATGGATTCTTTCAACTCGACAGTCATTTCCCATAGTTTGTCCAACGTTTTCTGCATCGATTTGGGCCACTCTGGATCTACCCATTTGACAACACCACAACTTCCGCCTTGCATCATTGCACGATGTCCTTGACACCGTAGAAACCTCCTGTCTGTGTTTCGTCCTTCGAACGCTACAAATTTAGCGGGCACATATCCATGTTTACATACCAGAGGACTGTCTTCATCCTCTAAACCGTGATAGTCGGAGTCATACATCGTCTGGTTGGCCTAACACATCATACGCGCATGAGTAAACAGATTAGATCTAGCTCAAAAAATGGATAACTGGCCACAGATGATAGAAATAGAGATGATACGACTCACATCGAAATCACCGTCCCTGTCGTCAAGACGCGTTTCCTCGTCGTCTCCCCTTGAACCCATGGCGAGAGGGGAGGGGGTGGCTGCCGGAGAGGGGATTGGGATGGAGACGTCATCGGCTTGCGGCTATGGCAGGATGGGAGTGAAGTGGAGAAAGTGGCTTCGAGGGTAAGGAAGAGAAGTACGGGAAGGAAGAGAAGTAATGGGGACGTGACACTAGGATGTGGCCCACCGAACTCGTGAGACGTGACACTCGCAATAGGGGAGCGCTCGGTGTTGCCAGTTTGTCTAGAGCAAGCGTGGCCAATCATGCCGCAGAACAGCCTACTCGTGGATCAATCTCACAAAGACCATCCCAATCGTCGAAGCGCCCCAATCGAACAGTATGTAACAATCGCCAAGCAGAACAACTGTGTTAGGGCGTGCCTTCTAGAAGACTCGGTCTAACGTCTACCCATGCAATGACACTTGTGTATCCATGTGTGGTTCGTGAAAAGAACAGACATGCAATCACACTAGGTGGATCCATGTGTGGTATATGGAAGTAACAGACATGCAATGACTCTTGCTGTGATTCATGAAAAGAACAGACATGCAATGACACTGGTGGATCCATGTGTGGTTCATAGGAATAACACACATCCAATGACACTGGTGAACTCTACCTATGGTTCATGAAAAGAACAGACATGCAATGACACTGGTGGATACATATGTGGTTTGTCAGGAGAACACAGATGCAATGACACTGGGTGTGGTTCATGAAAAGAACAGACATGCAATGACACTGGTGGATCCTTATGTGGTTTGTGAGAAGAACAGACATGCAATGACACTGGTGGATCCTTATGTGGTCCATGAAAAGAACTGACATGCAATGACACTAGGTGTGGTTCATGAAAAGAACTGACATGCAATGACACTAGGTGTGGTTCATGATAAGAACAGACATGCAATGACACCGGTGGATCCATGTGTGGTTTATGGAAGTAACAGACATGCAATGACTCTAGCTATGGTTCATGAAAAGAACAGACATGCAATGACACCGGATGTGGTTCATGAAAATAAAAGACATGCAATGATACTGGTGGATCCTTATGTGGTTTGTTTAGAAGAACACATATGGAATTACACTAGGTGTGGTTCATGAAAAGAACAAACATGCAATGACACTGGTGGATCCTTATGTGGTTTGTTTAGAGGAACAGACATGCAATGACACCGGTGGATCCATGTGTGGTTCATGAGAAGAACACACATCCAATGACACTGGTAGATCCTTATGTGGTTCATGAAAAGAACAGACATGTAGTGACACCGGGTGTGGTTCATGAAAAGAACAGACATGCAATGACTCTAGCTGTGGTTCATGAAAAAGAACACACATCCAATGACACTAGGTGTGGTTCATGAAAAGAACAGACATGCAATGACATTGGTGGATCCTTATGTGTGGTTCATGAAAAGAACATACATGCAATGACACTACTGGATCCTTATGTGGTTTGTTTAGAAGAACACACATGCAATGACACTGGTGTGGTTCATGAAAAGAACAGACATGCAATGACACTGGTGGATCCTTATGTGGTTTGTTTAGAGGAACAGACATGCAATGACACCGGTGGATCCACGTGTGGTTCATGAGAAGAACACACATCCAATGACACTGGGTGGATCCTTATGTGGTTCATGAAAAGAATGGACATGCAATGACTCTAGCTGTGGTTCATGAAAAGAACACACATGCAATGACACTTTCATGAAAAGAACAGACATGCAATGACACTGGTGGATCCTTATGTGTGGTTCACGAAACGAACAGACATGCAATGACACTGGTGGATCCTTATGTGGTTTGTTTAGAAGAATACACATGCAATGACACTGGGTGTGGTTCATGAAAAGAACATACATGCACTGACACTTGTGGATCCTTATGTGGTTTGTTTAGAGGAACAGACATGCAATGACACCGGTGGATCCACGTGTGATTCATGATAAGAACACACATCCAATGACACTAGGTGGATCCTTATGTGGTTCATGAAAAGAACTGACATGCAGTTACACTGGGTGTGGTTCATGAAAAGAACAGACATGCAATGACACTAGCGGATCCTTATGTGGTTTGTTGAGGAACAGACATGCAATGACACCGGTGGATCCATGTGTGGTTCATGAGAAGAACACATATCCAATGACACTGGTGGATCCTTATGTGGTTTGTTGAGAGGAATAGACATGCAATGACACTGGTGGATCCTTATGTGGTCTGTCTAGAGCAACACACATGCAATGACACCGGGTGCGGTTCATGAAAAGAACATACATGCAATGACTTATGTGGTTTGATTAGAAGAACACACATGCAATGACAATAGGTGTGGTTGATGAAAAGAACAGACATGCAATGACACTAGTGGATCCTTATGTGGTTTGTTTAGAGGAACAGACATGCAATGACACTGGTGGATGCACGTGTGGTTCATGACAAGAACACACATCCAATGACACTGGGTGGATCCTTATGTGGTTCATGAAAGGAACTGACATGCAGTGACCCTGGTTGTGGTTCATGAAAAGAATAGACATGCAATGACATCGGTGGATCCATGTGTGGTTTATGGAAGTAATAGACATTCAATGACTCTAGCTGTGGTTAATGAAAAGAACACGCATGCAATGACATTGGGTGTGGTTCATGAAAAGAACAGACATGCAATGACACTGGTGGATCCTTATGTGGTTTGTTTAGAGGAATAGACCTGCAATGACACCGGTGGATCCATGTGTGGTTCATGAGAAGAACACACATCCAATGACACTGGTAGATCCTTATGTGGTTTGTTTAGAGGAACAGACATGCAATGACACCGGTGGATCCTTATGTGGTATGTCTACAGGAACACACATGCAATGACACCGGGTGCGGTTCATGAAAAGATCAGACATGCAATGACTTGTGTGGTTTGTTTAGAAGAACACACATGCAATGACACTAGGTGTGGTTCATGAAAAGAACAGACATGCAATGACACTGGTGGATCCCTATGTGGTTTGTTTAGAAGAACACACATGCAATGAAACTAGGTGTGGTTCATGAAAAGAACAGACACGCAATGACACTAGTGGATCCTTATGTGGTTTGTTTAGAGGAACAGACATGCAATGACACTGGTGGATTCACGTGTGGTTCATGACAAGAACACACATCCAATGACACTGGTAGATCTTTATGTGGTTCATGAAAAGAACTGACATGAAGTGACACACGATGTGGTTCATGAAAAGAATAGACATGCACTGGCACTGGGTGTGGTTCATGAAATGAACAGACATGCAATGACACTGGTGGATCTTTATGTGGTTCATGAAAAGAACAGACATGCAAGGACACTGGTGGATCCTTATGTGGTTCAAGAAAAGAACAAACATGCAATGACACTGGTGGATCCTTATGTGGTTTGTTTAGAAGAACACACATGCAATTACAGTAGGTGTGGTTAATGAAAAGAACAGACATGCAATGACACTGGTGGATCCTTATGTGGTTTGTTTAGAGGAACATACATGCAATGACACTTGTGGATCCACGTGTGGTTCATGAGAAGAACACACATCCAATGACACTGGTAGATCCTTATGTGGTTCATGAGAAGAACACACATCCAATGACACTGGTAGATCCTTGTGTGGTTCATGAAAAGAACAGAGATGCAATAACACTGGTGGATCCTTATGTGGTTTGTTTAGAAGAATACACACGCAATGACACTGGGTGTGGTTCATGAAAAGAACAGACATGCAATGACCTGATGGATCCTTATGTGGTTTCTTTAGAGGAACAAACATGCAATGACACCGGTGGATCCATGTGTGGTTCATGAGAAGAACACACATCCAATGACACTGGTGGATCCTTATGTGGTTTGTTTAGAGGAACGGACATGCAATGACACCGGTGGATCCTTATGTGGTCTTTCTAGAGGAACACACATGCAATGACACCGGGTGTGGTTCATGAAAAGGACAAACATGCAATGACTTATGTGGTTTGTTTAGAAGAACACACATGCAATGACACTTGGTGTGGTTCATGAAAATAACAGACAGGCAATGGATCCTTATGTGGTTTGTTTAGAAGAACACACGTGCAATGACACTTGGTGTGGTTCATGAAAAGAACAGACACGCAATGACACTGGTGGATCCTTATGTGGTTTCTTTAGAGGAACAGACATGCAATGACACCGATGGATCCACGTGTGGTTCATGAGAAGAACACACAACCAATGACACTGGTAGATCCTTATGTGGTTCATGAAAAGAACTGACATGCAGTGACACTTGGTGTGGTTCATGAAAAGAACAGACATGCACTGGCACTGGGTGTGGTTCATGAAAAGAACAGACATGCAATGACACTGGTGGATCCTTATGTGGTTCGTGAAAAGAACAGACATGCAATGACGCTGGTGGGTCCTTATGTGGTTCATGAAAAGAACAGACATGCAATGACACTGGTGGATCCTTATGTGGTTTGTTTAGAAGAACACACATGCAATGACACTGGGTGTGGTGAATGAAAAGAATAGACATGCAATGACACTGGTGGATCCTTATGTGGTTTGTTTAGAGGAACACACATGCAATGACACCGGTGGATCCACGTGTGGTTCATGAGAAGAACACACATCCAATGACACTGGTAGATCCTTATGTGGTTCATGAGAAGAACATACATCCAATGACACTGGTAGATCCTTGTGTGGTTCATGAAAAGAACAGACATGCAATGACACTGGTGGATCCTTATGTGGTTTGTTTAGAAAAACACACAAGCAATGACACTGGGTGTGGTTCTTGAAAAGAACAGACATGCAATGACACTGGTGGATCCTTATGTGGTTTGTTTAGAGGAACAAACAAGCAATGCCACCGTTGGATCCATGTGTGGTTCATGAGAAGAACACACATCCAATGACACTGGTGGATCCTTATTTGGTTTGTTTAGAGGAACGACATGCAATGACACCGGTGGATCCTTATGTGGTCTTTCTAGAGGAACACACATGCAATGACACCGGGTGTGGTTCATGAAAAGGACAAACATGCAATGACTTATGTGGTTTCTTTAGAAGAACATACACGCAGTGACACTAGGTGTGGTTCATGAAAATAACAGACAGGCAATGGATCCTTATGTGGTTTGTTTAGAAGAACACACATGCAATGACACTAGGTGTGGTTCATGAAAAGAACAGACACGCAAGGACACTAGTGGATCCTTATGTGGTTTGTTTAGAGGAACACACATGCAATGACACCAGTGGATCCACGTGTGGTTCATGAGAAGAACACACATCCAATGACACTGGTAGATCCTTATGTGGTTCATGAAAAGAACTGACATGCAGTGACACTAGGTGTGGTTCATGAAAAGAACAGACATGCACTAGCACTGGGTGTGGTTCATGAAAAGAACAGACATGCAATGACACTGGTGGATCCTTATGTGGTTCGTGAAAAGAACAGACATGTAATGACACTAGTGGATCCTTATGTGGTTCATGAAAAGAACATACATGCAATGACACTGGTGGATCCTTATGTGGTTTGTTTAGAAGAACACACATGCAATGACACTAGGTGTGGTTAATGAGAAGAACAGACATGCAATAACACTGGTGGATCCTTATGTGGTTTGTTTAGAGGAACAGACATGCAATGACACCGGTGGATCCATGTGTGGTTCATGAGAAGAACACACATCCAATGAGACTCTTAGATCCTCATGTGGTTCATGAGAAGAACACACATCCAATGGCATTAGTAGATCGTTGTGTGGTTCATGAAAAGAATACACATGCAATGACACTGGTGGATCCTTATGTGGTTTGTTTAGAAGAACACACATGTAATGACACTGGGTGTGGTTCATGAAAAGAACAGACATGCAATGGCACTGGTGGATCCTTATGTGGTTTGTTTAGAGGAACAAACATGTAATGACACCAGTGGATCCATGTGTGGTTCATGAGAAGAACACACATCCAATCACACCGGTGGATCCTTATGTGGTTTGTTTTGAGGAACAGACATGCAATGACACCGGCGGATCCTTATGTGGTCTTTCTAGAGGAACACACATGCAATGACACCGGGTGTGGTTCATGAAAAGGATAGACATGCAATGACTTATGTGGTTTGTTTAGAAGAACACACATGGAATGATACTGGGTGTGGTTCATGAAAAGAACAGACAGGCAATGAAACTGGTGGATCCTTATGTGGTTTGTTTAGAAGAACACACATGCAATGACACTAGGTGTGGTTCATGGAAAGAACAGACACGCAATGACACTGGTGGATCCTTATGTGGTTTGTTTAGAGGACCAGACATGCAATGACACCGGTGGATCCACGTGTGGTTCATGAGAAGAAAACACATCCAATGACACTGGTAGATCCTTATGTGGTTCATGAAAAAAACTGACATGCAGTGACACTGGGTGTGGTTCATGAAAAGAACAGACATGCACTAGCACTAGGTGTGGTTCATGAAAAGAACAGACATGCAATGACACTGGTGGATCCTTATGTGGTTCATGAAAAGAACAGACATGCAATGACACTGGTGGGTCCTTATGTGGTTCATGAAAAGAACAGACATGCAGTGACACTGGTGGATCCTTATGTGGTTTGTTTAGAAGAACACACATGCAATGACACTGGGTGTGGTTAATGAAAAGAACAGACATGCAATGACACTAGTTGATCCTTATGTGGTTTGTTTAGAGGAACAGACATGCAATGACACCGGTGTATCAACGTGTGGTTCATGAGAAGAACACACATCCAATGACACTGGTAGATCCTTGTGTGGTTCATGAAAAGAATAGACATGCAATGACACTGGTGTATCCTTATGTGGTTTGTTTAGAAGAACACACATGCAATGACACTAGGTGTGGTTCATGAAAAGAACAGACATGCAATAACACTGGTGGATCCTTATGTGGTTTGTTTAGGAGAACAAACATGTAATGACACCTGTGGATCCATGTGTGGTTCATGAGAAGAACACACATCCAATGACACTAGTGGATCCTCATGTGGTTTGTTTAGAGGAACAGACAAGCAATGACATCGGTGGATCCATGTTTGGTTCCTCAGAAGAACACACATCCAATGACACTGGTAGATCCTTATGTGGTTCATGAGAAGAACACACATCCAATGACACTGGTAGATCCTTGTGTGGTTCATGAAAAGAACATACATGCAATGACATTGGTGGATCCTTATGTGGTTTGTTTAGAAGAACACACATGCAATGACACTGGTGTGGTTCATGAAAAGAATATACATGCAATGACACTGGTGGATCCTTTTTTGGTTTGTTTAGAGGAACAAACATGCAATGACACCGGTGGATCCATGTGTTGTTCATGAGAAGAACACACATCCAATGACAATGGTGGATCCTTATGTGGTTTGTTTAGAGGAACAGACATGCAATGACACCGGTGGATCCTTATGTGGTCTTTCTAGAGGAACACACATGCAATGACACCGGGTGTGGTTCATGAAAAGGACATACATGCAATGACTTATGTGGTGTGTTTAGAAGAACACACATGCAATGAAACTAGGTGTGGTTCATGAAAGAACAGACAGACAATGACACTGGTGGATCCTTATGTGGTTTCTTTAGAAGAACACACATGCAATGACACTGGGTGTGGTTCATGAAAAGAACAGACACGCAAGGACACTGGTGGATCCTTATGTGGTGTATTTAGAGGAACAGACATGCAATGACACCAGTGGATCCACGTGTGGTTCATGAGAAGAATGTAACTACCTCGGTGAATTACGCTCTTAGTTGCATGCCTAGATGAGCGGAAGTTATTAAAATAGTACGGTGGGGACCAGGGGCCACTCACAGGTAGACCTTTCGGCCGTCCTAACCACTTTCAGAACATCGGGACAAGAACGAGCGACGTAATCGGCAGGCGAAGGTATCAACTACATACACAAGTGAGTACGTATGCAAGCCACCATACAACTATTCACAGAGCCATTCCATCTAAAAGAAATAGAAATATTGCAACGCCATACGGCAAGATCCAAATATCCTAGATAGAGATAATAGTTTAGGATAGCTCCTCATACATCAAACATCAGAGTGTCAGGCGGAAGCAGAAAACAAGATCCGAGTATGGATAAGAAGCAAATTGGCATAAGATGCCACATAAATAAACACATCCCGCCCACAAATCTCACGGATCCCCATCCCCGGAATCTCTACACCGAGTGATCGTTGCCAACATCATCCGTCTCCTCCACCTAGTATCCATCTTGTGAGTACACATGTTCATCTGAATCAAACAATTTATCGTGTGAGACCCTAGGGGGTACTCAGCAAGTTTTTATGCCTCTAAAGGGGACATATACCTGGGGTGATGCAATTGCAGCAAAAGATATTAACTAACAAGCCTAGAGATACTCGCTAACCATCCGCCTAACCAATGATAGACGGATGTCCGTCAATTAGAAACAATAGTTATAACAGTATAATTAACAGATCCATCCTCCTTCTCGCTTACCAACAAGAAAGCGGACGAACATCCCATCCGTTGGCAGTTTTATTAACCATTCCATGAGTATTCCACTATTTACTAATCAGGTACTTAGCAAATTAAAATCGGTACTTTAGTTATACTTGTCTATGATCAAGAAACAGTGCTCCAAGTCGTCCATAACTGCGGACACGGCTTCCAGAAAGATTTACCCTGCAGGGGTGCACGAATAGCAACACACACTCGATCAACCTCGGAAAAACCAACTCAAAACCCAACGAGGCATTCACGACAAAGCGATCACAGGATTCAGACATATTTCAGGGGCCACCCCATTAAGCTACCCGCAACGAAGCTAGCTGACTCCGGGACGGACTCAAGGTTTGTGTGGACGGCGGTAAACGATTGGGAACCTGAAAGTGTGACTGGGCTTGTCGATACAGCGAAAACGTGTCACGATCCAAAACAGTACAGGTTCTCCATGCACAATCGTAAATAAATAGTAAAGTATGGCATAAGTACAGGATAGTAATAAAACCCCAAACTAATTGTGGCCCCAAGAAATAGAAATGAATCAAGCTCTAGCTCAGGGGGGGTCCATAAGGCCTCCCGGATGTGGATAGTGCAAATAGTCAAGGAACAGGAATCAAGTACTCAGGGTCCTACGGGACACAAGTGAGCATGAAGAACCAAATAGCAGATATTGCTCACCGGTGCCTCTTTCATTAGTTATCCCATTACTACTCAGGTTAAGTTGTTTAGGTACCTCATTATCCATCAGACACTCACATACCCTACACATGCTTTTCTATGACTCGCATGGCTCAAACAACTCCTGTAGTAATGGCTCATGGGATGGAGGAACAAGCTTCGGTGGGGTTTAAAAGTAAAGGCTATGCAGTACTTGGGATTCAACTTAATGCAATCGCGACTCAATGATGCAAGAATAAGATAGAGGCAATAGGTACTATATGTATGCAAGCATGTGGTAGTGCTTTCCTGGTATCTTAGTTGAAGCGAGAGATGGATCTGGGTAGAACTCCTGTGATTCCTGATAATTCTCCTGCTGGGCGTCTATTCATAGAAGAACCAAACAAACAAGGGCCAACATAAATAAAGTGCACAAGCATATGAATAAATGCGACAAGCAAACAAGCATGCCATGATGAATGATGCACAATTTACATGGCAATAATGTAGCATGGCAAGGGTGAGGTGTGGGGAAAGAATAATTCATTCTATTATTTATTTAGTCAAGTTTTATTGCCATAAATAGTTCTGATTTTTAATAATGACATGATGCATGCTTCACTTCAGATCATGGACTGCATAGATAGAACGGGCTCATCGCGCTGATCGATTTAGATATATTATTTGTCGAATTTGGAGTTATAGAATTAAAGTTGTTAATTATTTAAGAAAAGGCATTTTTATTGCATTTAAACAATTTCGAAAATTTAATTTGTCCAAAAGATATTTTGAATGGCATATTTGAAATCCTCACATTTTTCTGATTCCAAAACATATATCATTTGTATTAATTGGATTTATAATTTAAAAGTTATTTAAAACAGATTTAAAATCATATTTAAACATTTCTGAATTTGTTTTATTAAAACAGATAAACGGAAAAGCTTTTTATAGTCATCCTCTCCTAGCCACAGTCACAGACAGGTGGGGCCGCTGTAGACTGGGCGAATTCGACGCGCAAAAACTTTTTGCACCGCGAGTTGACCCAGCCACAGAGAGTGACAAGTGGGACCGGGGACCGTGGGCCCACCGCGCGTGTGCGCCAGCCAGGGCTGGACACGTGGCGAATCTGGTGACTGCGGGTTCGGATTCTGGGCTCTACGGGTGCCTTTTTGTAAAACCACCATAGTGGCTGACAGGTGGGGTCGGAGGGGAGCGCGGGTTGAGCGAGTAAAAAGTGTGGGGGTTATTTGCAAAGTGGCCACAGGCCCACTGTTGATCTTCTCTGAATGTCTGACGAGCAGTCCGTGCTCGACAGGGACAGAGCGCGGCGCGGGGGTTCGATCTAGCGACCTCGTGCGCGCGCACGCGGCGAGGCGGAACCAGTGCGGTGGCTTGGAGTTGGTGCAAGGTAAGCGCCAGGTAGACTGTTACGCGGCGTGGCGACGCACAGAAGCTCGCGCACAGAGAGCGCTCAGCGCAAAGTACGTCGAGGCTAGGCAGCGACGGCGAGAGAGAGGTTGTCAGAGAGGGAGGGTGGCTCACCGCGGAGAGGACGGTGGTGACGGATCGGGCCGGGGAGCAGCAGGACGACGACGAAGCAGGCGGCCGGCGAAGCTAGGGTTTCGGGCGGCGTGTCGTGTGCGGCGGGGCTGGGCCGGCTCGTCCTCGTTGTTGTGTACGGGGTGAGGCAGAGGTTCACACTGGTCCTCCTCGATAGCCAAGATCGCCACGCCACCGGCTGTGTTGACGAGGGGATGGAGGAGGCCGACGGTGGGCGCTGGGCTGGGAGAAGAAAGGGGGTAGCAGGGGGTAGCTGGGGAGGAAGGGCATGGCCCTGGTAGATCTGGGACGATGCCAGGACGGAGGGGAGTAGATAAAGAAAAGGAGAGGGGAGAGGTGCCGTGGAGGATCGGGGTAGAGAAAAAGGTGGCCTCGGTCACCTTTTCCTCCCTCTCCTTCACGTGCTCGGCATGGGCAGACCAGGGCAGGGCATGGTGTGGCTGCAGGTGGGCCAGAGAGAGGAGAGGGCTCGGGTGTGGGGCCCCTTTGGCAGGGAGAGAGAGAGGAACCGAGAGAAGAGAGGGTCGGGTAGCTAGGGTAGAGGGCTCGAGTTAGGGTTAGAGATAGAGGGGTAGATGGCAAGGGGTGGGTCCCCATTGGCAGAGAGGAAGAGGGGCTCGACCTGGTGAGGAACAAGTGGTGAGGTGAGGGCTCGGCTAGATAGAGAGAAAGAGAGAAAGAGGGTTTAGGGTAGGGTGGAGTTAGGGTTTTAACTAGATCATGCAAGGGGTGGTTTAGGGTCTTGTGGTGATCCACCAAGATCAAGTAAAAGTGGAAGATGATGGTGAGGTGAGGGGTTTTTGGTTGAGCACAAGGTGATGGTGAGGAAAAACACATAAGAGAGAGAGGCTAGGTGAGTGGGTGATGGTGGTTAGGGTTTGATCATGAACAAAAGAAGATCAAACACATGGGTGGGGTTTGTTGTGATGGATAAGGAGAGTGAGATGTAGAGCTTTTTGTATGTGACAAGCAAAGTCACATCCATGCATGATGGATCAAGATGAGGGTGGAAGGGAGATAGATAGTTGTTTAGGGTTTGATTCAATTCGACCAAAACCAAGTGAGATTAAAAGAGAGAAAAGAAAGAGGGGAAAATAAGTGTGCATGGCCCATGCATGAGTAGTAAAATCCATGTTTAATCTTGTGAAAACAAAATAAAACCTCATGGCATTTATGGCCATGCATCCCAAAAATGGAATTAAAGCCAAGCTAAAGGAATTGAAAGGAACTAAAATGGATGTTCCATGTGGAGTAGATGGAGATGATCATATTTGAATATAATTTAGACATACTAGTGTGTATGTCCCACTAGATGTTTAATAGTCTCAAAAATATCCCAACATGAGCATCTATTCCAAAACAATCCATATGGAAGCTAGGAAAAGGGGTACCACTCATAATGCATGCAAAGGTGGCTCCACAAATCAAAAATGTGAAAACAACATGATGCTTGCATGGAAGCATGTGGAGTGGTAAAAAGGATCCATCCCAACACATATGAGCTAGAGGTAAAACCCAAGAAAGTGCAAAGCTCATATTTAGTTGGATGGTGGAATTATAATGTGGTGTCATGGAAAAGGTGATGGAGTTGAATAAAAGATATGCCCCCAACTCAATTTGGGCATCAAGCATTTATCAAGAGTCAATTACAATTTATCAAGAGCCAAATTCAATTAATAATGCATATGAGAGAAGAACCAAATGGAAAAGGGTTTTATATGATGCTCAAATGCAAGGTGGCATGATGACATGAGCATGATATAATTATGATTCAACAATTATATGTAGGAAGTAGCCATTATATTACTAGACCATGTAGCATTACATATGTTAGACAGATGGGATGCTACAACTCTCCCCCACTAAACAGGAATTTCGCCCCGAGATTCTAGGAAGAAGAGGAAGACACGAAGAGGGTAGGATACTTGGCACGGAGCTCATCCTCGCGTTCCCAAGTGGCTTCATCAACAGAATGGTGCGACCACTGCACCTTGCAGAACTTGATGGACTTGTTGCGAGTCCTTCTTTCTGCGACTTCAAGAATTTTTGTGGGGTGTTCTTGATAAGACAGATCTTCTTGGAGATTGATGAGTTCATGGTCCACGGTCCTGCCGGGATCCTTGAAGCACTTCTTGAGTTGAGAGATATGGAAAACATCATGGACCTTGAGTTTTTCAGGGAGCTCAAGAGCATAAGCAACTTCTCCTCTTCTTCCACAAATTTTGAAAGGACCGATGTATCTAGGAGCCAGATTTCCTTTGATACCAAAGCGGTGCGTGCCTCTCATGGGAGTGACACGAAGGTAAAGGAGATCACCAGGGACATACTCAATGTCCGTGTGCTTTCTGTCATAGTTGCTCTTCTGGCGACTTTGAGCAACCTTCAGATTTTCAAGAATGATGTGAACCTTCTCCTCCGCTCGAGTTACAATGTCGGGGCCAAACAATGTTCTTTCACCTGCGCCCGACCAACCAATCGGAGTTCTGCATTTGCGTCCATAGAGAACCTCAAATGGTGCCATCTTTAGACTTTTCTAGAAGCTGTTGTTGTAAGAGAATTCAGCATAAGGAAGACATTCTTCCCACTTCATGCCGAAGGAGATAACGCAAGCACGGAGCATATCTTCCAGAATCTGATTGATCCTTTCAACTTGTCCTTGCGACTGAGGGTGGTAAGTTGTGCTGAAGTTCAATTTTGTTCCCAACGCATTTTGGAAACTTCCCCAGAAATTGGAAGTGAAGATGCTTCCACGGTCTGAACTGATCTCAAGAGGAACCCCATACAGAGAGACAATTATGTTGATATAGAGCTCAGCCAACTGAATTGCAGAGATTGTTTCCTTGACGGGAAAGAAGTGAGCCACTTTAGAAAGCCTGTCGATGACAACAAAGATTGCATTGTTGCCCTTCTACGACCTTGGAAAACCAGTTATGAAGTCCATCTCTACTTTCTCCCATTTCCATTCCGGAGGCTTCAATGGCTATAGAAGACCGGAAGGTTTCTGATGGACAGCTTTAACTCTGCGGCAGACATCACACTCCGAGACATACTTGGCACAATATCGTTTCAACCCAGGCCACCAATACTGTGTTTTCAAGTCCATGTACATCTTAGTGCTGCCAGGGTGGATAGAAAGAACAGAATCATGAGCCTCCTTAAGAACTTGCTCTCTTAAACCTGGGTAGTTCGGAACAAACATCCGGTGTTCAAAGAAAAGAGTGCCTTGGTCGTCGACATGGAAGGACTCATACTTCGGAAGCTGAATGTTGGAGATGATCTTTTTAGTGTAAGGATCACCAAGTTGAATGGAGCGAACTTTTTCTTCCAAGAGGGGGGTTGCCAGAAGGTTCAGAAGATACCCTTGATCCACAATTTCAAGGTTGAGCTTGCGGAATTCCTCGCACAAGAGAGGTTGTTGTTCTTCCACCATGAGGTTGTTGACATAAGCTTTTCGGCTTAGAGCATCGGCCATGACATTAGCTTTGCCCGGAGTGTAGTTGATGGTCAAATCGAAATCATTAATTGCTTCAATCCACCTCCTCTGACGAAGGTTGAGATCAGGCTATGTGAAGATATACTTTAGACTCTTTTGATCAGAAAAGATCTCACAATGGTTGCCAAGCAAGTAATGCCTCCATACTTTCAAAGCAAAGACAACTGCTGCGAGTTCGAGGTCATGTGTAGGATAGTTGATCTCATGTGTCTTCAACTGTCGAGAGGCATAAGCAACAACTTGTTTTTCTTGCATAAGGACCGCACCCAATCCTTGCAATGAGGCATCACAGAATATCAGGAAAGGCTTTGATGTATCTGGAGGAATCAAGACTGGTGTGGAAGTGAGCTTCTCTTTGAGTGTTTAAAAGCTTGCTTGACATGCAGAAGTCCAAAGGTATTTTTTGCCTTTCTTGAGGAGATCGGTAAGAGGCTTCGCAATCTTCGAGAAGTTCTGAACGAAGCGACGGCAGTAACTAGCCAAACCAAGGAAACTCCGGACTTCTTTGACATTTTTGGGTGGAAGCCAGTCAAAAATTGTCTTAACAGTTTCTGGGTTGACGGCAATGCCCTTGGCAGAGATGACGTGACCAAGATAGGTGACTTGAGGCAGCCAGAACTCACACTTGGAGAACTTTGCATACAGGCGGTTCTCACGAAGCTTGTTTAGGACACACCGAAGGTGTTCTTCATGTTCTTCCTTTGACTTAGAATAGACTAGAATGTCATCCAGATAGACCACAACGAACTTATCAAGATACTCCATGAAAACTGAGTTCATAAGCCTCGAGAAGGTGGCAGGTGTATTGGTGAGACCGAAAGACATGACCGTGTACTCGTACAGGCCATAGCGAGTGGTGAAAGCTGTTTTAGGAACATCTTCCTTGCGAATCTTGATTTGATGATATCCACTTCTCAAATCGAGCTTAGAGAATACCACAGCTCCAGCTAGCTGATTGAAGAGATCATTGATCCGCGGAAGGGGATATTTATTCTTGATGGTTTTAGCATTGAGAGCCCGATAGTCAACACAAAGTCTATCAGTCTTGTCTTGCTTCTTCACAAAGATGGTTGGGCTACCCCAAGAAGAAGTACTGTGCTGAATGAAACTCAACTTCTCTTGTTCATCCAGCTGACGTTTGAGTTCAGCCAACTCAGCAAGACCCATTTTATAAGGCCGCTTGGAGATAGGAGCGGTTCCAGGTTCAAGGTCAATCACAAACTCGACCTCACGATCCGGAGGCATACCTGGCAACTCTTTTCAGGAAAGACATCTGGGAACTCACAGACCACCGGAACACTCTGAATAGCTTCCATAGCATCATCATTCAGAGCCGCCAAAGAGAAAAGCTGAATTGCAGGAGTCAGACTTGGAGAATAGACTATATGGCCTTCAGGAATTTTCAGAGAAACCGAACGTTCAGCACAATCAATCACAGCTGCATTTGCTGTTAACCAATCCATGCCCAAGATAACATCAATGTAAGAATTGCCCAGAATAATTAAGGAAGCCGGAAACGAAGAGCCACCAATCTCAATTTGATTGCCATGGCTGATATGAGCAGCCCTCATGTTTGACCCAGGAGATTGTACCACAAGACGATGCAATAAGGGAACCATAGCTAGATCATGCTCATGCGCAAACTTGTGAGAAACAAAAGAATGCGAAGCACCAGAATCAAACAAAACTCGTGCAGGGACTGAGTTAACAAGAAGCATACCCATCACAACTCCAGGTGCATGCTCAGCTTGAGCGACGTTGACACGGTTGGCACGAGCAACCGTAGACCCGGGCTTGGTGTTGATGTTGAGAGCCCGAGGTGGAGGTGCACGAACCATAGAAGAACTTGCCGCAGGTCTTGGAGGTGGTGGAGGAAGAGCTTTGTTGTTCATTGGACAATTCCAGTGCTGATGCCCAGTGTTTCCACAAGTGTAGCAAGCACCAGGTGGACGTGGAGCAGCGTAGCCAGGGACTCCGCCAGGTGCTCCAGGGTAGTTGTGGTTGTAGCCCCTAGGAGCCGCAGTGAAGGAGTTTGGTGGCCTTGCCACGTAGCTTGACGGTCTTGATGGAGCCGGGAGCGACGGTGGAGTGTTAGGAACCCACACGCGGTGCTTAGAAGGAGCTGTCATAGCTGAAGAGCTTGCTGCATTGTGGCTGTGTTTCTTTGACTCCTCAAACACTTGCCTACTTGCTTCTTCCTGCAGAGCTGTATGTTGGAGTTCTAGAAAAGACCCCGGCCTTGCATGAGTGATTGCATATTTGATTGATGCATTGAGCCCTTGCCTGAACCTCTTTTGCTTCTTCTTGTTAGAGATCTCATCGCCACCATACCGAGAAAGGTTCATGAAGTTTCTGATATAGGTATTGACATTATCATTGCCCTGCTTGAGGTCGAGAAACACTTCCATCATCCTTTCCATGACAATTTCTGACAGATATTGCTCTTTGAAAGCCGCAGTGAATTGCTCCCAAGTAGGCTGAAAACCAGAGTGGTCTGCCTTGAGGTAATTTTCCCACCACAGAGCTGCATCTCCCTTCAGAAGGTGAGTGGCACATTTTACCTATTCTTGCTCAGGAACATCCGCAGTCATCAGCAACCTTGACATTTCACGCAGCCAATCATCAGCATCAAGTGGCTGATCAGACACCTCAAATTGGCGTGGGTTGAACTTCAAAAAACTCTTGATGTCTCCTCGCTTGGGAGGTGGAGGTAGCGGAACAAACTCATTCCTCCTCACGCTTTCTTCGAATCGCTGCCTGGTTCTGCTGCATTGTTCCCAAGGCATTTGCAATACTTGCCAACGCAGCCCCCAGTTCAGGTGGTATGTCCTCCTCAGAACGGCGTGGTGGTGCCATCCTGTGATTGATATAAAACACAAGTCAGTACTATAATGGAGAATAATAATAATCCAAAATAGTACCAAAATGGAATTAACCAAGATTAAAGGATACAATTCACTGAGTTGATATTAAAATATCAACAAAGTTCAAAGCACCTAGAAGATATTAAGCATATCGCACATGACTGACAAGGAGTGTGGTACACACGCTAACAAAGAAAAAAATTCCACAAATTTCGGCATTAAAATACCACTATATGTGCAAAACCATTTAACAAATGCAAGATTAGTAACTCTACCAATTCAATATACAAGAGCGATTGATAAGAGTAGTGGTATGGTCGCGACTCCATCCCGCACTCAAATCATTACTCCGCACATGAATTAGTAAAACACATATCCCAACACCTTCTTCTTAAGATGAACCTAAAGATTAGTAACTACGGAAAACGAACACCCCAAACAAGATAACGTCGGATAACGAAGAGTAAGACAGATCGCACCGGTATACAACGAATCAGATAGATCACGTCGGTTTGCAAAGGCCTGTCGGTATGGAATGTACCAATAGTTGATAACCAAAAGGCAGATAGTGATAACATTTGGATGCAACAGATAGACAAGGAATTCACACACACACACACACAACCTATGGTACTACGGAACCCAGAACACGTGAATCCTAGTTTGAATTTTTAGAAAAGGATTGAAAACGTTACACTTCCTTACCAGAAAAAGGGTGGGTGGGTGGGTAAGAAGAAAAATGAAGCAGTCCTACTCTCACGTTTTGTTTTTCCCTAGTATACATAGCTACCAAAAATATTTACTAGACTGACAACGACCATTTGGCTGAGACCCTGAAGGGTGGGATGGCTCTGATACCAATTGTAACTACCTCGGTGAATTACGCTCTTAGTTGCATGCCTGGATGAGCGAAAGTGGTTAAAATAGTACGGTGGGGACCAGGGCCACTCACAGGTAGACCTTTCGGCCGTCCTAACCACTTTCAGAACATCGGGACAAGAACGAGCGACATAATCGGCAGGCGAAGGGATCAACTACATACACAAGTGAGTATGTATGCAAGCCACCATACAACTGTTCACAGAGCCATTCCATCTAAAAGAAATAGAAATATTGCAACGCCATACGGCAAGATCCAAATATCCTAGATAGAGATAATAGTTTAGGATAGCTCCTCATACATCAAACATCAGAGTGTCAGGCGAAAGCGGAAAACAAGATCCGAGTACGGATAAGAAGCAAATTGGCATAAGATGCCACATAAATAAAGACATCCCACCCACAGATCTCACGGATCCCCATCCCCGGAATCTCTACACCGAGTGATCGCTGCCAACATCATCCGTCTCCTCCACCCAGTATCCATCTTGTGAGTACACCTGTTCATCTGAATCAAACAATTTATCGTGTGAGACCCTAGGGGGGTACTCAGCAAGTCTTTATGCCTCTAAAGGGGACATATACCTGGGGTGACGCAATTGCAGCAAAATATATTAACTAACAAGCCTAGAGATACTCGCTAACCATCCGCCTAACCAATGATAGACGGATGTCCGTCAATTAGAAACAACAGTTATAACAGTATAATTAACAGATCCATCCTCCTTCTCGCTTACCAACGAGAAAGCGGACGAACATCCCATCCGTTGGCAGTTTTATTAACCATTCCATGAGTATTGCACTATTTACTAATCAGGTACTTAGTCAGATTAAAATTGGTACTTTAGTTATACTCGTCTACTATCGAGAAACAGTGCTCCAAGTCGTCCATAACCGCGGACACGGCTTCCAGAAAGATTTACCCTGCAGGGGTGCACGAATAGCAACACACACTCGATCAACCTCAGAAAAACCAACTCAAAACCCAACGAGGCATTCACGACAAAGCGATCACAGGATTCAGACATATTTCAGGGGGCCACCCCATTAAGCTACCCGCAACGAAGCTAGCTGACTCCGAGACGGACTCAAGGTTTGTGTGGACGGCGGTAAACGACTAGGAACCCGAAAGTGTGACTGGGCTTGTCGATACAGCGAAAACGTGTCACGATCCAAAACTGTACAGGTGCTCCACGCACAATCATAAATAAACAGTAAAGCATGGCATAAGTACAAGATAGTAATAAAACCCCAAACTAATTGTGGCCCCAAGAAATAGAAATGAATCAAGCTCTGGCTCAGGGAGGGTCCATAAGGCCTCCCGGATGTGGATAGTGCGAATAGTCAAGGAACAAGAATCAAGTACTCGGGGTCCTACGGGACACAAGTGAGCATGAAGAACCAAATAGCAGATATTGCTCACCGGTGCCTCTTTCATTAGTTATCCCATTACTACTCAGGTTAAGTTGTTTAGGTACCTCATTATCCATCAGACACTCACATACCCTACACATGCTTTTCTATGACTCGCATGGCTCAAACAAATCCTGTAGTAATGGCTCATGGGATGGAGGAACAAGCTTCGGTGGGGTTTAAAAGTAAAGGCTATGCAGTACTTAGGATTCAATTTAATGCAATCGCGACTCAATGATGCAAGAATAAGATAGAGGCAATAGGTACTATATGTATGCAAGCATGTGGTAGTGCTTTCCTGGTATCTCAGTTGAAGCGAGAGATGGATCTGGGTAGAACTCCTGTGATTCCTGATAATTCTCCTGCTGGGCGTCTATTCATAGAAGAACCAAACAAACAAGGGCCAACATAAATAAAGTGCACAAGCATATGAATAAATGCGACAAGCAAACAAAGCATGCCATGATGAATGATGCACAATTTACATGGCAATAATGTAGCATGGCAAGGGTGAGGTGTGGGGAAAGAATAATTCATTCTATTATTTATTTAGTCAAGTTTTATTGCCATAAACAGTTCTGATTTTTAATAATGACATGATGCATGCTTCACTTCAGATCATGGACTGCATAGATAGAACGGGCTCATCGCGCTGATCGATTTAGACATATTATTTGTCGAATTTGGAGTTATAGAATTAAAGTTGTTAATTATTTAAGAAAAGGCATTTTTATTGCATTTAAACAATTTCGAAAATTTAATTTGTCCAAAAGATATTTTGAATGGCATATTTGAAATCCTCACATTTTTCTGACTCCAAAACATATATCATTTGTATTAATTGGATTTATAATTTAAAAGTTATTTAAAACAGATTTAAATCATATTTAAACATTTCTGAATTTGTTTTATTAAAACAGATAAACGGAAAAGCTTTTTATACTCATCCTCTCCTAGCCACAGTCATAGACAGGTGGGGCCGCTGCAGACTGGGCGAATTCGACGCGCAAAAACTTTTCGCACCGCGAGTTAACCCAGCCACAGAGAGTGACAAGCGGGACCGGGGACCGCGGGCCCACCGCGCGTGTGCGCCAGCCGGGGCTGGACACGTGGCGAATCCGGGGACTGCGGGTTGGGATTCTGGGCTCTACGGGTGCCTTTTTGTAAAACCACCATAGTGGCTGACAGGTGGGGTCGGAGGGGAGCGCGGGTTGAGCGAGTAAAAAGTGTGGGGGTTATTTGCAAAGTGGCCACAGGCCCACTGTTGATCTTCTCTGAATGTCTGACGAGCAGTCCGTGCTCGACAGGGACAGAGCGCGGCGCGAGGGTTCGATCTGGCGACCTCGTGCGCGCGCGGCGAGGCGGAACCAGTGCGGTGGCTTGGGGTTGGTGCAAGGTAAGCGCGGTGCGGCTAGGTAGACTGTTACGCGGCGCGGCGACGCGCAGAAGCTCGCGCACAGAGAGCGCTCGGCGCAAAGTCCGGCGAGGCTAGGCAGCAACGGCGAGAGAGAGGTTGTCAGAGAGGGAGGGTGGCTCACCACGGAGAGGACGGTGGTGACGGATCGGGCCGGTGAGCAGCAGGACGACGACGAAGCAGGCGGCCGGCGTAGCTAGGGTTTCGGGCGGCGCGTCGTGTGCGGCAGGGCTGGGCCGGCTCGTCCTCGTTACTGTGTATGGGGTGAGGCAGAGGTTCACGTTGGTCCTCCTCGACAGCCAAGATCGCCACGCCACCGGCTGTGTTGACGAGGAGATGGAGGAGGCCGACGGTGGGCGCCGGGCTGGGAGAAGAAAGGGGGTAGCAGGGGGTAGCTGGGGAGGAAGGGCACGGCCCTGGTAGATCTGGGACGATGCCAGGACGGAGGGGGAGTCGGTAAAGAAAAGGAGAGGGGAGAGGTGCCGTGGAGGATCGGGGTAGAGAAAAAGGTGGCCTCGGTCACCTTTTCCTCCCTCTCCTTCACGTGCTAGGCGTGGGCGGACCAGGGCATGGTGTGGCTGCAGGTGGGCCGGAGAGAGGAGAGGGCTCGGGTGTGGGGCCCCTTTGGCTAGGAGAGAGAGGAACCGAGAGAAGAGAGGGTCAGGTAGCTAGGGTAGAGGGCTCGAGTTAGGGTTAGAGATAGAGGGGTAGATGGCAAGGGGTGGGTCCCCGTTGGCAGAGAGGAAGAGGGGCTCGACCTGGTGAGGAACAAGTGGTGAGGTGAGGGCTCGGCTAGATAGAGAGAAAGAGAGAAAGAGGGTTTAGGGTAGGGTGGAGTTAGGGTTTTAACTAGATCATGCAAGGGGTGGTTTAGGGTCTTGTGGTGATCCACCAAGATCAAGTAAAAGTGGAAGATGATGGTGAGGTGAGGGGTTTTTGGTTGAGCACAAGGTGATGGTGAGGAAAAACACATAAGAGAGAGATGCTAGGTGAGTGGGTGATGGTGGTTAGGGTTTGATCATGAACAAAAGAAGATCAAACACATGGGTGGGGTTTGTTGTGATGGATAAGGAGAGTGAGATGTAGAGCTTTTTGTATGTGACAAGCAAAGTCACATCCATGCATGATGGATCAAGATGAGGGTGGAAGGGAGATAGATAGTTGTTTAGGGTTTGATTCAATTTGACCAAAACCAAGTGAGATTAAAAGAGAGAAAAGAAAGAGGGGAAAATAAGTGTGCATGGCCCATGCATGAGTAGTAAAATCCATGTTTAATCTTGTGAAAACAAAATAAAACCTCATGGCATTTATGGCCATGCATCCCAAAAATGGAATTAAAGCCAAGCTAAAGGAATTGAAAGGAACTAAAATGGATGTTCCATGTGGAGTAGATGGAGATGATCATATTTGAATATAATTTAGACATACTAGTGTGTATGTCCCACTAGATGTTTAATAGTCTCAAAAATATCCCTACATGAGCATCTATTCCAAAACAATCCATATGGAAGCTAGGAAAAGGGGTACCACTCATAATGCATGCAAAGGTGGCTCCACAAATCAAAAATGTGAAAACAACATGATGCTTGCATGGAAGCATGTGGAGTGGTAAAAAGGATCCATCCCAACCCATATGAGCTAGAGGTAAAACCCAAGAAAGTGCAAAGCTCATATTTAGTTGGATGGTGGAATTATAATGTGGTGTCAAGGAAAAGGTGATGGAGTTGAATAAAAGATATGCCCCCAACTCAATTTGGGCATCAAGCATTTATCAAGAGTCAATTACAATTTATCAAGAGCCAAATTCAATTAATAATGCATATGAGAGAAGAACCAAATGGAAAAGGGTTTTATATGATGCTCAAATGTAAGGTGGCATGATGACATGAGCATGATATAATTATGATGCAACAATTATATGTAGGAAGTAGCCATTATATTACTAGACCATGTAGCATTACATATGTTAGATAGATGGGATGCTACAAAGAACACACATCCAATGACACTGGTAGATCCTTATGTGGTTCATGAAAATAACTTACATGCAGTGACACTAGGTGTGGTTCATGAAAAGAACAGACATGCACTAGCACTGGGTGTGGTTCATGAAAAGAACAGACATGCAATGACACTGGTGGATCCTTATGTGGTTCATGAAAAGAACAGACATGCAATGACACTGGTGGATCCTTATGTGGTTCATGAAAAGAACATACATGCAATGACACTGGTGGATCCTTATGTGGTTTGTTTAGAAGAACACACATGCAATGACACTGGGTGTGGTTAATGAAAAGAAAAGACATGCAATGACACTGGTGGATCCTTATGTGGTTTGTTTAGAGGAACAGACATGCAATGACACCGGTGGATCCATGTGTGGTTCATGAGAAGAACACACATCCAATGACACTGTTAGATCCTTATGTGGTTCATGAGAAGAACACACATCCAATGACACTAGTAGATCCTTGTGTGGTTCATGAAAAGAACACACATGCAATGACACTGGTGGATCCTTATGTGGTTTGTTTAGAAGAACACACATGCAATGACACTAGGTGTGGTTCATGAAAAGAACAGACATGTAATGACACTGGTGGATCCTTATGTGGTTTGTTTAGAGGAACAAACATGCAATGACACCGGTGGATCCATGTGTGGTTCATGAGAAGAACACACATCCAATGACACTTGTGGATCCTTATGTGGTTTGTTTTGAGGAACAGACATGCAATGACACTGGTGGATCCTTATGTGGTTCATGAAAAGAACAGACATGCAATGACATGGGTGGGTCCTTATGTGGTTCATGAAAAGAACAGACATGCAGTGACACTAGTGGATCCTTATGTGGTTCATGAAAAGAACAGACATGCAATGACACTGGTGGGTCCTTATGTGGTTCATGAAAAGAACAGACATGCAGTGACACTGGTGGATCCTTATGTGGTTTGTTTAGAAGAACACACATGCAATTACACTGGGTGTGGTTAATGAAAAGAACAGACATGCAATGACACTGGTGGATCCTTATGTGGTTTGTTTAGAGGAACAAACATGCAATGACACCGGTGGATCCACATGTGGTTCATGAGAAGAACACACATCCAATGACACTGGTAGATCCTTATGTGGTTCATGAGAAGAACACACATCCAATGACACTGGTAGATCCTTGTGTGGTTCATGAAAAGAACAGACATGCAATGACACTAGTGGATCCTTATGTGGTTTGTTTAGAAGAACACACATGCAATGACACCGGGTGTGGTTCATGAAAAGAACAGACATGCAATCACACTGGTGGATCCTTATGTGGTTTTTTTAGAGGAACAAACATGCAATGACACCGGTGGATCCATGTGTGGTTCATGAGAAGAACACACATCCAATGACACTGGTGGATCCTTATGTGGTTTGTTTAAAGGAACAGACATGCAATGACACCGGTGGATCCTTATGTGGTATGTCTAGAGGAACGCACATGCAATAACACCGGGTCTAGTGGATCTATCTTGGCATAATTTGATGTATTCCACGATGTATTTCATTGTAAAGACACTTTCCATTTTTATACTACTCAGCTTTGCCCTTGGTTTTATGTGGTAGTACTTAGTTTTGCCCCCCTCTCTCTATCTTTCGTAGAAGCCCAAACCTGTGCTCACCCTGTCTGCTACTCCCTGATTGGTTGTTATAGTTGTCACGCGGATCGTGCGCACTAACCGTTGATTCTGTGTGATCCAACAATGATCGTTGCACACGTCGTGCCCTTCACAGTATAGCGTGAGACAGCACGGACGTCTCCCTCTGTGAGACTTCTACATGAAGGAACACGATGTCGTCCATGGAAAACGTCATCGAGCGGTCTTTTCAAGTTTAATCAAGTCTAAAAAGCCTACTACTACTACAACTCATGCAGAGGGCAACGGGGTCATCGAGTGCACGGTTGTCGACGGGACGCTGCAATTTATTGCCACTTGATTTTAATAAGACATATCCCATTTTTACGCAGCGCTCTCAATCTCACTTCCAACTGGGCCCTACCGCTAGTAACTTCCATGAGTCAAGGGCCCCTCTCGAGTAGATCTAACGTTGCTAGAAATTAGTTCCGCGCCACTTGCATGCAGTGGAATCGAGGTCTGCCATGAGCGCGTTTTCAATGCAGCTCTAAAGTGGAGATCGTGGTTGTTTCAAAAAAAGGGAACCGAAAAAAGGGCGGAGATCGTGGTAGCCCCCCGCCCACCACACGTGTCCACTCGAGGACGATGAACGGTTCGGTGTTTATAACCCCCCTCGACCTTCTTCTTCCATGAGCTCGTGTCATTTCCCCCCAGTCTGTCTAGTCCCAAGACCCAAATCTACACCTGCCGCGCGTGCTGAAGCTCCCTCGCTTGCACTACCTCCTTCCCTTGGTTCGCCATGAAGCGTACGCGTGGAGACGAGCCGTAGGTGAAGCCAGTTGAAGGCGCATCACCAGATGGCTCGGTCGTCGCGAAGCAGGCGGAGGCGTCTTCTCCGGGCACGAACGCCGCTCGTCGCTGCGCCGTCGAGGGTGCGAGCTCATCCGTCCAGCCAGTAGTCGTCGCCGCCGAGCAGCAGGTGGTAGCCGTTGCTGCCGAGCAGCGGGTGGTAGCCGTCGTGGCCGAGCAGCAGGTAGTAGCCTTCGCCGCCGAGCAGCAGGTGGCCGACAATGTCGTGGTGCCAGCGGCAAATCTGGATGGGGGGCAGGCGGCAGGCGGAGGCAATCCGGTGATCTACATCAACGACCCCATCGCCATACAAGAAATCTTTGACGCAATCGCTGAGAATGATGAGTTCGAGGAGGAGGTCCCTGATGAGGAGTCCGAGGTACTACATTGCTAGCTTCTCTAGTCGCAGCCGCACTTTTCACTGTTTATACATAGGATTTGCTCAATCGTGTACAGATTCTTTTGCTCTTGAAGTAGGGTAGTATATATATGATTCGATCGGTTGATTGATGCATCTGCCATCTAGTCACAAAACCCCAATCCGTCTAGTCACAAAACCCCAATCTGCTCATCTGCCACCTCGTTGAGTTTGCTAGTTGAGTGTTGATTTCGATACACAGCAGGCCTATAACATTACATTTCTATTCCTTACTGAGCCCAATGATTCAATTTTTCCCCAAAATAGTGCAAGGGCATCTGATGGTATCGATTTCTTAGGGATGGTTAGTGGCCCTAAGGCAGTAATGCACATAAACAATATAGGTTGTGTTGTTGGTATTTTGGTTCTCCGACTCCATCGCTGAAAAAAATGAGGCCCTAATTTTTTCTCTCATATGGAACCTATATATATAATATTTGTATTGTTTCTGATCTATGAATGCGTTGTATGATGCATTTTTATATCCCTGAATATTTTTTTCTACGATTACATTTCAATTTCTTATTGTGCCCAATGATTCAAATTTGCCCCAAAGAGAGGCAGACACATTGGTGTCAAATTTTTTCAGGGATGAGTGAGCGAACCTGGGGCCATGTACAAGATCAATATAAGCTGTGCAGCTGTTACTTGGTTCGCTTACACCATCTCTGTAGAAACTTATGAGGCTACAATCTTTATTCTACATTCATAGAACTATGATATTTGAATTATCTATTCCATGCATTCATAGTGTATAAGAATTACATTTTAGTTTGTCACCGAGGCCGATGATTGAAATTTGCCCCAAAAGAGTTCAAGGGGAGACATGTATGATGGTGTCGTGTTTTAGGGATGGGTTGGTGAACCTGAGGCAGCAATGCACACAAACAATATAGGTTGTGATGTTGGTACTTTGGTTCTCCAACTCCATCTTTGAAACAAATTATGTGTCCCTTGATTTATTCTCATATGGAACTACATATATGATCCTTGAATTGTTTCTGATCTTTTAATGATTGGTATGATGCATATGTATGTGAATGGTTTTGATCATAAGTATTTTTAACATGTACCTGAAGATTAATTGTTTGGTTTTTCATTTATAATTACAACATTTAGGCTTGTTTTTGTACCTGACTATGTATATCCCTGAATAATGTTTTGTGCGATTACATTTCAATTTCTTATTGTGGCCAATGATTCAAATTTGACCCAAAGAGAGGAAGACACAGCGGCCTCATAAGTTTATTCAGGGATGAGTGAGCGAACCTAGGACCATGCACAAGAACAATATAAGTTGTGCAATTGTTACTTGGTTCACTCATGCCATCCCTGAATAAACTTATGAGGCCGCAATCTTTATTCTACATTCATAGAACTATGATATTCGAATTATCTATTCCATGCATTCATAGTGTATAAGAATTACATTTTAGTTTGTCACTGAGTCCGATGATTGAAATTTGCCCCAAAAGAGTTCAAGGGGAGACACGTATGATGGTGTCGTGTTTTAGGGATGGGTTGGTGAACGTGGGGCAGTAATGCACACAAACAATATAGGTTGTGTTTTTGGTACTTTGGTTCGCCAACTCCATCTCTGAAACAAATTATGAGGCCCTAGGTTTATTCTCATATGGAACTACATATATGATCCTTGAATTGTTTCTGATCTTTTAATGATTGGTATGATGCATATGTATATGAATGGTTTTGATCATAAGTATTTTTAACATGCACCTGAAGATTAATTATTTGGTTTTTTATTTATAATTACAATATTTAGGCATGTTTTTGTACCTGACTATGTATATCCCCGAATAATGTTTTGTACGATTACATTTCAATTTCTTATTGTGGCCAATGATTCAAATTTGTCCCAAAAGAGAGGTAGACACATTGGTGTCAGATTTTTTCAGGGATGAGTTAGTGAACCTGGGGCGATGTACAAGAACATTACAGGTTGTGCAATTGTTACTTGGTTCGCGAACTCCATACCTGGACAAACTTATGAGGCCGCAATCTTTATCCTACATTCACTCTGATGCAATTATTTGTCATTGCGTTGAGATGAAATGATATATGAACCGATCAAACTATTGCTGAGATGCTTTATCTTTGATATCCACGGATATATTGTCTTACATATACATGTTGTCAATTCTTGAGTTGTAATACAATTCAATCATATGTATGAGTTCTAAGTTATGTTCTTAAAAATCAACAGGAGGAGGATGATGAAGTGGACGATAGCAAGGTATCCAGGGACAACAAGAGTCGCTATGTGCTAAGGAGGTTACGGTGTGGGCTAATCCGTTTCCACCGTAGGGGGAGACTGTTTTGCCTATTCTGTGGTAGAGCAATCAACGTGGACCTTGACAGCATGATCCAGCACGCGGAGGGCATTGGCAGAGGAGGAGGCAGGCATAGGCCGATTACCTTGGCACGGCACGCAGCCTACGGCAAATTCCTCCGGGAGTATGTCAGGACTGGCCTGTATCTCATCGACTAGGTTGTCGCTGCCTCCTGCTGATAAACCCCTGCCCTGCTAGGCGTCTCCGTTTCCGGCCTCCTGCTGCAGCCCCTGCTTTTATTTTGTTCTAATTAATTATTACCTGTGTGTCGCATGTAAGACAATATATGCGTGGTGTCTCTAGTGAACCTTCTATATTAATCTACTCCTTTATATGGAGTGTCTTAAAGTTTCTAGTGTTCAATTATATTTCCTGATCATGCTCATGCACACTACAAAATATTTCTAGTGCTCGATTATATTATAATTGTCAAGAAATACATCAACAAGTCAAATTGGTCGAAATTTTGTATTGAAGTAACTAAATGTATCACACACATAATAAACTAGAAACTAAAATCTAGTTCAAACACATAATGTATCACCACCACTTGTTGTCGTCCTTGACTTGCTTCCCCTTCAACCGCTTGATGTTGCCACCGTCCCAAGATCCCTGCTCGTCTTGAAACCGCTTTCTGTCCTCCTCGTGCTTCTTCTCCTGGGCTAGCTTGCAACCAGGGCATAGCTCTCTTGCCAAAAACCCCAACTTAACCATCCCATCTTTCATGGTAATGAGCTTACTATACAACTCGTACGCCATGTAGGCGTCTCTGGCTGCATACTCGAGAATTGGTGCGGGTGCAACCACGGCGACGACGAGCTCGGATTCTAGAGGAGGAAAATAGAACCGAGCATGGTCGACAAGGTGATAGATCTCACCGGGAACCAATTCTCGTCCCCGCACCGTGCCATGGGTGCGTCCATGGTGAGGGCGAGCTCCGACTCGGGATGGGAAGGAGAGCGGGGCCGAGCAGCTTCGTCACGTCCCAGCTCTGCGCCATGGCCGCGACCATAGATTGCCGTTCCGGGGAAGAAGACGTGTAATGGATGCAGGCGCCAACGCTGCAAGCCTATAGAGAGGAGAGCTGGGCCGAGCAGGTTCGTCCATGTCCCAGCTTCGCGCCATGGCTGCGACGCCCCACAGATTGCCGCTCCAGGAAAGAAGAAGATGTGTAATGGAAAGAGGCGCCAACGCTGCAAGCCTAATTGACACCTAAGCGACGGGAGCGACAGGAGCGATGGGAGTGACATAACGGCGAGAACTGACAGGGGAGCCAACTTGACGGCCGTTAGCCTGATTTTTTGTATTGAAACATAAAGTTGAATTCGTGCCGAAAAAGACCCTCTGAGTATTTGGCACACCAAATGTAGTCATCGCAGATGATTTCAGGGAACTTGGGTACCGCGTTGCCTGGACACCCCAACTTTCGGGCCGCAAAATGATATTCTCCTTGTCGGGGTGATAGTGAATGTCAAGGTCATAATCCTTGATTAACTCTATCCATCTCCTTTGCCTCATATTCAGCTCCTTCTGAGTGAAAATATACTTCAAGCTCTTGTGATCTGAGTAAATCTCACATCGATTACCCATCAGATAATGACGCCATGTCTTCAATGCCAAAACTATGGCTGCTAACTCAAGATCATGGGTCGGATAGTTCTACTCATGCTACTTCAGTTGTCGAGACAGATATGCGATAACTTTGCCTTCCTACATCAATACACATCCGAGACCAATCTTGGATGCATCACAATATACATCAAACGGCTTCTTGATATCTGGCATGATCAATATTGGGGCTGATATAAATCTCTTCTTCAGTTCCTGGAAACTAGCTTCACACTTGTCGGTCCATTCAAACTTCTTGTCCTTCTTCAGCAATTGGGTCATGGGTCTGGTGATGCTCGAGAATCCTTCTACGAACTTGCGGTAATATCCCGCTAATCCGAGAAATGCACGGACTTGGGTTTGGGTGGTTGGGGCTTCCCATTCTTCGACATCTTTAATTTTGACGGGGTCAACAAAGACTCCTCCGGCAGACACAATATGTCCTAGGAATCCTACCTCTTTCAGCCAAAACTCGAATTTACTGAACTTGGCATATAACCGATGCTCTCTCGGGGTTTCTAGGATAATTCTCAAGTGATGCTCATGCTCTTCTTCTGACTTGGAGTAGATAAGGATATCATCGATAAACACAACGACAAACTTATCTAAGAAATTCATAAAGATCTTATTCATGAGATTCATGAAATAAGCAGGGGCATTGGTTAATCCAAAAGACATAACCGTATACTCGTATAAACCATAACGAGTAGTAAAGGCAGTCTTCGGAATATCCGTTGCACGAATCTTAAGTTGGTGATAACCAGTCCTAAGATCAATCTTTGAGAATACCTGGGCACCAGTCAACGGATCAAATAGATCCTCTATCTTGGGCGAGGGGTACTTGTTTTTGATGGTGACGTCTGATGACCCACAAGTATAGGGGGTGTATCACAGTATTTTCGATAAGTAAGAGTGTCGAACCCAACGAGGAGCAGAAGGTGCTGGCTAGTGGTATGGATCATGAATTCTCTACAAATACTTAGCAAACGGATTTTTAGGGGTTTTCGATAAAGCAAGTAAACAAAGTACGAGTAAATAAAAGACAGTAGGAATAAATGCAGCAAGTGGCCCAATCCTTTATGCAGCAAAGGACAAGCTGGTTGTATTTCTATAGATGACCAAACGTTCTCAAGGACACATGGGAAGACTGTCAAGTGCTTTCGCTTCATATAGTCGATTAATCTTCTTTAGCTTGCTAAGTGTTGTGTGGGTGAACCTGTGCTAATGTACCGCCCCATCCAAGACTAATACATACTTGTGATTAAACCCCTTGCAAACATTCGTAAGTACAAGAAAGTAATTAAGGTAAAACCTAACCACAGTTTTAAACTCTAAGACCCTTACGTCCCTTGTGCAATGGTTTCCTAACGGGGGTTCATATTTCTGTCACTCCGGCAACCCCTACGATTAGTAGCCAAATACACAATGCATTCCCCTAGGCCCATATAGGTGAAGTGTCATGTAGTCGACGTTCACATGACACCACTAGAAGAAGTACACCACAACTTAAATAAAAATCTATTAAATCTTTCTCAACGCAACTCCACTACTAACAACAAGACTTCTCCCATGTCCTCAAGAACAAAACGAACTACTCACAAGACATCATATGGATCATGATCAGAGATGGAATAATGATGTATAACAATCTGAACATAAACAATAATTCAATGGTTCACTCAATAGCATCAACTACAAAGAGTAATCAACACCGAGAAAGTTTCCCCTATGAACTATGCAAGATTCAACTCAATTGTTACATCAATATGGAGATGGTGATGAGGGTGCTGATGGTGATGATGGTGGTGATGATGATGGTGGTGATGATGATGATGATGATTCCGATGAAGTCCAGCTTGATGGTGGTGTTGATGGCGATGATCTCCCCTCTTCGGGAAGGAATTCCCCCGGCAGAAATCTGTCTGCCGGAGAGATCTTTCTCTCTCGGTGTTTTCCGCCCCGCAGAGGCGGCGGAATCTTTCTGTGGTTGCTCCCCAAGTCTTAGGGTTTCGTGGGGATGATATATGCCAGAGGAGAGAGGATGGAGTGGGCCAGGGCGACCACACCACTCCCAGCCACGGCCTAGGCCTGCCCGCGCCATGGGGTGGTGTGGGCCCCCTGTGGCCCACCTGCACTCCATCTTCTGGCATCCTCAGTCTTCTGGAAAAATAGAATTTTCCGTATATTTTCCCGGATTTTCTGATCTTTGCGAATTTTGCCTCCAAACATCACCTTTTCCATCAGAATCCTGACTACAGCGGTCCATGCTCCAAAAGTCATGAACCATGCAAAAACAGATGAAATAACATAAGTATCACCTCTCAATACGAAATATATCAATGAATAATAGTGAATTAAGACATAGAATAGTGATGCAAAATGGACGTATCAACTCCCCCCAAGCTTAGACTTCGCTTGTCCCCAAGCGAAACTGAGCTCAATAAACATGACCTCAGGTTTATGGAGTGAAGAGTCGATAAAAGAATACGGACAAGAAGCATCACATTCATCAATACATAGATCATAATAGAAGACAACTCACTATTATATAACTCAACTTGCAATGAGTAAAGGAAACACAATAAAGATACATAAAGAGAATCATAATTGGTAATGGCAAACTTAGCTCTTGGTCGAAGAATAGTTGATAATTTGTTGGAGTTCACAAATAGCTGGTTTCCAAAGAAAGCTTTCAAAGTAGTAAACTTCAAGATAAGAGCAATGTGCAAAACAAGGAACATAAGAAACATGATTGAATAAATCATCATATGAATGAATGAAACACATCAACTCAAAATACTTGCTGAGATAGAAGGGAATAGGTTTACTGACTCAACTACAAAGCAAAAGAAAGGCCCTTCAAAGAGGGAAGCAGGGATTTCAAGTCTCATAAAGAGCTCCCAAAAATTATGATACTTACTAGCTTTCAGCTCTCATTGCCCCTATCATAGGCATCTTTAGGTGATTAAGGTTAAAGTGAGGTCCAATCTGAGTTATATGCTTGACAGACTATAAACTAAAAATCCCAAGTCCCTTGAGTACGAGGGCCGCTCCTCATGCTACTCAACTTTAGTTACCGGTAAGTTCTTGTCATCGTAAGTATGTGCGCATCATTGAGAACCGCCAACGAGGTACCCCTTGCCCGATGATACGGAAGAATCCCCATATCAAAATGACAAGGCAAGCAGACAATGAGTATCTCAGCAATCTTCTTATTTACCATGGGAAAATGGTGCTTTTTTCTCTCTTTCCTCTTTTCATAGTATCTCTCTTTTTTTTTCTTTTTCTCAATAGCTATCTCTCTCTTTTTATAAGAAGAATGCTTCATGGATATCATTATGGTTACACTGGAGGTTTCCACCATGTCAGCATGGATTAGACCAGCGGCCCAGGCGTTTCTCTAACACACATACATAACTCCATGGACTTACAAGCTCCCCTTTTATTTCACACCGATGACATCCGCAAACAAAAGAGCAAGGTATCAACGGGGTATATATTTACAAGTGTTGAAAGCATTCCCCGTGATAGCACGGTTCTGCTAATCCCCAGCCTATAATTTGCAAGCATATAACTTTCATGGAGAGTTCACAATGGTTCAGGTTCATTAAATGCAAGAAAGTAAAGTGTGCCATCAAGTTCGTGAGAGCTTTAATCACTAATTTTCACATAACAAGTTTAATTTGGTAGGTAGATAAAACAATAATTTACTTGGAATAGCAATAATGCTACTAGGTAGGTATGGTGGACACAAATGGCAAATGTTTTGGTTTAAAGGAGTGGATGCACGAGAAGAATTCCCTCTCAGTACAGGTTTTTGGCTAGCAAGGCTGGGTAGCAAGTACAAGAGTTGAAGGAAACAACCAAACATACAAATGATAAAAACAAACATGCAATCTTCCTTGGAAGCACAAAAGATCTTTAATTAGAGAATACTAGACTTATGAGCAAATCAAGAAAGAAAGATGATGAAATTATTTTTCTTTAGAGTACTTCTATCTTTTTCTTTTCAACTCTCAAAAAGGTGTTGCTACTGACCGAGCCAGGTTTGCCAAAACCAACTAAATTAACTCAATGATCCCAAAGTGATACCAATACTAACAACAATATCAATCATATAACCACGAATTGAAAACTAATATAAGCTATGCAAAAGAGTGAATGAAAGAACTTCTCATTAATATTCCATAACGGAGACTCACACCAAGGGATACAAATCTAACGAGAGAGGGGACACTTCCATAATGCAAACCATACTACATAATAACTCCTCTATTCATGATATGACTCTACTAATAAGGTAAAAAATACAAGATAGTGATAAGATACCGCGGCACTCCCCCAAGCTTGGAACAAACCAAGGGGATGCCAAACCTGATGACGAATTACTCCTTTGGCGGTGGTGGTATCTTCTCATCTTCGTCCGTCTTCCAGGGTAAAGGCTTCCCATCAACAAAGGACATCGTGGTTTCCAACATCCTGAAACTTGCAGCAGCACTTATGCGTTTAAATCTAGCCTCATACTCACAGTTTTGATTTTGAACGTCACAGAACTGTGCTTGCAGTTTGTTGGTTGTTTGGCGGAGTGAGAAGACTTCGTCTTTGAGTTCAGCAGTCTCCTTTTGGGGCTCGGTGATGAGTTCGGAACAAATCTTATGGATGATGTCCACTTCGCGCTCCGCCATCTTCCTGTACCTAAAGACTTTTTGCTGCAGTGCTTCCATCCTGTTCTCCAGACTTCCTTCACCTTTAGGGCCTTGAACCTCCTTAATCTGGACCTCCCCACCTTCAAGCAACAACTCCTTAGGATGGATCTTCAATTCTCTCATGTATGGGTTGATGATATCTTCTAAGGAATCCCTCTTTGATGATCCAGAGGAAGACATTGTGGCTCCAAATCTGGGATTCTACCTGGCAGAAACAGATCGAAACAAAAACACGACGAAAACATGATATACGAACCTCGGAAGATCCGGGGGGGTTATATATTATGGAGTTTCACATCAAAAGGAAGGTATTGGGAGAAAACGAGTCGGAGGCGGAGTCCTGGGTGGCCTCACCACCTGGTGGCGTGACCTGGGGTGGGCCCGCGCCAAGAGGTGGTGTGGGCCACCCTGGCTCCGTTTCCGTCCCTTTTTCACTTCGTAGCTTTCCTTATTGACTGAAAACTGGAAAAATATGGTTGGATTGTATTTTCGCGGAACTTTTCTTACCAGAACTGTTACCTAGTTGGAAACGGACTCTACAGGTCTCTGAATTTGGTCCTCAATGAATTTCTCTGGAGTTATAACTTGAAAGGCATCAACATCTTCATTGAAAGAATCTCTAGCAATTTAGTGTTTGAGTTGCTGTCCATTCACTACTTGTGTAGTATTATCTTTTAGAGAAGAAATTTTTATTGCTCCAGAACGGTATACTTCTTCAATGACGAAAGGTCCTTCCCATTTTGATAGTACTTTACCTGCAAAAAATCTGAGACGAGACCTATACAATAGAACTTTCTCACCAACATGAAACTCTCTCTTAAGTATTCGCTTGTCATGCCATCTTTTAACTTTTCCTTAAAGAGCCTAGCATTCTCATAGGCTTCACTCCTCCATTCATCTAAAGAACTTAAGTCAAATAATCTTTTCTCACCAGCGAGCTTACAATCTCTATTTAGTTCTTTCACTGCCTAGTAAGCTTTGTGTTCTAATTCTAAGGGTAGGTGGCAAGCTTTCCCATAAACCATTTTATAAGGAGACATTCCCCTAGGATTTTTGTAAGCAGTTCTATAAGCCCATAAAGCATCATTCAACTTCTTAGCCCAGTTTTTTCTAGACCTATTAACAGTCTTTTGCAAGATACATTTAATTTCTCTGTTTGATAACTCTACTTGCCCGCTAGTCTGGGGGTGATAAGCTGAAGCAATTCTATGATTAACATCATATTTAGCGAGGGTCTTCCTAAAACCGCCATAAATGAAATGATAACCCCCATCAGTCATGAGATACCTAGGCACTCCAAACCTAGGAAAGATAACGTCCTTAAGCATTTTTAGAGAGGTTTCCCAGTCAGCACTTTTCGTAGGAATGGCTTCTACCCACTTAGTAACATAATCAACGGCAACAAGAATATGAGTGTAACCCTTCGAAGGAGGGAAAGGACCCATAAAGTCGAATCCCCAACAATCAAAAGGTTCAATAACTAGAGAGTAGTTCATAGGCATTTCATTGCGTCTAGAAATATTACCAACACGCTGACATTCATCACAAGATAAAACAAATTTTCTTGCATCTTTAAAAAGGGTAGGCCAGTAGAAACCTGATTGTAGTACCTTTTGTGCAGTTCTATCTCCTGCATGATGTCCTCCATAGGCGCTACCATGACATTTACGCAATATCTCTTTTTGTTCATATTATGGAACATATCTTCGCATAATACCATCAACTCCTTCTTTGTATAAGTGTGAGTCATCCCAAAAATAATGCCTCAAAACATAAAAGAACTTTCTTCTTTGTTGAGCTGTAAAAGTTGGAGGCAAATACTTGGAGACAATAAAATTAGCATAATCAGCATACCAAGGGCTTCCTCGCGAGCTCACCCCTACTACGGCTAACTGTTCATTTGGGAAACTATCATTAACAGGCATAGGATCAAAAGAGATGTTTTCCAAACGAGATAAATTATCAGCTACAGGGTTTTCAGCACCCTTCCTGTCTACTATGTTTAGATGAAACTCTTGTAAAAGCAGTACCCATCTAATAAGTCTAGGCTTAGCGTCCTTCTTCATCATAAGATATTTAATAGCAGCATGATCAGTATGAATGGTTACTTTTGAGTCCACAATATAGGGCCTAAACTTATCACAGGCAAAAACAACAGCTAGAAATTCCTTTTCAATAGTGGCATAATTCCTTTGAGCAGCGTCTAGAGTCCTACTAGCATAATGAATAACGTTTAACTTTTTATCAATACGTTACCCAAGGACAACCCCTACAGGAAAATCACTAGCATCACACATTATTTCAAAGGGTAAACTCCAATCAGGTGGTTGAATAATAGGGGTTGTAGTTAAAGCCTTCTTAAGAGTTTCAAAAGCTTCCCTACAATCATCATCAAAAACAAAAGGTACATCTTTTTGAAGAAGATTAGTGAGAGGTTTTGATATCCTAGAGAAGTCTCTAATAAACCTCCTATAGAAACCAGCATGACCAAGGATACTACAAATACCTTTGATGTCTCTTGGACATGGCATCTTCTCAATTGCCTCAACCTTAGCTCTATCAACTTTTATGCCTCTTTCAGAAACTTTATGCCCAAGAACAATCCCTTCATTAACCATGAAGTGGCATTTCTCCCAATTATGAACAAGATTAGTTTCTTCACATCTCTGCAAAACTTTATCAAGGTTGTGCAGACAATTATCAAAAGAACTTCCATAGATAGAAAAGTCATCCATGAACACTTCTACAATTTCCTCACAAAAACCATGAAAGATAGCAGACATGCACCTATGGAAAGTAGCAGGAGCATTACATAAACCAAAAGGCATACGTCTATAAGCATAAGTTCCATAAGGGCAAGTAAAAGTAGTTTTTTCTTGATCTTGTTGTTTAACAGCAATTTGAGAGAAACCAGAATAACCATCAAGAAAACAAAATGGGTCTTTTTAGACAACCTTTCCAACATTTGATCAATAAAAGGAAGCGGGTAGTGATCTTTCTTAGTAACTTTATTGACTTTCCTAAAATCAATGCACATCCTATAGCCTACCACTGTTCTTTGAGGAATAAGCTCATCATTATCATTAGGGACAACGGTAATCCCTCCCTTTTTAGGAACACAATGAACAGGACTAACCCATTCACTATCAGCAATAGGGTAAATAATACCAGCATCAAGGAGTTTCAATACCCATTCCTTACCACTTCCTTCATCCTAGGATTTAAACGTCGTTGGTGCTCCACTATCGGCTTCGCATCTGGTTCTATGTTGATAGAATGCTGACATATAGTAGGTGAAATCCCTTTTAAATCATCCAGAGTATAGCCCATAGCTCCTCGATGTTTCCTCAAAACTTCCAATAACCTTTCTTCTTCCTTCCCTGAAAGTTTAGCGCTGACAATAACAGGATATATCTTTTTATCATCAATATAAGCATATTTAAGATCATCAGGGAGAGGTTTTAGATCGAAAACAGGATCCTTTTTAGGTAGCATCGTGGTACCCAAGTCTTCTACAGGCAAGTCGTGCTTAAGCATCATAGGTTGATCACGGAGAATCCTGTCAATCTCATTCCTTTCTTCCATGAAGATTTCACTTTCATGATCTTCCATAAATTGCTGCAAAGCATTGTTAGGATCAAGAGAAATAGAAGCAAGTTGTTCAAACCTAAAATCCTCATTATGGGTTTCCTCTTCGCAAGGTTCTTTAGCAAATTTCAAAAATTAAACTCATAAGATTACCCATTGAACTTAGTCAAGATTTTCTCCCTCTTGCAATCAATAATAGCTCCACAAGTACTTAAGAAAGGTCTACCAAAAATGATAGGGTACGTTTTACTAGCAGCCGAACCAAGTACTAGAAAATCAGCAGGGTACTTAATCTTACCACAAAGAACTTCCACGTCTCGTACAATACCAATTGGAGAGATGGTCTCTCTATTAGCAAGGTGAATAACCACATCAATCTCTTCCAACTCGCAAGGACTGATTTCATGCATAATTTCTCTGTAAAGCTCATAAGGAATAGCACTAGAACTTGCACCAATATCACATAAACCATAATAACAATGATCACCAATTCTAACAGAAAGCACAGGAACACTAGCCTTTTTAGTTCTATTGGGACGTGAAACAATATTAGAAGCGTCCTCACAAAAGACTATGTGCCCATCTTCTACGCTTTTAGTGACAAGGTCTTTCACAATTGCTACCACAGGTTCAATGTTTATTTGTTCATCAGGTTTTATAGTTCTTTTTTCACTTTTGGTGATTACATTAGTTATCATAGGATGGTCCTTTACCTTTTTGGGGAAGGGAATCTTCTCGATATAAGGTTCGGGTAAGATGGGATCAATAATGCAATACTCAGCACTTCCAATAGGAGTATAGTCAACAATATATTTGTAAGGTGCATGGTATTTGTTCCATCCCCTTTTTGGAATTTCGATATAGGAAGCAAAAGCTCTAAAGCAATTCGTAATAACTTGCAAATCAAGACCATAAATATTACTAATATTTTGAAAGTCATCAGTTCCCATAAAAGATTCAATACATTCATAATCATAATTTATACCTGACTTTCTACCTTTGTCATTCTCCCAAGCTTCAGCATTGTCTTGAATACGATCTAGAAGGTCCCATTTAACTTCTTCTTCCATGCGAGTGAATGATCCAGCACAAGAACCGTCCAATAAATCCTTGTCATGTAGAGGGAGCCTTGCATAAAAGTTGTTGATAATAATATTGTTGGGGAGCTCATGAATGGGACATTTGAGCATCAGTAACTTCAATCTCCCTCAAGCTTGAGCTGTACTCTCTCCATCAAGAGGCAAAAAGTTGTATATTTGATTCCGATCTTTATGAATCTCACTAGGAGGATAAAACTTTGAATAAAAGAGAGGCACTATTTCCTCCCATTCCAGAGCTTGACCATTCTTCAGTAGCTTATACCATTCCTCAGCTCTTCCTTTCAGTGATAATGAGAATAACTTCTTCTTAACTTGATCTGTAGTAATACCTGCACACTTGAACAACCCGCATAATTCGTGTATAAAGAGTAAATGATCACCGAGATGGACAGTTCCATCCCCAACATAGTAGTTATCCATAACACAATCAATAATTCTTGTAGGTATTTTGAAAACATCTTTCTCAGTAGGTGGTGGCTTATCTACTACCTTAGCAGTGGTAGTAGCATTACCAAATAAGAAACTCAGTGAATTATCCATAACGAAAATAAAGCAACTAGCAGAAGTAAACAATACTCACAGTAGAAGTTTCCTTTACCGGTTCCACTCTCCAATAGCGCTTCACTCCCCGGCAACGGCGCCATAAAATATTCTTGATGACCCACAAGTATAGGGGGTGTATTGCAGTATTTTCGATAAGTAAGACTATCGAACCCAACGAGGAGTAGAAGGTGCTGGCTAGTGGTATGGTTCAGGAATTCTCTGCAAATACTTAGCAAACGGATTTTTAGGGGTTTTTGATAAAGCAAGTAAACAAAGTACGAGTAAATAAAAGACAGTAAGAATAAATGCAGCAAGTGGCCCAATCCTTTATGCAGCAAAGGACAAGCCGGTTGTATTTCTATAGATGACCAAACGTTCTCGAGGACACATGGGAAGACTGTCAAGTGCTTTCGCTTCATATAGTCGATTAATATTCTCTAGCTTGCTAAGTGTTGTGTGGGTGAACCTGTGCTAATGTACCGCCCATCCAAGACTAATACATACTTGTGATTACACCCCTTGCAAACATCCGTAAGTACAAGAAAGTAATTAAGGTAGAAACCTAACCACAACTTTAAACTCTAAGACCCTTACGTCCCTTGTGCAATGGTTTCCTAACGGGGGTTCAGGTTTCTGTCACTCCGGCAACCCCTACGATTAGTAGCCAAATACACAATGCATTCCCCTAGGCCCTTATAGGTGAAGTGTCATATAGTCGACGTTCACATGACACCACTAGAAAAAGTACACCACAACTTAAATAACAATCTATTGAATCTTTCTCAACGCAACTCCACTACTAACAACAAGACTTCTCCCATGTCCTCAAGAACAAAACGAACTACTCACAAGACATCATATGGATCATGATCAGAGATGGAATAATGATGTATAACAATCTGAACATAAACAATAATTCAAAGGTTCACTCAATAGTATCAACTACAAAGAGTAATCAACACCGGGAAAGTTTCCCCTATGAACTATAGCAAGATTCAACCAATTGTTACAGCAATATGGAGATGGTGATGAGGGTGCTGATGGTGATGATGGTGGTGGTGATGCTGATGATGATCCCGATGAAGTCTAGCTTGATGGTGGTGTTGATGGCGATGATCTCCCCTCTCCGGGAAGGAATTCCCCTGGCAGAAATCTGTCTGCCGGAGAGATCTTTCTCTCTCGGTGTTTTCCGCCCCGCAGAGGCGGCAAAATCTTTCTATGGTCGCTCCCCGAGTCTTAGGGTTTCGTGGGGATGATATACGCTAGAGGGGAGAGGCTGGAGTGGGCCAGGGCGGCCACACCACTCCCAGGCGCGGCCTAGGCCTGCCCACGCCATGGGGTGGTGTCGGCCCCCTGTGGCCCACCTCCACTCCATCTTCTGGCATCCTTAGTCTCCTGGAAAATAGGATTTTCCGTATATTTTCCCGGATTTTCTGATCTTCGCGAATTTTGCCTCCAAACAGCACATTTTCCATCAGAATCCTGACTACAGCGGTCCATGCTCCAAAAGTCATCAACCATGCAAAAATAGATGAAATAACATAAGTATCACCTCTCAATACGAAATATATCAATGAATAATAGTGAATTAAGACATAGAATAGTGATGCAAAATGGACGTATCAACGTCATTCAGCTTTCTGTAATCTGTGCACAAACGGTTGCCTCCATCTTTCTTGTCAATGAATAACACCGGTGATCTCCATGGAGATGCGCTTGGTGGAATCAAGCATGTTGCTAACATAGCATCCAACTACTTCTTCAACTCTACTAACTCTGAGGGGTTCATGCTATAGGGTCTCTAGGCTATGGGTCCGGTTTCGGGGATTAGTTTGATAGTGAACTCAATATCCCTATCTAGGGGCATACCTGGCAATTCATCTAGGAATACGTCGGGGTATTCACAGACTACTCTGACTTGGTCTATGGTGGGTAAGGCTAGACTCATGTTGCACTTGAATTGACGAGGTAAGGTTTCAGATATATGCTAGAGAGTGACTCCAGAGCTACTGGTCATGGTGATGGCCTTCTTAGCATAGTCTATCAGTCCTTTATGCCTTGACATCCAGTCCATACCTAGTACTACTTCTAGTCCTTTGGTTCCGAGTACGATTAGGTTGGCATAAAAATATATCCCATGTATTCTGATAGGCACATCTTTGCAAATTTTTCTAGCTTTTGTAGTTGAACCGGGGATTTGGACTATCATGACATGCTTCAAGTTGGTTGGGTGAATCTTACTAGTGCAGGAAAATTCTTCGGTGACAAATGAATGCGATGCTCCTGAATCAAACAATACCCTTGCTAAAACTGAGTTGACAGAAAATATACCCAGCACTACGTCTGGCGCTTCCTGGGCTTCCTCGGCGTTCATGTGGAAGAGACGACCATTGCGGTTGTGAGGGTTCCCTGGGGAAAATCTTCTCCCTGATTGAACACGACGCTGTTGTTGAGCTGGGGCATTTACATTGGCAGTGGCGGCAGTCTTCTTGGGGCACTCATTGGAATAGTGGCCCTTCACTCCACACTCAAAGCAAGTTATCTGGCACTTGTCTTATGCTACGACAGGAACAACATTGCTGCCAGTTCTGCGTGCAGTGTTGCTGTTGCTCTTGGGAGGGGCACGGTTGAAATTGTTGGTGTTGCCGGATTTGTTGTTGTTTCCTCCAGACTTCACATTGCCTCCGCTACGGTTGGGGTAGCTTGGGCGAGACATTGGGGGTCCGTTGTTCCTGGGTGCATATCCTGGTGAGGGGTTGGGACGGTACTTCTGGTGACTGTTGGATCCAGATTGCTGCATCATACGACGTTTGCAGTTGTCGTTTGCCTGATTAATCTTCCTTTCCATCTGAATGTCAGAGTCGACTAGTTCTTCAAGTTCCTCGAAGCGGATGTTGACGAGGACAGTCTGCATCTCGTCATGCAGTCCGTTCAGGAATCTCTCCTTCTTTGCCACCGTGTAGATCTCATCAGGTGCGTACCTTGCAAGCGACAAGAATCTGTCACGGTACTCCTCCACAGTCATTCTGCCCTGCTTCAACTCTCTGAATTCATCCCTCATTCGGGTGACTAGACCCTATGGCACATGGGTGCAGCTGAACTTGATTTTAAAGGCTTCCCATGTCATCACTTGACCATGGTTCATCAGACGGATGTTGTTCCACTAGGCTCTTGCGTCTCCTGCCAAGTAGTGGGTGGCGAAGAGAACTTTCTCGTTGTCATCAACTCTGGCTACTTCCAAATTGTTCTCCATTGTCTGCAACCAGTCATCAGCATCTAATGGGTTCTCTGAAGTGCTAAAGATTGGGGGATTGGTATTCTGGAAGTTCTTCAGCTTGGATCCTTGATGATCCTGATTTCCATGCCCTTGGTTGTTGAGAGCCATCTGGGCGATCTGTTGCAGTGTTGCTAGATTAGCTTGGTGCTCTGCCCTGCTTGCTTCTCTGTCTGTGATGAGATTCTACAGGATCTGCAGCATTGGGTCTTGCGACGAGTTGCTCCCTCCTTGGTTTCCACGAGTCATCTGAAGATTGGGGTAGATAAAGGGGTAAGAGGGAAAGTTCTAAGGTTCAAGGTTTTGGTTTCATAGCTAAAACTTTGAGTTTGACTCAGGTTTTTCAACTAACTCTATTTCATTCATTCAAACAAGCACACGATACAAACACACACACACACCACAACAAGGAAAACAGATGGTTTTAAGAACCATTCTACAAGCTACGATATAGTGGGACCGATACATCTCATGCTACGACAGTGCTCTAGTGCATCTACTCATCGTCTATGAAGTTGGAGTCCTCATCGTCAGTGTAGAAGTCCACGGCATCCTCCTCCAGAAAGTCATTGTCATTGCTGAGGTAAGAATCCATGTCTACCTAGATGTATTCACCCTCCTATTCTTCCTCCTTTGCTGCAAGCTGAGCTTCTTGCTCCTTGACGGTCTTATCGAGGTCGGCCACCTTCTTGCGAAGACGGGCGATGGTGCGATCCTTCTTTTCGCGCTGGAGGCGAAGAGACTGGCAGTCCTTGACTAGCAGTGAGAAAGTCTGGGCCTTCTGGTCGACAATGGCACAGTTGTGGTTGGCAAACTCCCTCCAACTCCTTCTGGCGATCGTACGGTAGGAAGTCAAGGTTCTCCACTTGACGCTTCAACTCCGGGTGACTTGGCATCTCCATCGGCATTCCCATGAAGTCACATCTTGCATAGTGCGCAAAGCGGGTTCCTTGGATTTTGTTGACACTGAGGGCACATAGACGTGCGAGAGCTTCATGCATTGCCCTAGATAATCCATCTAGCTAGTTGTTTTCCCTTATGGAGAAATGGATTCTCCTGAAAGTTGGTGCTTCTATGCTTCCTCGAAGATCAGCGGTGACTAGCCACTTTAAATCTCCTCCTGGGGGTCCTGGAAGTTGAGCTCCAAGAAACTCCGGATGTGGGCGTCCCAATAACTCCGACAGTGAATCTAGGTCCCTCTCGAAGATCAGCTGGCCTCCGTTGCCCAACTGGTAGAACTTGCTGAACTGAGTCTCCATCTACAAGAATTAAGGATGAGGAAGTTAGTGAGGTGATCAAGTGTGTCAAATTTTATGTAGTAATGTAAGAATTTGAGGAACATGAATTTTTGAGAAAGAATGAATTCTCAAGGGTAAGAGAGGAAATAGTTTTTCATAAATACTCACTTTGGTTTTGAAATTAAGGTTTTTTGTTCGGACGTCCATTCTAACTAGCGTCTCCTATGGTCAGGATGGCTCTGATACCAACTTCTCAACACCCGGATTTTTAATCCCAGATGCCTGTTATGTCATACATCGCAATCCCAGGATTACCATTTTTGCGAGACATAACAGATTGGATATCACAGTACATCATCCATTACAAACCAATATAAGGTCTTACACGAATAAAGGATCTCATGATCCAGTCTTAATACAACAAGCATCGGAATAGTTAATAAGCGTAGCGGTGGGGTCCATCTTCAGGGGCACAGGCAATGTTGACGAAGCCAGATAGTCCTAGTTATCATAGTCATCCTGCTGTCCGTCATCTTGGTAGTCTCCTTCATAGCCTGGCCATAGGAATAGCCAGGGACAAAAGCCATGAGTACTCTTTAAGTACTCGCAAACTACCACTAACAAGTAGTAATGCTCTAGTGGGAAATGCTAAAGCGAAGTTTAACTAATAAGTTAAGTTTGAAACCTAAGCTAAGTTCAGAAACAAAGAAAGATAAAATAAAGTTCTAGAATCACTTAAGAGGGGAAGCTAGTGTCATAGTCATAACCCTGTTGTGGTCAAGTCAAGATTCATCATTCATTTCATAAGTCATTTTGAAAACATCTGACAACGAAACAGTATGGCCACTCCAACTGTCCATAACCGCGGACACGGATATTCGAATAGTTTGATACTCTGTAGAGGTGGTACACTTTCACCACAAGATTCGATAGATCTGTCAGGGGTAACCCCGAATCATCATACTTAGTATGCAGATAATCAAACATAACCTTTCCTTGACACACCCTAGTATAAGCACCTCTCCTATGAGCATGGCCTCCCAACCATGACCATCTGTCATCTTGGGCACTGCATAGGTGGACAACATTGAGAGGTAGCCTCAGCTCAAACCTCTCTAGTGAGGGAACTAATACTAATGCATAGAAATTTCCAGCTACGCCTTACCCAATTCAGGTATTGTGGTTTTACGGTAAAATTGGAATGGTATCGCATCCGAATCCAACCATCAGTTTTTGTAAAAGGGTTAAGGCTCATGCCTCAACATTTTCATCATCATGAACCATTTGTGTTTCTCAACACATGTCAAAGCATCTCAATAGAATGCCTCATCATTCCAAGGTTTTCACAATTCATTTTCACCAAGTGTTCCCATCTAAAGTGACTCAAGTTTTGATTTAGCTCTAAACTACTAAGTTAAGAGTGTTCACTAAGGTGGGATGCTAAGATCAATCTCATGCCATAGAATGACATCTAAAGTTATCTAGATAGGTCAAGTTTTATACTTTTATGCTACCTTCAAAACAAGTAAGGGACTTTGGTAAAGTAAAGAAAGTAAAAGCTTGAAAGTAAACTTGGAATAGGTACTAGTCAAAGTGGTATAACCAAAGCATGCCTAATGCATCTTGCTTAAGTTATCTAGCTTAATTCTAGCTTGCTAACAATAGCTTGCATTGTTAATGATGGCTTGCTAGTATAATACTTGCAAGTGTTAGCTTGCCTTGGTTGGTGCGGTGGTTGAAGTTTTCTTCCTCTTCTTCCGGGTAGAACTCCTCCTCCTCGAAAGCTTGGTCGGTACTATCGTCTATAAATACATACGGAGTACACAATCACCAAAAAATACTTAACTAGTCTACTTACCACTCTAAGGCACACATTTGATGCTCTATTATCATCACAAGCATCACAAGGTTTTATTAACTAACTTCATTCTTTTTATTTGAGAAAAGTAATTTCTACTCATTGAAAAATAACTAAGATTTAATATTCTCCAATTAAAATATGGGATCATGTGGACACATGTCATGACCACATATTCTAACATATGGGTATGTGATTTAAAGGTTGGATCACATTTAATTAGGTTTAAGTTTAATAATTAATGATTTAAAGTGATTAGAAATGCCTATATAGCATTATTTTGGTACTAGTCCAAAGTCACTGCATGTAAACCTTAATATTATTACATATTCAGATAGGTATGGTTAAATGTGATTTTTGAGAGTTGTAATCAACTCAAAAGCTATCATGGTTGATTTTATAAAAATGTTTGAATGTGCAAATGCTTCTATCTTGTTATTTTTACTAGGCGCGATCTCTAACTCTAAATGAATTAAATCCAACGGGCTTGGATAGATCTTTTCAGTAGCTTTCTAACAAAATTTGGTTCAGTAGATCTTTTGGAGTTGATTTTTAAACTAAGGGGCAGAAGTGAGTTCAAACTAAAATAGAAATATCCATATTTGAACTAACTGGGTCGCGCGGGAAAACTAATGGGCCGGCCCAGTGGCGCTCCGCGGCACAGATGACAACTGACAGGGGTCCTACAGGTCAGTGGCACATCAAACGTGAAGCGGTACGGGGCAACGTGGACCGTGCGATTAAAAGGAAGATCTACGGCTGAGGATCATCATCCCCGACGAACAGGTCACCGGCGAGAGCTAACCCTAGCGGGTCGGTGGGGGTGCAATGGGGCATACCAGGGCTCCAGCTAGCGTGGTGATGGCGGCAATCGAACGTCCTGTCAACAACGGACTCAGGCGTGGTCGCGGTGGCTCCTGGGTGGACGAAATCGACAGCACCTCTCCTCCTCTGTTGTGGCAAGCTCCGGCTAAATTTCGGCGAACGGCAGCCCGCCTTGCTCCGGGGATGGGTTGGAAGGATCAGTGGAGAGAGGGGAGTGAGATGGTGTGAGGAGTTTGTGCTGGGGTGGCCTCCTTTTATAGGTCGACGAGGGGACCGAACGGCACGATGGTGAGCTCATCGGTGACGTTGATACAGGCGGCTAGAGGCATGGGTTGGGTAGGCGGACGGTGGCCTACCTCCTGACAGTCATCTACGTGGTAAAGGCAACGCTAGGGGCGGTGGCGTTTGGTCGGGCGAGGATGGCGCTCTACGCGGCAGAAGCGGTGCTCGACACGGCGCACGGTGACTATGGGTCGCACAGCGGTGCACGGTCGTGTCTGGCAGGGTGTTGGGGTCGAGCTGGAGCGGCGTGCACGGTATTGGGTCGAGGGGCGGTTTGTGGCGTGCTGACGGTGAGGGCGCTCTGGCGCGCTCTGGCTGCACACAGAGACAATGGGCGGCGAGGCTGGGGAGTTGTCCAGTGGCTGGCAGTGGCCATGGGGTGGACCATGGGCGGCGGTAGGGTGGCGCCCAGCTTCCTGGGGCGGCGGAGAGGGGATGGCGGTCTGCTGCTGCGTTGGCAACGTTGGCCGGTGAGCATGGCGTCAGGGCAGCGTTGCACTGGCGCCAGGGGCTCGAACTAGGGTGGGTTTTGGTCTGGTTGGGCTTAGGGGAGACAAGAGTGATCAATGCCATTCAAATTGCTCGACAAGATTTGATCGAAAACAGTAATAGTTAGGCTAATTTGATTTTGTCTGCAAGGTGTTCGACACAATGGCCGCATGAGAAAAGTTTTTGAATTTTGGCCTGAATTTTGGTGGAGTTGTTGATCACATGCTTGAGCATCTCTGGTTGCTTGGGATTTGAAAATGGAGTTCATTTGAGTGGTTTTTAAAATAGTGTGAGCTTGATACCTACACTAGATTCAATTTTCAAATGCCATTTAAAATTAGTTTGAAAGTTTTTGGTAGATCACAAAGTGGGCCTTGGTACATCCCTACATGTACTAGCAAGGGGTGCAAAGATCTACATTTATTTCTGTTAAGAATTGAGTTCTAGGAATAGCCAAAGTAGGCATGTTGATTAAAATGGCACAAATGACCATTTGCTTCCTTTATTCATTTTGATTTGTTTTTCTTTGTGATTTTTTTGGGAATAATCTAGATGATGTTTATTTCACCTAAAAATCATTTTACAATCAATGAATCACTTAATCATGGAAATTCAAATCAACTCCTAATTTAAATGCACACACATATGAAAGCTTTAATAATTTTAAATGGAAAAGTTTTTGTTAACCCTAATTTTGATGATTTGGATCTTAATAACCTTGGATTAAAGTTTTGGAATGTTACAAACCTTCCCCCCTTAAACAAAATCTCGTCTCGAGATTTACGAAATAAAACTAGGAACTAAAGAGATCTGGGAACTCTGTCCTAATGTAATCTTCCCGCTCCCAAGTGGCTTCCTCTTCGGTATGGTTGCTCCATTGAATCTTGAGAAACTTGATACTCCTGGTTCTGGTGGTTCTATAAGCTTCTTCTATGATACGGATGGGCACTTCACGATATGTCAGGTCATTGTTGATCTCAACAGCTCGGTGATCGATGTTCTTGAAAACTTCAGTCTTCTCCAACACTTTTAGGCATTTGCGAAGTAACGAGATATGGAACACATTGTGGATGGCTGACATCTCTTCAGGCAGTTCCAGTTGATACGATACTTCTCCTCGGTGATTCAGAATCTTGAAGGGCCCGATATATCTAGGGGCTAACTTTCATTTCAGACTAAAGCGTTGGGTTCCCTTCAATGGCGAAACCTTGAGATATACAAAATCTCTGACATTGAAAGTCAGGTCTCTCCTTCTCTTGTCAGCATAACTCTTCTATCTGGACTAGGCGGTCTTGAGGTGCTCACGGACTTTGTGAACCTTCTCTTCTGCTTCTCGGAGAATGTCGGGTCCAAAGATCTGATTCTCTCCTACTTGCGACCAATTCAAAGGGGTACGGCACTTCCTTCCGTATAGGAACTCAAATGGTGCCATCTGCAAACTATCTTGATAACTATTGTTATATGAGAATTCTATGAAAGGCAGGCAGTCTTCCCATTTTGATCCATACTCTAACACACAAGCTCTTAACATATCCTCTAGGATTTGGTTGACTCTCTCAGTCTGTCCATCAGTTTGCGGGTGATAAGCGGTGCTGAAATTCAACTTGGTTCCTAATCCTTCCTTGACTTTCTGCCAAAATCTCGAGGTTAATTGGGTTCCTCGATCTGATACTATGGTCTTGGGGGTTCCATGTAGACTAACAATCCTAGCAATGTATAGTTCTGCTAGCTTTGAACTCTGGTAGGTCGTCTTGACAGGTATAAAGTGGGCTACCTTGGACAGTCTATCAACAATGACCCTGATTTCCCCTACTAGAAGTAGGCAAACCGGTGATAAAGTCCATTCCAACAGAATCCCATTTCCATTCCGGAATCTGCAATGGTTGCAATAGTCCTGCGGGTCTCTGATGCTCTCCTTTGACTCTTTGACAGATGTCACACTTGGAGATGTAGCTTTCGGTTTCTCTTTTCATCTTGTGCCACCAAAATTGTTCCTTCAAATCTTGATACATCTTCGTTCCTCCGAGGTGGATAGAATAAAGTGTATCATGAGCTTCTTGCATGATAACTTGCTTCAGCTCCGAATCTGCTGGCACACAGATACGGCCTTTGTACCACAGAACTCCTTCTTCGTCTTCCGTGAATCCAGGTACCTTTCCTATACCAATACGACGTTTGATTCCGTCGATACTTTCATTTCCCTTCTGGGCTCCCTTGATTTGGCTAATCAAAGTGGGTCGAAGTTCAATGCTAGCTAAGAATCCTTTGCTAACTAGCTCAGTCCTAAACTGCTCCAACTCCTCATACAAACTTGGCCGCTTCTCCTTCATCATGGTGTTTAGCCTACAAGGCAATCTGCTAAGAGCATCCGCTACCACATTGGCCTTGCCGAGGTGATAGTGAATGTCAAGGTCATAATCCTTGATTAACTCTATCCATCTCCTTTGCCTCATATTCAGCTCCTTCTGAGTGAAAATATACTTCAAGCTCTTGTGATCTGAGTAAATCTCACAGCGATTACCCATCAGATAATGATGCCATGTCTTCAATGCCAAAACTACGGCTGCTAAATCAAGATCATGGGTCGGATAGTTCTGCTCATGCTACTTCAGTTGTCGAGACAGATATGCGATAACTTTGCCTTCCTGCATCAATACACATCCGAGACCAATCTTGGATGCATCACAATATACATCAAACGGCTTCTTGATATCTAGCATGATCAATATTGGGGATGATATAAATCTCTTCTTCAGTTCCTGGAAATTGGCTTCACACTTGTCGGTCCATTCAAACTTCTTGTCCTTCTTCAACAATTGGGTCATGGGTCTGGCGATGCTCGAGAATCCTTCTACGAACTTGCGGTAATATCCCGCTAATCCGAGAAATGCACGGACTTGGGTTTGGGTGGTTGGGGCTTCCCATTCTTCGACATCTTTAATTTTGGCGGGGTCAACAGCGACTCCTCCGGCAGACACAATATGTCCTAGGAATCCTACCTCTTTCAGCCAAAACTCGAATTTACTGAACTTGGCATATAACCGATGCTCTCTCGGGGTTTCTAGGATAATTCTCAAGTGTTGCTCATGCTCTTCTTCTGACTTGGAGTAGATAAGGATATCATCGATAAACACAACGACAAACTTATCTAAGAAATTCATAAAGATCTTATTCATGAGATTCATGAAATAAGCAGGGGCATTGGTTAATCCAAAAGACATAACCGTATACTCGTATAAACCATAACGAGTAGTAAAGGCAGTCTTCGGAATATCCGTTGCACGAATCTTAAGTTGGTGATAACCAGTCCTAAGATCAATCTTTGAGAATACCTGGGCACCAGTCAACTGATCAAATAGATCCTCTATCTTGGGCGAGGGGTACTTGTTTTTGATGGTGACGTCATTCAGCTTTCTGTAATCTATGCACAAACGGTTGCCTCCATCTTTCTTGTCGACGAATAACATTGGTGATCTCCATGGCGTTGCGCTTGGTTGAATCAAGCCTGTTGCTAACATAGCATCCAACTACTTCTTCAACTCTACTAACTCTGAGGGGTTCATGCTATAGGGTCTCTGGGCTATGGGTCCGGTTCCGGGGATTAGTTTGATAATGAACTCAATATCCCTATCCGGGGGCATACCTAGCAATTCATCTGGGAATACGTCGGGGTATTCACAGACTACTCTGACTTGGTCTATGGTGGGTAAGGCTAGACTCTTGTTGCACTTGAATTGATGAGGTAAGGTTTCGAATATATGCTAGAGAGTGACTCCAGAGCTACTGGTCATGGTGATGGCCTTCTTAGCACAGTCTATCAGTCCTTTATGCCTTGACATCCAGTCCATACCTAGTACTACTTCCAGTCCTTTGGTTCCGAGTACGATTAGGTTGGCATAAAAATCTATCCCATGTATTCTGATAGGCACAGCTTTGCAAATTTTTCTAGCTTTTGTAGTTGAACCGGGGATTTGGACTATCATGACATGCTTCAAGTTGGTTGGGTGAATTTTACTAGTGCATGCAAATTCTTCGGTGACAAATGAATGCCATGCTCCCGAATCAAACAATACCCTTGCTAAAACTGAGTTGACAAAAACATACCCAGCACTACGTCTGGCGCTTCCTGGGCTTCCTCGGCGTTCATGTGGAAGAGACGACCGTTGCGGTTGTGAGGGTTCCCTGGGGCAAATCTTCTCCCTGGTTGAACACGACGCTGCTGTTGAGCTGGGGCATTTTCATTGGCAGTGGCGGCAGTCTTCTTGGGGCACTCATTGGAATAGTGGCCCTTCACTCCACACTCGAAGCAAGTTATCTGGGACTTGTCTTTTGCTACGATAGGCACAACATTGCTGCCAGTTCTGGGTGCAGTGTTGTTGTTGTTGTTGCTCTTGGGAGGGGCACAGTTCAAATTGTTGGTGTTGCCGGAGTTGTTGTTGTTTCCTCCGGACTTCACATTGCCTCCGCTACGGTTGGGGTAGCTTGGGCGAGACATTGGGGGTCGGTTGTTTCTGGGTGCATATCCTGGTGAGGGGTTGGGACGGTACTTCTGGTGACTGTTGGATCTAGATTGTTGCATCATACGATGTATGCGGTTGTCGTTTGCCTGATTAATCTTCCCTTCCATCTGAATGGCAGAGTCGACTAGTTCTTCAAGATCCTCGAAGCGGATGTTGACGAGGACAGTCTTTATCTCGTCATGCAGTCCGTTTAGGAATCTCTCCTTCTTCTTTGCCACCGTGTTGATCTCATTAGGTGCATACCTTGCAAGCGACAGGAATCTGTCACGGTACTCCACCACAGTCATTCTACCCTGCTTCTGTGTCTATGATGAGATTCTGCAGGATCTGCAGCATTGGGTCTTGCGACGAGCTGCTCCCTCCTTGGTTTCCACGAGTCATCTGAAGATTGAGGTAGATAAAGGGGTAAGAGGGAAAGTTCTAAGGTTCAAGGTTTTGGTTTCAAAGCTAAAACTTTGAGTTTGACTCAGGTTTTGCAACTAACTCTATTTCATTCATTCAAACAAGAACACCATACAAACACACACACACACCACAACAAGGAAAACAGATGGTTTTAAGAACCATTCTGCAAGCTACGAGATAGTGGGACCGATACATCTCATGCTACGACAGTGCTCTAGTACATCTACTCATCGTCGATGAAGTCGGAGTCCTCATCGTCAGTGTAGAAGCCCACGGCATCCTCCTCCAGAAAGTCATCGTCATTGCTAAGGTAAGAATCCATGTCTCCCTGGATGTCTTCACCCTCCTCTTCTTCCTCCTTTGTTGTAAGCTGAGCTTCTTACTCCTTGACGGTCTTCTTGAGGTCGGCCACCTTCTTGCGAAGACGGGCGATGGTGTGATCCTTCTTTTCGCGCTGGAGGCAAAGAGACTGACGGTCCTTGACTAGCAGTGAGAAAGTCTAGGCCTTCTGGTCGGCAATGGCACGGTTGTGGTTAGCAAACTCCCTAGCATTGTCCAACTCCTTCTGGCGATCGTACAGCAGGAAGTCAAGGTTCTCCACTTGACGCTTCAACTCCGGGTGACTTGGCATCTCCATCGCCATTCCCATGAAGTCATGCCTTGCATAGTGCACAAAGCGGGTTCCTTGGATTTGGTTGACACTGAGGGCACATAGACATGCGAGAGCTTCATGCATTGCCCTGGCTAATCCATCTAGCCAGTTGTTTTCCCTTATGGAGAACTGGATTCTCCCAGACGTTGGTGCTTCTATGCTTCCTCGAAGATCAGCGGTGACTAGCCACTTTAAATCTCCTCCTGGGGGTCCTGGAAGTTGAGCTCCAAGAAACTCCGGATGTGGGCGTCCCAATAACTCCGACAGTGAATCTAGGTCCCTCTCGAAGATCAGCTGGCCTCCGTTGCCCAACTGGTAGAACTTGCTGAACTGAGTCTCCATCTACAAGAATTAAGGATGAGGAAGTTAGTGAGGTGATCAAGTGTTTCAAATTTTATGTAGTAATGTAAGAATTTGAGGAACATGAATTTTTGAGAAAGAATGAATTCTCAAGGGTAAGAGAGGAAATAGTTTTTCATAAATACTCACTTTGGTTTTGAAATTAAGGTTTTTTGTTCGGACGTCCATTCTAACTAGCGTCTCCTATGGTCAGGATGGCTCTGATACCAACTTCTCAACACCCGGATTTTTAATCTCAGATGCCTATTATGTCATACATCGCAATCCCAGGATTACCATTTTTGCGAGACATAACAGATTGGATATCACAGTACATCATCCATTACAAACCAATATAAGGTCTTACACGAATAAAGGATCTCATGATCCAATCTTAATACAACAAGCAGCGGAAAAGTTAATAAGCGTAGCGGTGGGGTCCATCTTCAGGGGCACAGGCAATGCTGACAAAGGCAGATAGTCCTAGTTATCATAGCCGTCCTGCTGTCCGTCATCTTGGTAGTCTCCTTCATAGTCTGGCCACAGGAATAGCCAGGGACAAAAGCCATGAGTACTCTTTAAGTACTCGCAAACTACCACTAACAAGTAGTAATGTTCTAGCGGGAAATGCTAAAGCGAATTTTAACTAATAAGTTAAGTTTGAAACCTAAGCTGAGTTCAGAAACAAAGAAAGATAAAATAAAGTTCTAGAATCACTTAAGTTGGGAAGCTAGTGTCATAGTCACAACCTTGTTGTGGTCAAGTCAAGATTCATCATTCATTTCATAAGTCATTTTGAAAACATCTGACAACGAAACAGTATGGCCACTCCAACTGTCCATAAACACAGACGCGGCTATTCGAATAGTTTGATACTCTGTAGAGGTGGTACACTTTCACCACAAGATTCGATACATCTGTCAGGGATAACCCTGAATCATCATACTTAGTATGCAGATAATCAAACATAACCTTTCCTTTACACACCCTAGTATAAGCACCTCTCCTATGAACATGGCCTCCCAACCATGACCATCTTTCATCTTGGGCACTGCATAGGTGGACAACATTGAGAGGTAGCCTCAGCTCAATCCTCTCCCGCGAGGGAACTAATACTAATGCATATAAATTTCCAGCTACGCCTTACCCAATTCGGGTATTGTGGTTGTACGGTAAAATCGGAATGGTATCGCATTCGAATCCAACCATCAGTTTTTGTAAAAGGGTTAAGGCTCATGCCTCAACATTTTCATCATCATAAACCATTTGTGCTTCTCAACACATGTCAAAACATCTCAATAGAATGACTCATCATTCCAAGGTTTTCACAATTCATTTTCACCAAGTGTTCCCATCTAAAGTGACTCAAGTTTTGATTTAGCTCTAAACTACTAAGTTAAGAGTGTTCACTAAGGTGGGATGCTAAGATCAATCTCATGCCATAGAATGACATCTAAAGTTATCTAGATAGGTCAAGTTTTATACTTTTTATGCTACCTTCAAAACAAGTAAGGGACTTTGGTAAAGTAAAGAAAGTAAAAGCTTGAAAGTAAACTTGGAATAGGTACTAGTCAAAGTGGTATAACCAAAGCATGCCTAATGCATCTTGCTTAAGTTATCTAGCTTAATTCTAGCTTGCTGACAATAGCTTGCATTGTTAATGATGACTTGCTAGTATAATACTTGCAAGTGTTAGCTTGCCTTGGTTGGTGTAGTGGTTGAAGTTTTCTTCCTCTTCTTCCGGGTAGAACTCCTCCTCCTTGAAAGCTTGGTCAGTACTATCGTCTATAAATACATACGGAGTACACGATCACCAAACAATACTTAACTAGTCTACTTACCACTCTAAGGCACACATTTGATGCTCTATTATCATCACAAGCATCACAAGGTTTTATTAACTAACTTCATTCTTTTTATTTGAGAAAAGTAATTTCTACTCATTGAAAAATAACTAAGATTTAATATTCTCCAATTAAAATATGGGATCATGTGGACACATGTCATCACCACATATTCTAACATATGCGAATGTGATTTAAAGGTCGGATCACATTTAATTAGGTTTAAGTTTAATAATTAATGATTTAAGGTGACTAGAAATGCCTATATAGCATTATTTTGGTACTAGTCCAAAGTCACTACATGTAAACCTTAATATTATTACATATTCAGATAGGTATGGTTAAATGTGATTTTTGAGAGTTGGAATCAACTCAAAAGCTATCATGGTTGATTTTATAAAAATATTTGAATGTGCAAATGCTTCTGTCTTGTTATTTTTACTAGGAGAGATATCTAACTCTAAATGAATTAAATCCAATGGGCTTGGATAGATCTTTTCAGTAGCTTTCTAAAAAAAATTGAATCATTCAATTTGGTTCCCGCCAAATCCGCATAGAAACGATTCAAATATGCCCACCAGGCACTTGCGTGCGGGTGGAAAAACGAAGTAATACCATTACACAATAGTCCATGATGGTCCCACAGAACATATATATACAACAACGACTCCATGAGTCAAGAATATAGATATACAATACAAAGATCCAAATCACGCGGAAAACGATACGACATCGAAGTACGAATAAGATGCAAATGGGGCTAAGAGCCCTGAAGAGTAACCAATGGCGTCCATAACCCTGCCCAGGCCAAGTCGGAAGGGCAACCATGCTAACGATGTCGATCTCATACCTGTTAAAACAAAAGGGGTGCCGACAAAGGCCAAAGGAAAAAGAGGAGCATCAGTACTGAGGCCAGTACACGGCGAGGCTAGAATTCGGTGGCTCTCGCCTACATAGGTATGGTGGACTGAAGCGGCAGCGCAGCATGCACTAAACAACCTATAGAGACTCGATGCATCTGTCGGCTATTAGAGTGGGATAAGAGAGACCTATTTGAGACCAACCTGATACTAACACCAATCATACCCATCCTGGTATTTCCCCCTCGAGACCAAACGAGGAAGTCAAACCGAGGAACTCACACAGTTGGCAGTTTTATTCATTCCATTATAGTTAAAGCACTTACTAGTAAGATATAGATAGCATGAGTCATCTTGATAGCATAAGTAGTGAGCAGTTTTAGTTAACTATTCAGTTGTAGTTGCAGTACTTACTAGTCAGATACAATTAGCATGTGACAACCCAAACCTAGCAGTTGTTGGTACTTTTAGTTCATTCCATTGGAGTTGCAATACTTACTAGGCAGGTATAACATGACACGATACACCCTAGCTCCACCAGTTTTTGGCACTTTTATTATCCATTCCATTGTAGTAAAGCTGATTAATAGTCACATAAGTCAAATTCATAGCACTACTTTAGTTATGCTTGTCTATGATCAACATACTGTGCTCCAAGTCGTCCATAATCGTGGACACGGCTTTCAGAAAGATTTACCCTGCAGGGGTGCACAAATAGCAACACACACGATGAACCTCGGAAAAACCAAATCAAAACCCAACGAGGCTTTCACGACAAAGCAATCACAGGATTCATAAAATATTTTAGGGGGCCACCCCACTAAGCTACCCGCAACGAAGTTGGCCGGCTCTGGAACGGACCCAGGGTTTGCGAGAACGGCTGTAAACAACTGGGAACCCGAAAGTGTGACTGGGCTTGTCGATACCGTGAAATCATGCCGCGATCTAAAATAGTACGGGTGCTTCACGCACAATCGTAAATAAAGCAGTAAAGCATGGCATAAGTACAGGATAGTAATAAAACCCCAAACTAGTTTGTGGCCCCAAGAAATAAGAAATGAATCAAGCTCTAGCTAAGGGGATTCATGGTCCCATATGCGGATAGTGCGATAGTCAAGGAACAGGTATCAAGTACCCGGGGTCCTACGGGACACAAGTGAGCATGGAAAAACCAAATAACATCTATTGCCCACCGATGCCTCTGCATTAGTTATATCTATCCCCAGCATTTTACCAGTTGCATTTGAAGTCATGATCATCTCCACCATTAAGCATCTTCACCATTATCATGTGTCAACTTGCCATCAACGGTGAAACGACAACGACGTGAAGCAACACATATGCAAGCAACTACAACTTGCAAGGCTGATTGTCGTGGAAATGGCCACGGTAGTCGCTGCCATAGGCAGCGATTGAGAGTTTCGTGAGGAAGAGTTGGCGGCCATCTGTGGTGCGAGATGGGGGCAGGTGCACAGGGGTTTACCCAGGTTCGGCCCCCCGGAGGGTAAAGACCTACTCCTGCCAGATTGGATTATGAGAGAGCGAGTTACAAGGGTGGCGAGCTCGGCGGCTGGGCAGGGAGTCGCTTGAGGGGGTGTATGATGGAACGTAAGTCTCTACGATACCCTAGGGAGGTTTATATATGAAGCACCTCCCAGGGTTTACAAGTTGTCCCCGAACAAGATAAGGATCCGGGGGCTTTTGACCTAATCCGACTGGGCTTCTGCTACGCTCCTGGGCTTCTAGTCGCCAGTCGATGGGCCTCTTCTTTCCTCAGAGTACAGTCGCTATCCTGCAGGCGTACTCGTGGGCCTTCCTGCCCACTCGAAACCTACTGTTGAGCATACCCCCTTTGGCATGTCCCCATCAGTAGTCCCTGAGGCCATCGTTGATGCAGGCGCAGACGTCCTTTGGTGCTTGAAGTAGGCGAGCCCAATTTGGGCGCCTAGTCGAATCGGCGATGGACTCTATTAATGCCGAGGAGAATTTCTCCACAGCTCCACTCGTCACTTTAATGAACATCATTGCTGCCCAGTCGTCATTTTGGCGAGAAGAGAGATTGGCGGGTGGCGAGTGGACCACAGGAGTTGGACCGTCAACCTTAGTCAAACTATCCGTTGGAATTTCCAACGGTAACTACGGCGCAATTACCGTGGGTAACGGCTATCCCGATTTTGGCGGGTGACTTTTCCCATATAAGGGGAGTGATGGATCAGCTTCGCGATCCTGCTTCGCATTCTTCATCCTTCCTCATTTGCTCTTCATCTCTGCTCACCCCCGACCTATTCTCCTCGCATCACGCGATTCCACTTTTCACTCAATGGCGCCTCCCAAAGGCTTGTGGGGAAAATCCAAGTGCACCACAGCCCAACTGAAATCCTTCGAGGACGTCGGGGTGCTCCGCAAGGGGAATTGGCGAGTTCCCTCCTCTTCCGAGACCGAGCCGAAACCGCGGCCCGGCGAGTTCATCTGCTTCACCAGCCATCTCGAGAGGGGCTTAGGGTTCCCCACTTCGCTCTTCTTCCGCCGCTTCTGCGCGTACTACGCGATCAAGCCCTCAGATCTTGGTCCGCATAGCATCGAGCAGCTGGCGATCTTCATCGCCTTCTGCGAGTGCTACCTCGGCTACAGGCCATACTTCCCGCTGTGGCTGGAGCTCTTCCACGGCCGCATCGGGCGCGAGGCGTCCAGCGGCTTGATGCTGGCCGCAGGCGGGGTCACCTTCCAGTTGAAGCCGAAGGCGAACTTCGTCAAGCTCCTCCTGCCGAAGAAGGCCGCCAACGAGTGGAAGAAAAGTTGGTTCTACGTCAAGGAAGCTACTCCCTCCGGCGAGGTCTCCCTTCCTGAATTCGTCGCCGAGAGGAGCGAGCCCCGTCGACTGGCGCCAAAGAAGCTCCCTGAAGATCAGCGGATGGCTGTTGCGGAAATGATGGATTAGATCCAGAAGCTGAAGGACCAGGGGTTGATTCCGATCAACCTCTACAATTGCTGGCTCGGGCGGTGCCTGGTTCCGCTGGCGGCTCGTCCACACTGGATGTACGAGTACAGCGGGAAGCTTGATCCATCTCGCACCAGCAAGGAGTCATGGGAGGCCGAAGATTACAAGGCCGCCCTAAAGAAGATCACCAACACAGAGTTCACGGGTGCGGCGGTCGGAGTCGCCCCGTATACTCCCGTGAAGAACGAAGCCCCTACAGTAAGTCTTCTTTCCAATCGCTTCGTTCGTATTTCAATTTCATTCTTTTCGCTTGTCGTATTTTTTTGACTCGCAGTGGTTCTCAGCTTTTTCAGGTATTGGAGGGTTGGCTCCCTCCGCTTGATGAAGAAGTCCCCTAGGAGCTGGAGGAAGATTCTGAGGGGGATCCTTCCGATAGCGACGGGGAAGACGAAGAGGTCGCTCCCCCAGCGCTTGTGGCTCGCAAGACCCGAATGCAGAAACAACGAGAGGTCGAAGCGAGCCGCAGCCTGGACAAGTTCGAAGAAGGCGACGAGGTCGCCCAGGAGCAGACGTATCGACGCACCGCTACGCCTTCGAAGCCCCCACGCCAGCCCAAGTCGCTGGCAAAAAGGCCTACATCACCGGTCAGGTCGTCACTGGTGTTCGGGTCGGACGACGACTCCGATAGTGAAGGGTCTCCTGAAGTCTCGCACAAGGTCCCGAGGGCCGCAATCCCGACGAAGGGGTTAGAGGGCGAGGACGCAGAGGTGGTGGTAGAGGCGCCCCTGGCTTTGGTCGCACCATCGACCTCGGGGGTCCCAAGCCAAGAAGCAACCGACGTAGTGCCGCCCAAGTCGCCGCTGTCGTCGAAGGCAGCGGCGTCAGAGCCGGAGATCCCGGTGACTGCGGCTTCGTCGTCAAGGAAGCCCTCGGTTTCGTGGGTTTCGGACATATTCGAGCGGGGGCTCAGTCGCAAGCTGGGTCCCGAGTTGGATAAGCCTGCCCATATCAGCACCGGGCTTCGCGTTCTTCCAGTCGCCAAGTAAGTTATACTTCCTTGTCCCAATTTGCTTTCCTTCTTTCGTGTTGTGGTTGTGCTGATTAGAAGGGCTCGTGTAGGTCGGGGGCTAAGAAGATTGGTCGCCCTTCGGTTGCCAAGATTCCCCCGGCCACTGTCGCGGGAGAGGGTGATCTGCCCAAGAAGAGGAAGGCCTCCGAGGATGTCGCGTCTGCTGAAGTCACGAAGAAACAGAAGGGGGCGCTGACGACGCCGTGACCGAGGGAAGCGCCGCGGAGCTAGCTACTGCGTCGCTCGTCGAAGAGGGGGTGGCGACGCGATCAGAGCCAGCACCAGCTACGTCTGCGCCGGAGGTGCCGGTCCCGGCGGCCAGCGCCCCTGCCAGGGCGTCAGCGACGTTCCCTCGCTTTATGGCGAGGGGGTTTCCAGGCGGTGCGGATGCGCAATCTCCGCAATTCCCGGAGATCGTGGACGTGGAGATTGAGGCCCGCCGCGGGCGCACCTCCTTCACGGTCCCGTCGACTGACGCTGCTGAACTTCACAAGATGCTCGGCGCTGCTATTCAGGTATGTTCAGTCCCCGAATTCCTAGTCGCTGAATTTCAGCGGCTGGGAATTGTCTTTATTTTCCTGTATTCTCCAGTCCCCGAGTTCCTAGTCGCTGAATGTCAGCGGCTGGGAATTGGTCTTAATTTTCCTGTATTCTCCAGTCCCCGAGTTCCTAGTCGCTGAATTTCAACGGCTGGGAACTGGTCTTAATTTTCCTGTATTCTCCAGTCCCCGAGTTCCTAGTCGCTGAATTTCAGCGGCTGGGAACTGGTCTTTCTTTTCCTCCCAATGCTTAGCTGGTCCCGTTGTTTTGCAGGGGTTACAGCGGGAGTCGACTGATCGGCACGCTGCGCGAGAGCGCCTGGAGCGTGATTTGCGCGAGGCGCAAGAGGTGAACCAGCGACTTCAGGAGAGGATCAGTGAGTGTTTGGCGTTGTTCTTCTTTGCTTGTTATGTGCTAGTTTTGTGCAATACTCTGACATCTCTGCTTGCAGATGGTTTCCCGGACGAGGTCTCCAAGTCCCATGAGGGGTATGTCCCACTCGCTGAACTAGACACGGCGAATGAGCGAGTGGCCTCCCTAGTCAAGGAGTTGGAGGATGCTAAGGCGACCTCAATTTCTTCGGAAGAACGTGCGAAGGCTGCCGTCGCCGCGCTGAAGAGGAACGCAAGGCCACGGACTCCATTATCGTGGGGCTGCATAACGACCAAGCCGCTTTGGAGAAGCACGTCAAGGAGAATTGCCACAAGCTTCTTGGTGAGTTTCTGTCATTTGCCTTATCCTTTTGTCGATTCTCCGCTTTTGGGGGTTTCATTGTTTCACTGACATCTGACTTTCCAGCTGTGGTAGGCCAAAGCGACCCGGTGGTGCAGACGTATACCGCTTCGCAGTGCATGACTACCGTGGTGAATGCTGCCACGGCCTCGGCGTTGTGTGTCCACGCGGCTCTCCAGGGCATGTCTCCCACCGAAGTCATTCCTGGGGGGCTCACGGAGGTGTGGCGCTATCTGGAGGAGGTGCCCGTGGTTGTGGAGTGGATGACGCGCTCCGCGTTCAGGCGCGAGGCCGCCACAGCGTTGAGCTTGGGCCTCGCGCACTTTTCGGACGACTTCGATCTGGACGACGTCACGAGTGGCTATCCTTCGGCGACCGGCACGGTGGAGATGTCGAAGGTGCTGAAGCTGACTGCGAAGGCCACTCCTTATGCCGACCGTGTCTTGGCGATGGGGGATCTTCTGTCGTACCAGGAGACGGTGCTGGCGCCTGGCGACCCCGAGCCGGAGCACCGCGACATGAAGTCGGAGCAGCCCTTCCGGTCGTCATTGGCGAAGTCGCTGACCTCGTACCCAGTGAACTCGTGGTGGCCCTTTGTGCGTGTCAAGGGTGGTAGCGCTTCTTCTTCGTCAGGGCCTGTGGAGTAAGCAAATGTAATAGTTGTAATTGATGCCAAGTGGCGAACATTGTATGATGTTTTTGTAATCCATGTCGCAGGGACTTGGTCGACTTGTGTTATGATTAAGGGAGTGTTTTGTTCAACAATTTGAGCGAGTCCCCGAGCGCGTCCGCCCTTTGATGGGGTATAACTCGATTGTGTACTTCGATGTGTTTGATTTGTTTTCGCGTTTGTTTTTATCCCTCGCATCTCCTGAGCGGCGAGTCCCCGAGCGCGAGTGGGGTTCGTTTGTGAACGAGTCCTCGAGTATTGTGCTAGACCGTATTGGTCGTGATCCTGTTGCAGGTTGTGAATGCGTTGTTTGTAACACGTCTCCTCCCCTGGCCCGGAGAGCCAGTCGCTTGGCGAGCCCTAGGCAGCTCTCTTACTAGGTGTGTTCCCGAGCCTCGTGGGGTCCCCGTTTTGCGGAGTCCCCGTGCGTGGTACTTAACCGTTCGAGTCGCTTTGCGCGAGGGTGGGAGGGACAGATCGCTGTGAGAAGCGTGTATCGGATGTCTTGGCCCGGCGGGCCAGTCGGGCTAGGCGACTCCAATGGCGGCTCCGGGTTGGCGTTTTCCATGGACGACCCAAGGCCCGAATATTTCCGGTACCATTGTGCCGCACTACTTGGCCGTGTCGGTCGCTTGACCAGAGGTTGACTTCCGTAAGTAGCATATTGCTAGTATGTACGAGTGCGAGTGGCACAAGAATATGGTGAGTGGACACAATTTGTGCGATCCGAATGAATTTCATTATATATTCCGATGGAGTACACTGTGAGGTTCTAAGTATAGAACTTTCTGAGGAGGTTTACATTCCATGGCCTCTCGACCTCCAATTGGCCGTCACTCCGTATGTCGATGAGGTAGTAGGCATCGTTGCCAAGGACTCGGCCTATGGCGAATGGCCCCTCCCATGGGGGAGATAGCTTGTGCATGCCCTTCTTGTCTTGGACCAGTCGTAGGACCAGGTCGCCTTCCTGGAAGGTGCGAGTTCGCACTCGGCGGTTGTGATAACGGCGAAGTCCTTACTAGTATATGGCGGTGCGGGAGCGAGCCAGGTCGCGTGCTTCGTTGAGTTGATCGACGCTGTCTTGGCAGACGGTTTCGTTGGCCGCCTCGACGTAGTTGGCGACTCGAGGGGAGTCGTGCTCCAGGTTTGTTGGCATTACGGCTTCTGCGCCATACACCATGAAGAAAGGCGTGAACCCGGTTGATCGGTTGACGGAGTGCGGATCCCCCATATCACAGAGGAGAGCTCGTCGACCCAAAATCCTGAGGTGCGTTCGAGGGGCACTTACAGTCGCGGCTTGAGACCGTGGAGGACGCTCTGGTTCGCACGCTCTGCTTGGCCGTTTGACTCCAGGTGGTCAACTGATGCGAGGTCGAGTCGTATGCCGTGCTCCTCACAGAATTCCGCCATGGCCCCCTTGGCGAAGTTGGTTGCGTTGTCTGTGATGATGCTATGTGGGTAGCCGTACTGGTAGATGAGTTCGCGGAGGAACTTGGTAGCCGTCTTGCCGTCGCACTTCTTGATCAGCTTGGCCTCCACCCATTTGGTGAACTTGTCGACTGCGACCAGGAGGTGAGTGAAGCCCGATGGGGCCTTCTTGAACGGGCCGACCATGTCCATACCCCATACGGCGAATGGCCACGTGATGGGGATTGTCTTGAGCGCCGAACCAGGAAGGTGCGTCTGGTTGGCGTACTTCTGGCATCCGACATATCTTTGGACAACGTCGGTGGCGTCGGCGTGTGTAGTGAGGCAGTAGAAACAGTGTCGCATGGCCTTGGCGACTAGTGACTTGGCGCCAGCGTGATGGCCGCAGTCGCCGGCGTGGATGTCCTGGAGGATCTTGCAGCCTTCCTCTGGTTGTACGCAGCGCTGGAACACGCCGGTCACGTTGCGCTTGTGGAGCTCGCCGTTGATGATGACGAAGGATTTGCAGCGGCATACGATCATTCGTGCCTCTGTCTCGTTGCTCGGTAGGAGTTTGTGTTCCAGGAAGGCGACGTATGGCGCTGTCCAGTCGCTAGGTTCCACAACCATGGCGACTAAGGCCGGTTCTAGTTGTAGTGGGATCCCGACGTCGATCTCCTTCGGTGGGCTGACGGAGGGCTTGTGGATGATGTCGAGGAAGACGCCTACTGGTGGCGCCTGTCGAGCCGACCCGATGCGGGAAAGGGCGTCCGCCTCCTCATTTTTACGCCTGTCGATCCACTCGACGGAGTAGCCGTCTAAGTGTCCTCCCAGTTGGTCGATGGCCTGGCGGTACGCTATCATTGTTGGGGAAACAGCGTCGCATGTCCCGGCCACTTGGTCGGCGACTAGGTCGGAGTTGCCGTAGCATCGTAGGCGATTGATGTTCATCTCCTTGGCGGCTCTCATGCCGTGGAGGAGGGCCTCGTATTCCGCCGCGTTGTTGGTGCAGGGTTTGAAGTTGAGGTGGAGCACGTAGCGGAGCTTGTCTCCTTTGGGGGAGGTCAGTATGACCCCAGCCCCCGCGCTGTCGGCGTTCTTGGAGCCGTCGAAGTGGAGCGACCAGTAGTGGAGGTATGGGAGCTTCTCTGGCTATTGTGCCTCTTCCCAGTCGGCGAGGAAATCGGCCAGGGCTTGCGACTTGATCGCTTTTCGGGGCTCGTATTTAATGTTGTGGATGCCGATCTCGACGACCCACTTGGCGACTCGCCCAGTCGCATCGTGGTTGCGTATGATGTCTTGTAGGGGCGCGGAGGATACCACCGTGATTGGGTGCTCCTGGAAGTAGTGCGGGAGTCGCCACTGTGCTCGGAATACTGCGTACACCAGTTTTTGGTATTGCGGGTAGCGTTGTCGTGAGTCTGTTAAGACTTCGCTGATGTAGTATAATGGGCGCTGTATGGGGCGCTCCTTGCCCTCTTCTGGTCGTTCGACGACCATCACAGCGCTGACGACCCGATTGGAGGCTGTGACGTAGACGAGCATTGGCTCTCTGTCGAGTGGCGCGGCGAGTAGTGGTGTCGCGAGTAGCACTTCTTTGAGTGCTTTCAGTGCGTTGTTGGCCTCTGCGTCCCATTGGAACGTTGGGTTCTTGCGCATCAGGCGGTATAGGGGCATTGCCTTCTCGCCTAGCCGGGGGATGAAGCGACTGAGAGCCGCGACCGCCCTGCCATCTTTTGGACGTCGCACAGGCACTCGGGTTTCCCGAGTCGCGCGATGGTGTCGACCTTGGTGGGGTTGGCCTCAATGCCTCGCTTGGAGACTACGTACCCCAGAAGTTGTCCAGTGGGTACGCCGAAGGTGCATTTTCCGGGGTTCAGCTTGATGTTGTACCTCCGCAGATTTGCGAAGGTTTCTGCTAGGTCGGCGAGCAGATCGTCCTGGCGGGTGGATTTTACCACCACGTCATCGATGTAGACGTGGATGTTGCGGCGGATTTGGCTCGCTAGACCCTCATGCATGCACCTCTGATATGTGGCGCCTGCGTTCTTGAGGCCAAATGTCATGGCCATGTAGCAGAACACGCCGAATGGCGTGATGAACGTTGTCTTCTCCTCGTCTTCGACCGCCATCTTGATCTGGTTGTAACCAGAGTAAGCGTCGAGAAAACACAGCGACTCCGATCCCGCGGTCGAGTCGATGATCTAATCGATGCGCGGTAGGACGAACTCCTCCTTCGGGCAGGCGCTGCTGAGGTTGGTGTAGTTTATACACATTCTCCATGTGTTGTTCTTTTTTAGGACCAGGAATGGGTTTGCCAGCCACTTGGAGTACTTAATTGGCCGGATGAAGCCTGCGGATAGCAGTCGCTGGACTTCCTCGGCGATTGCTCGACGGCGCTCTTCATTGAAGGGCCGTAGCGACTGTTTTACTGGTCGCACTTTGGGGTCGGCATTGAGTTTGTGCTCAGCGAGTTTCCTCGGGACACCTGGCATGTCAGATGGCTTCCATGCGAAGATGTCGCGATTCTCACGGAGGAACCCGATGAGCGCACTTTCCTATGCGAGGCTCATATGCGCCCTGATGGTGACCGTCTGGCTGGAGTCGCCTGGGACGAGCTCGACGGTGCGGGTGTGCGTGGTCGCCTCGAACGTGGAGTTCGTGGCGATCGGTTTCTTCAGAATGGTGGGATCGTCCTTGTTGATGTTGCCCGCATATTTCGTGAGCTCCTCCGCGTGGTCAGTCTCCGCGGCGATGACGGCGTCGGCGAGCTCGGCGCCTTTTTCCTCGCATTCCACGGCCATATCGGGGTCGCCGTGGATGGTGATGATGCCGCTCGGCCCGGGGAGCTTCATCATGTTGTAGGCGTAGTGTGGGGTCGCCATGAACTTTGCGAATGCCTGGCGGCCCAGGACGCGGTGGTAGGGACTGCGGAAGTTTACTAGTTCGAAGACGATCCTCTCCGTGCGGTAGTTTGCCGGGGTGCCGAAGGTGACTGGCAGCGTCACCTTCCCGATCGGGTACGCCTTCCGACCGGGGACGATGCCGTGGAAGGTCGTCAGTGTTGGCTTGATGGCTGTTTCTGGGAGCTGGAGCCTTTTGAAGGTGTCGAGGTACAGGATGTTGATGGAGCTCCCACCGTCCATCAGCGTCTTGGGCAGCCAGTAGTCGGCCACCTTTGGCCTGACCACCAGGGCGACTCGCCCTGGATACTCGATTCTTGGCGCGTGGTCCTAGCGACTCCAGGTGATGCTCTGTTTGGACCAGTTTAGGAAGCGGGGGATGTCAACTTGCGTCACCGCATTGACGGCGACCGCGCGGGCGAGTACCTTCTTCTCACGCTTGGTGCCGAGCCCGATGAAGGTATGTAGCGACCCGACAGCGGTTCCGAAGCCACCGCCGTTCCCATTGTCCCGCAGTTGGTTGTTGTTGGGGTCCTCCCTTGCACGTCTCGCCTTCTCGGTCTCTTTGAGAGAGTGGCAGTCGGCGGTGGTGTGGGTGGCTGGTTTTTCCTCCCTGCTGTGGTAGATGCAGGGCTGATTGAGCAGGGCGGCGGGGTCGAATTTCGGCCTCGTCGCGTTGTTGGCACGGTAGTTCCCGCTATCGGGGTAGTTTCCTTTGTCGCAGCGGTAGTTCTTGGAGTCGCGTTGGCCATAGCCGGCGTTGGCGACGAAGTCAACTCGCCCGTCGGTCCGGCGCTTGCCGGTGATGCGGGTGTTGCGGTAGCGCATATCGCGTAGGCGCCCGCTGTCGTGGATGCTAGTGCGTCATCTTCCTCCCGACTCGTCGTCGGAGTCTTGGTTGGGGTCTTCCTCCGTGTAGCGCTTGGCAATCTCGAGGAGGCCGGGGATGTTATCGAGCGTCCGGTAGACCCTCTTGATCTTGGCGACCAGAGGTTTGTATCGGCACGCGTTCTTGAAGCAGTGTATCGCCGTGTCTAGGTGGATGCCGGAGGCGTTTATCCACAGCTCTTGCCACCTTTGGATCCACCGGCGAGTCGACTCGCGTTGTCCCTGGATGCATCGCTCCAGGTCCTCGATGGTGGTGGCGCGGGTGTAGGAGCCCTCGAAGTGCCTAACGAAGGCGTCCCGCATTTCTTCCCAGGAGTCGATGCTGTCAGCGGGTAGCGTGTTGATCCATTGTCGGGTCGCACCCTCCATCATCAGGGGGAGGTAGCGAGCGGCGAGCAGGTCGGTGTGGCCTACGATCCCCATTGCCATGAGATATGTGTCCAGCCAAACGGCGGGGTCGTACGTCGGGTCGTATTTCTCGATCTCCTTGGGGGCCTTGAAGTTGGCGGCGTATTTTTCCCCGCGGATCATGGGTCCAAAGCATTGTGGCCCGACTCGGCTGAGCGAGCCTCTTGGCTCCGGGTCGCCGTGGTTGGCGAGGGTGTGTCGCAAGTCGTAGGGTTGGCACAACCGCCACGCCTGATTGTTGATGATGTGCGTTCGGGCGTCGAGTGGTTGCCCGTTTGCGGCGACGGTGTTGTTCGCAGGTCGCGGCTCGTTGGTCGACAACGCGGGGTTGGCGGCCCGCGGTTGGTTTACCAGGGGTTGGGGTGGTGGGAAAACTATCGTGTTGGCCACGGTGGGGTGGCCGCTTGATGCCGCCCTGCTTGCTGACAAGCGGGAGTACATCCGCCCTCGCAGATCGACTCTCGCGGCTTGTTGCTCGACGGCCCTGACAAGTAGGGCCTTGGCGTACTGGATCAGTAGCGCGCCGTCGCCTTGGACATCGATGTTGCCGATCGCGGCGTCGGCCGCGACGACGTTGTCCATTGGGGTGGAGTACAGTGGTAGCCCGTTGGCGTCCCGGGCTTGAGGCAAGATGATGATCTGTGGTTGGTCTGGTGGGGGCGCATGGCCCATGGGTGGTAGAGGGGCCCCATTCGCTGGTGCTCCAGGTGGTGGTCTTGCGGGGTTGCCTCCTCCTGGCGGCGCGTTCTCGCCGTGTTCGCGCTCGGCGGCGCATGTGGGGTCGCCCTCGTCGTTGAAGCGGCCTAGAACATCGGGATTTAGGCGGGTCCTGATGCGGCGCTGGTGATAGAGTGACAGCTCCTTCGCCGTCTCTCGTTCGAGGCGGTATTTCTCGCGCTCGGCGAGTTCGTTGCGCTGCACCTCCTGGAGCCACAAGCGGGCTTGTTCCACCTCCGTGGCTGTCGTGGTCGGCGGAATCAGCATGGAGAACGGATCTGGCGGGGCGGTCGTGCTACCCGCCATGTAGATCGCGTTGAAGCAATTGGATCTGGCGCGAAGATCCTCGGGGGATTCTGAGCCGGAGTCGGAGTCGAAGATCCCCAGGATGGAGGGATCCTCGAAGTCTTCGGGATTGGAGACTCGCGTGATGGAGTCCTCCCGTGACGCGGCGGTGATGGATCCGTTGGCCGATGCAGGGGTCACGGAGTCGGCGTCGTCGTTTAAGGCGTCGTCGTTGGTGGCGATGTTGGTCTCGACCGCGTCGCGAGCGGCTGAGTCGTACTCGGTGACGAGGCCCCTGATGGAGCGGACCTGCTCCTCCGAAAGCAGATCTGTCAGTGTGAAGGCGATCCGTCGACGATCATGGTCGCGGCTGGGTCGACCGCGTCGGTAAAGCCGACGAAGAGGTTGATGGAGCCGACCGGCATCACTGCGGCGTGTGTGACTGGGCGCGACGCCGGGATGTAGCTGTTGGGCAGGATTTGCAAGATCCCGCCAAAGGCGATCATGCGGTCGGTGGCGAACGGCCGCTTGATCGGCGAGTAGGGTCTCGCCGCAGAACTCAGGCCAGTCCCGCAATGCCCCATGGTGGGCACCACTGTCGTGGAAATGGCCACGGCAGTCGCTACCATAGGCAGCGATTGAGAGTTTCGTGAGGAAGAGTTGGCGGCCATCTGCGGTGCGAGATGGGGGCAGGTGCACAGGGGTTTACCCAGGTTCGGCCCCCGGAGGGTAAAGACCTACTCCTGCTAGATTGGATTATGAGAGAGCGAGTTACAAGGGTGGCGAGCTCGGCGGCTGGGCAGCGAGTCGCTTGAGGGGGTGTATGATGGAACGTAAGTCTCTACGATACCCTAGGGAGGTTTATATATGAAGCACCTCCCAGGGTTTACAAGTTGTCCCCGAACAAGATAATGATCCGGGGGCTTTTGACCTAATCCGACTGGGCTTCTGCTATGCTCCTGGGCTTCCAGTCACCAGTCGATGGGCCTCTTCTTTCCTCAGAGTCCAGTCGTTGTCCTCCAGGCGTACTCGCGGGCCTTCCGGCCCACTCGAAACCTACTGTTGAGCATACCCCCTTTGGCATATCCCCATCAGTGACTATCTATCAAACAACAGGCAATAGGATGTGTCCATGGCAATATAGAGGCTGCAAGGAGTATAAACGGTGCACGGAAACTAAAGCATCGCAACACGGATAGCAATAGATCAACAGGAGGAAATAAAGACTATAAAAGCAAAATAGGTAGAAAGGGGGAGATGCTCGCCTGGGAAACACTGCCGAAGGTTCATCCGAAGATCAAATCGATACTCGCATCAACTCATCGGCCTAGTCCGCGAAGAACCAAAGAACTAAAAGAAACACCGAATGCACTATTTAATACTACGGCAGAAGAATCAACGTGTTGCATGTATGATGCATGACATGGCAAAGATGCGATGCAACTAGGCAATATTAAACGGAACCGGGGTCCCTACAATTAATTATATGATTCAGGTTGTTTAGATACCCTAGAATTGAATGTTGACTTAACAAGACAAAACATGGCATAAGTTCGCTACACAAATTTAAATGGAGCCAATATAAGACTAGATTCGCCCACATATGCCCTTCATATTTAATTATGAGTGAAACGACATAATGCCCCCAAACCCCACAATATGTATGCAATCATGAACAATTAATATGCAACAAGATAGATATCAAATATTATAAAAATAGAGGTCTCGGATAGGGGTCACACATCAAGGTCCGAAGATCTTGGGGCTCGGAGGGGTTCGGGTTCGGTCTTCGGATTCGGGGGATCGGTCTTCGGATCTGGCTCCAGTTTCGTGTGGGCGATCTTGGTGTCCGGGATTCTTCAGGCCTCGGCCATTGGATCCATGTGGGAGGTTGTTGTGTTCCATGTAGATGACACAGCTACGGATTGGTCTTGTCGACACGAAGATCTTGGCGATAAAAGGGGATCGATGCACTCGTTACGGGGTCTGTCTTGTATCTCCGGTGATGGTGAAGATCTTGTCGAGATGTTGTCAAGACAACTAGTATCATCACCACAAGGGCATCATACTATCCCCCATACACCACTTCACTATCAAACAACACCATCGCCACTCCACTTCTTGACCATGTCATCCGCACCTGGAATCATCAGGTTCAACACAGAGGAACATGGGCTCTGCGGCCACGGACGCACGTTACAGGACCTACGCGGGGCGAGGAAGCAGCGGGCAGGAGGGCGCCCTCGCGACTGCTGAAGCACACGCACGGCAGCAGGGCGAGCCAGGCAGAGGCGGGGGAGACCACGGTCCAGGGAGGCGCCGGGGATGGCCTTGGCGCATGCAGGAGGGGAACATGGAGGCGGCGGCAGAGAGGAGCTCGATGCAGGGCTAGGGTCACTCGAACAGCGAGGCGGTGGCGGAGATGAGCAGCCGGCGCGCAGGACGAAGCTCTAGGCGGAGCGATGGCGACAAGCCCGACAGCGACGACCAGAGAGAAGGTGGTCACGGGGTTGAGGACGGGCGACAGGGCGGTGATGGCGTTGCAGAGGCGCGACGCCGGGGGAGCTCGTGAGCGGCGGTGGCCTGCTCGGCTCCAGGCGGCGGCGCTCCACGGCGAGAGTGGCGAGGCGAGGCTAGGTCCGCCGGGGTGAGGGGCGATGGCGCGCGACGGTGCTAGGGAGAAAACGGCAGCGATGGGATCGAGAGAGCGGGGAGGAGGAAATGCGTGCGGGGACATGGTAGGGTCGAGCGGGTCATGCGCCACGTGGGTGGTGGGGCCTAGCTGAGGAGCGGGTGGGGTTGGCATGTAGCGGCCTGTCCGGGTGTGTGGAGTGGAGCGATGTGCTGCACACGCGGGGTCGCGATGCGAGCAGGGTCAAGGCAGCTCGGCTGATGTGGAGTACCGCGCGTCGCTGTGTGGGCGTGAGGAGGTGGGGCCAAGGTGGAGCGTCGGTGGGGTGGGCCTCTGCGTGTAGACGTGTTGCCGTGTACCGCGGCGAAGTGAGGTGGTAGGTGGGACGGGTTGGTTCTGGCGGCGCAGGTGGGATTAGGGTTAGGCTGGGTAGGTTGGTCAGGGTAGGGACTACCGGGGTAGTAGGTGGTCTAGCCCAACGGCCAAGCAGTCTCCCTGGTACAAAAATATTTTATTTGTTTTATTTATAGAAAGACCTTTATAAATAGTTTTTAAATAAGTAAAAGATCTGGAAAAGACCGGGATTTTGATTGAAATAAAGATGGGGATATTTAAAAAAACAAAGGTAGGCTTTTAAAATATTTTTAGGAAAAAATATGCATGATAACATGACAATGCTCAAATGCAATGTGGCATGAAGACATGAGCATGTGGCCATGATGATGCACAAAAGAGAAACAACAAGCGATTTTCTAGTAGCGGTTTTTTCGGGGTGCTACAATTCGACACCACTAATAATGGATCTCGCCCTCGAGATCCGCCTCATGGTACGGGGAAGAGGGCCGATGGTCTGAATCTTCTCGCTTCATGTAGATCCCCGCGGCACCACTAACAAGGATTCTTGCTCCATCTTGAAATCGGCAACACCACCAACAAGGGGTCGTTGCTCACGTTCATCGAGAGAACACTCCATAGAAACAAGGACGAAGGTAGAGGTATACACAAGATAAGGGTGCCTCTAACTTCCGTCGAAGGAGTAAAATCGCATTGATCCACCATTCAATGTACAAAAGCAAATGATAAGAGTAGTGGGATGGGGATCAGTCCATCCCGCACCTAAAGCATTACACTGCACATGAAAAGGAGAATAATGTAACCAACTCCCAGAATTAAGACTGAAGATCTCGACAAACAATGTCCAGAGAACAAAGGAGTGATGCAGGGTTTCATCGGATCTGATGTAGATGAGGTCATCATGTTGGAAGACACCGAAAAGCACAAGAAGGAACAAAGGAAAGTCCAACAGATGAAGGATTCCTCAGATAGCATGAAGAGCGTATGTAGAAGCACCATTACCAAAGGAGGAAGCAAAACCCTGAAGGTACAACGGAAACCCAACCACGGGAATTCCTGGACTTGAAGAGAAGATAAGGGAGCAGATTCAAAACACGTGAAGGTAAGAGGAGAATAGCACAGGGGTAAGAAGTAAAAGCAGACCTAATTAGATCTATCCAACCGAATTTTACAAAATAGTTTTGGCACTCTCCATCGGCCGTTATCTAGGTTATCCTACAGGCTGGACCAGTGGGGTATCGCAACTGCTGAGCTCTGATACCACTTTGTAACACCCTCGAATCGGCCCTATGCAAGTTTTAGCGATTCCCGCCAAACCCGCATAGAAACGATTCAAAGATGCCCACCAGGCACTTGCGTGCGGGTGGAAAAACGAAGTAATACCATTACACAATAGTCCATGGTGGAACCCACAGAACATATATATACAACAACGACTCCATGAGTCAAGAATACAGATATACAATACAAAGATCCAAATCACCCGGAAAACGATATGACATCCGAGTACGGATAAGATGCAAATGGGGCTAAGAGCCCTGAAGAATAACCAATGGCGTCCATAACCCTGCCCAGGCCAAGCCAGAAGGGCAACCCTGCTAACGATGTCGATCTCATACCTGTTAAAACAAAAGGGGTGCCGACAAAGGGCAAAGGAAAAAAGAGGAGTGTCAGTACTAAGGCCAGTACACGGCGAGGCTAGAATTCGATGGCTCTTGCCTACATAGGTATGGTGGACTGAAGCGGCAGCGCAGCATGCACTAAACAACCTATAGAGACTCGATGCATCTGTCGGCTATTAGAGTGGGATAAGAGAGACCTATTCGAGACCAACCTGATACTAACACCAATCATACCCATCCTGGTATTTCCCCCTCGAGACCAAACGAGGAAGTCAAATCGAGGAACTCACACAGTTGGCAGTTTTATTCATTCCATTTTAGTTGAAGCACTTACTAGTCAGATATAGATAGCATGAGTAATCCTGATAGCATAAGTAGTGAGCAGTTTTAGTTAACCATTCAGTTGCAGTTGCAGTACTTACTAGTCAGATACAATTAGCATGTGACAACCCAAACCCAGCAGTTGTTGGTACTTTTAGTTCATTCCATTGGAGTTGTGATACTTACTAGGCAGGTATAACATGACACGGTACACCCTAGCTCCACCAGTTGTTGGCACTTTTATTATCCATTCCATTGTAGTAAAGCTGATTAATAGTCACATATTAAGTCAAATTCATAGCACTACTTTAGTTATGTTTGTCTATGATCGAGATACTGTGCTCCAAGTCGTCCATAACTGCGGACACGGCTTTCAGAAAGATTTACCCTGCAAGGGTGAACAAATAGCAACACACACGATCAACCTCGGAAAAACCAAATCAAAACCCAACGAGGCTTTCACGACAAAGCAATCACAGGATTCATAAAATATTTCAGGGGGCCACCCCACTAAGCTACCCGCAACGAAGTTGGCCGGCTCCAGAACGGACTCAGGGTTTGCGAGAACGGATGTAAACGACTGGGAACCCGAAAGTGTGAATGGGCTTGTCGATACCGCGAAATCGTGCTGCGATCCAAAACAGTACAGGTGCTCCACGCATAATCGTAAATAAAGCAGTAAAGCATCGCATAAGTACAGGATAGTAATAAAACCCCAAACTAGTTTGTGGCCCCAAGAAATAAGAAATGAATCAAGCTCTGGCTAAGGGGATTCATGGTCCCATATACGGATAGTGCGATAGTCAAGGAACAGGTATCAAGTACTCGGGGTCCTACGGGACACAAGTGAGCATGGAAAAACCAAATAACATCTATTGCCCACCGATGCCTCTGCATTAGTTATATCTATTCCCAGCATTTTAACAGTTGCATTTGAAGTCGTGGTCATCTCCACCATTAAGCATCTCCACCATTATCATGTGTCAACTTGCCGTCAACGGTGAAATGACAACGATGCGAAGCAACACATAAGCAAGCAACTACGACTCGCAAGGCTGATTATCTATCAAACAACAGGCAATAGGATGTGTCCATGGCAATATAGAGGCTGCAAGGAGTATAAATGGTGCACGGAAACTAAAGCATCACAACACGGATAGCAATAGATCAACAGGAGGAAATAAAGACTATAAAAGCAAAATAGGTAGAAAGGGGGAGATGCTCGCCTGAGAAACACTGCCGAAGGTTCATCCGAAGATCGAATCGACACTTGCATCAAATCATCGGCCTAGTCCGTGAAGAACCAAAGCACTAAAAGAAACACCGGATGCACTATTTAATACTACGGCAGAAGAATCAGTGTGTTGCATGTATGATGCATGACATGGCAAAGATGCGATGCAACTAGGCAATATTAAGCGGAACCGGGGTCCCTACAATTAATTATATGATTCAAGTTGTTTAGATACTCCAGAATTGAATGTTGACTTAACAAGACAAAACATGGCATAGGTTCGCTACACAAATTTAAATGGAGCCAATATAAGACTAGATTCTCCCACATATGGCCTCCATATTTAATTATGAGTGAAACGACATAATGCCCCCAAACCCCACAATATGTATGCAATCATGAACAATTGATATGCAACAAGATAGATATCAAATATTATAAAAATAGAGGTCTCGGATAGGGGTCACACATCAAGGTCCGAAGATCTTGGGGCTCGAAGGGGTTCGGGTTCAGTCTTCGGATCCGGGGGATCGGTCTTCGGATCTGGCTCCGGTTCCGTGTGGGCGATCTCGGTGTCTGGGATTCTTCGGGCCTCGGCCATCGGATCCATGTGGGAGGTTGTTGTGTTCCATGTAGAAGACGCGGCAACGGATTGGTCTTGTCGACACGAATATCTTGGCGATAAAAGGGGATCGATGCACTCGTTACGGGGTCGGTCTTGTATCTCCGGTGATGGTGAAGATCTTGTCGAGATGTTGTCGAGGCAACTAGTATCATCACCACAAGGGCATCATACTATCCCCCATACACCACTTCACTATCAAACAACAGCATCGCCACTCCACTTCTTCACCATGTCATCCGCACCTAGAATCATCGAGTTCAACACAGAGGAACATGGGCTCTGCGGCCACGGGCGCACGTTACAGGACCTACGCGGGGCGAGGAAGCAGCGGGCAGGAGGGCACCCTCGCGACTGCTGAAACACACGCATGGTAGTAGGGCGAGCCAGGCAAAGGCGGGGCGACCACGGTCCAGGGAGGCGCCGGGGATGGCCTTGGCGTGTGCGGGAGGGGAACATGGAGGCGGCGGCAGAGAGGAGCTCGATGTAGGGTCGGGGTCGCACTCGAATAGCGAGGCGGTGGCAGAGATGAGCGGCCGGCGCACAGGACGAAGCTCTAGGCGGGGCGATGGCGACGAGCCCGACAACGACGACCAGAGAGAAGGTGGTCGCGGGGTTGAGTACGGACGATAGGGCGGTGATGGCGTGGCAGAGGCGCGACGCCGGGGGAGCTCGTGAGCAGCGGCGGCCTGCTCGGCTCTAGGCGGCAGCGCTCCACGGTGAGAGGGGCGAGGCGAGGCTGGGTTCGCCGGGGTGAGGGGCGATGGCGTGCGATGGCGCTAGGGAGAAAATGGCAGCGATGGGATCGAGGAGGAGGAAACGCGTGCGGGGACATGGTAGGGTCGAGCGGGTCGTGCGCCGCGTGGGTGGTGGGGCCTAGCTGAGGAGCGGGGTGGGGTTGGCATGTAGCGGCATGTCCGGGTGTGTGGGGTGGAGCGATGTGCTGCACGCGCGGGGTCGCGATGCGGGCAGGGTCGAGGCAGCTCGGCTGATGTGGAGTACCGCGTGTTGCTGTGTGGGCGTGAGGAGGTGGGGCCAAGGTGGAGCATCGGTGGGGTGGGCCTCTGCGTGTAGGCGTGTTGCCGTGTACCGTGGCGCAGTGAGGTGGTAGGTGGGACGGGTTGGTTCTGGCGGCGCAGGTGGGATTAGGGTTAGGCTGGGTAGGTTGGTCAGGGTAGGGACTACCGGGGTAGTAGGTGGTCTGGCCCAACGGCCAGGCGGCCTCCCTGGTACAAAAATATTTTATTTGTTTTATTTATAGAAAGACCTTTATAAATAGTTTTTAAATAAGTAAAAGATCCGGAAAAGACCGGGATTTTGATTGAAATAAAGATGGGGTTATTTAAAAAACAAAGGTAGGTTTTTTAAATATTTTTAGGCAAAAATATGCATGATAACATGACAATGCTCAAATGCAATGTGGCATGAAGACATGAGCATGTGGCCATGATGATGCACAAAAGAGAAACAACAAGCGATTTTCTAGTAGCGGTTTTATCGGGGTGCTACAGCCGGCGAGCATGGCGTCGGGGCGGCGTTGCACTGGCGCCAGGGCCTAGAACAAGCGTGGTTTTTGGTCTGGTTGGGCTCAGGGGAGACAAGAGTGATCAATGCCATTCAAATTGCTCGACAAGATTTGATTAAAAACAGTAATAGTTAGGCTAATTTGATTATGTCTGCAAGGTGTTCGACACAATGGCCGCATGAGAAAAGTTTTTGAATTTTGGCCTGAATTTTGGTGGAGTTGTTTATCACATGCTTGAGCATCTCTGGTTGCTTGGGATTTGAAAATGGAGTTCATTTGAGTAGTTTTTGAAATAGTGTGATCTTGATACCTACACTAGATTCAATTTTCAAATGCCATTTCAAATTAGAGTTTGAAAGTTTTTGGTAGATCACAAATTGGGCCTTGGTACATCACTACATGTACTAGCAAGGGGTGCAAAGATCCAAATTTATTTCTGTTAAGAATTGAGTTCTAGGAATAGCCAAAGTAGGCATGTTGATTAAAATGGCACAAATGACCATTTGCTTCCTTTATTCATTTTGATTTGTTTTTCTTTGGGATTTGTTTGGGAATGATCAAGATGATATTTATTTCACCTAAGAATCATTTTACAATCAATGGATCACTTAATCATGGCAATTCAAATCAACTCCTAATTTAAATGCACACACATAAGAAAGCTTTAATAATTTTAAATGGAAAAGTTTTTGTTAACCCTAATTTTGATGATTTGGATCTTAATAACCTTGGATTAAAGTTTTGGGATGTTATATATTGTGTACCTCGTATTCATTTAGACGATAGTACCGACCCGAGATACGAGGAGGAGAAATACTACGAAGAAGAAGAAGAAGAAGAAGAAGAAGAGAACTTCAACCACTACACTACTCAAGGCAAGCCATCACTAATTTACAAGCTAGAACTATGCATACTATATATGCAAGCCTAACACTACAAGTTAACTATGCAAGATGCATTAGGCATGCTTTGGTTATGCAACCTTGATTATACCAATCCCAAGTTTTACTTGCAAGCCTTATTCTTTTACTTTTACCAAGGTTCTTTACCTTTAGTTAGTAATTTGTGAGTATTGGAAAAATAGGATAGATGCCATAAAGAGTATAAAACTAGGCCTAAGTAGTTATACTTAGATGCCATTAAAAAGCATAAAACTAGATTTGGATAGTTACACTTGATTAACACCCCTTCTTAGTGACACCCTCATTGCTAGTTACTAGTGTTAAACTACTATTGATCACTTAGAAGGGAATACTTGGAGAAAATGATTGTGAAAATCATGGAATGATGGTTCATTCTATTGAAATGTTTTGACATGTGTTATGAACACAGAATGATTTGATGGTGAAACTTCTTGAGGCATGAGCCTTAGTTTTGATAAAAACTGATGGTTGGGTTCGGATGCGATACCATTCCAATTTTATTGTACAACCACAATACCCGAATTGGGTAGGGCTTAGCTGGAAGTTTATATGCCTTAGTATGGGTTCCCTCGCGGAAAGAGGTTGAGCTGAGGCTACCTCATGAATGTGAATGTCCACCTATGCTGAGGACATCCCTACAGTTGATACAACCGTTGCACCTACAGCCACACTTCCTCACATTCCACAATTCCAAGGACCTCTCACAAGAGCTCGTGCACGCCAACTAAATTATCAGGTACTTTCATTTCTAGGAACTATTCCTAATATTCATGAGAATATGATGCTATCTAAATTAGATGTGTGTATGTTACTTAGGAATGATGGGCCTAGCATGGATGAGAGGGACAAGCATTGGAGCATGATCATGCATGGAGATGATGGCAGCAATCGTGTGAGGATCTAGGATGACGCTGTAAGTGAAGATTTCAGAACTTTGAAGCCACCATAATGAAAAGATGAAGACATGGACGAACTAGAGAGCTACACACTTCAAATTTTCATCCATGTGATTAGATGGTGCTGCGTCACCTTTAAATATGGGCCAGGCTCATGTAATTTTTGTCCAAATAAAGGGGCTTAACTTTTAGAGTCCGTATAGTGGAGGAAACCGGCCTGGAGATGGATTTCGACCTCCTCCCCAAGACTGGCCGAAATCCCTTCCATTCCTCCATATATACTCCCATTAGGTCATCATTTAGACTCGGATTTTGTCTAGTAAAAGACTTAGCCACGAGCTACTCTTCGCCATACGCACAAGTGTCAAACCGACCTTTTGTACTACGCACCGACAGAATCCCACCTCTTCAATAAAGCTTTCAACTATCTTCGCAATATCTTGATTGCATCTATAATTCTTGTTGGCTCTTCGATTGCTTGCAGGGATTGATCCTCGTGATCAGGTTGATCTAGCTCTGGCGTGATAAATAGCCTCGGAAGTTGGTGTATCGATTGCTAAGGCGCAACGTCTCGCACGTTTGTAGTCGGATCATCAACGTCGACCTCCACCATAATTGACAGATATCATCTCATCGAAAGATCGGGCACCTTTACCCTATCAAGTGGTATCAGATTTCGGGTTTCCCGGTGAGATCTTACAGTTTTCGTAGTTTAGATTGCATCTGTTCTTCTTCCTATAAACAATAAAAAGGCAACAAATTAGGGTTAGATCCGTATCCTAGAAACACTTTCGGGCCTATTGCATCGTTTCTTTTCAATATTTGCTTTGTTGAGTTCTAGTCTGCATCGTCATGTCCAGTGCAGGTTTTAGATCTAGATCTTTAGAGTTTTGAGTTATGGTCACAATCATCACCACCGCCACCATCGATTCCGCTATCACCACCGCCATACACTTGCTACAACCCTACGCCCACATACCACCTCCGCCACCACATATCCTTGTTCTAGTCTAGTTAGGTTTGTTTTTGTTTTCCTGTTCGTGCTTTCCATCATTGTAGATCTGATTCGAGTTGCAACTTGATCCGAGTTCCAGAAAGTTTCGGCCAGAAGGAAAGAGGAAGGGAGAGCAAAAAAAAAGTCTAGAAACTCCTCTGATTTTTTTTCGACCTATACTGTTTTTAGGCTTCTGGGATCATTTTGAGCTATACGCCATTATAGTGGAAAAAAATTGGCGTATGCACGCTTTCCAGAGTAGTTTTGTGCAGTTTTCGGAAATTTCAAAAAAAATCTTGAGCCTATCCTGATATTCCACTTTGCTGATTGTTTTGAGACACTTTCCATACTAGTGATTTGCGCCTCATTCACGCGCTGTTCAGAGCAATGGTGCCTGTTGCTTTTCGGTGTCGCGGCGTGCCTCGTAGTGTTCTAGGCTCATGTCTCTAGCTTGGGATAGTCTAGGACCAGCACAGTACCGTCATCGAGCTGTTATTCAACCTTGTATTATTATTTTGAAATTGTGTCTACAGATATTGCAACCACCCAGAACTCCACATATTCCTACATCGTGCGTTGACACCACCTGGCAATCGCTCTATTCAATCTTCCTGAAGCTTGATCACGACGGTTGCTGCTCACCACCTGCAGCAGGGTAAGAACGGGTAAGAATCTTGGTTTGCTTGACAGATTAAGCGCTTTCCACCATTGTTCCTATTGTATCTCTATTATATACCGATACATTGCAAATGTATCTATAATTTTTGATGTTCCATGCTTGGTTTTATCCACTTTCTTGTGTTTTGTCCACACTTTGGAGTAATTTTCATATGATTTCTTGGACTAACCTATTAACAAGAGCCACAGTGCCAGCTGCCTGTTTTCTGTTGTTTTTGGTTCCAGGAAAGTCAGAAAATGAATATTCTCGGAATTGGACCGGACAAAAGCCAAAGTCGATATTTTACTGGAAGACTCATGGAGCCAGAAGACGAGACGAAGAGGGGCCAGGGGCTGGCCACACCACCTGGTGGTGCGGGCCAGGCCAGGCCGCGCCAGGGGGTGGTGTGGGCCCCTCCGGCACCCCCTCGGTCTCCCCTCTCGCCTATAAGAGCCTCCCGATGCATAAACCCTAAATCGTCAATCAGAAATCCATGAAAAGTTCCGCAGCGCCGCCACCATCGAAGGGGAGATTCGGGGGACAGAAAGTCTGTGTTTCGGCACCCTGCCGGGACGGGGAAGTGCCCCCAGAGCCATCTCCATCGATCTCCACGACCATCTCCATCACCATTGTTGATTCCCATGATGAGGAGGGAGTAGTTCTCTCTCGAGGCTAAGGGTTCTACCACTAGCTATGTGTTCATCTCTCTCTCTATGCATGATCTTATTGAGATCATGAGCTTGTAATCTATAGATCTACCTTGCTACTCAAGTGCTTTAATAGATCTCTGCTCTCCCCATGTGTGTGAAAGTGACAGCGTGCACACCATGGTGGCACTTAGGCTAGAGATTACAAATACTTGTTATGAGTTATATTTGGAGTTGGATGTCTTTATGAAATTGTGGTGTTTTTTGGACTCATCTAGTGCTCAAGGTGACAATGTGGGGTTTTCGAGATGGGAAATATAAACTTTGAGGTGTGCTATTATAGCCCTACCATCGATTAGAGTGTCCAACCGGAGAGTAGTTCAGCGTAGTATCATGAAGATAATATATTTATATGAGAGTGTTCACTAGTGAAGTATGATCCCTAGGCCTTGTTTCTAAGCATTGATACTTCGTTTGCTACTAGATCTATTACATGTTTGCTTGCTGCCATCTTTATTTCAGTTTGCCTTTAGTCTCTTCCACGCCATCAAAGTATTTTTTTGTCACAGTTGTCTTATATCCATACCACTTGTATTTCACTATCTCTTCGCCGAACTAGTGCACCTGTACACCTGACAAGTGTATTAGGTGTGTTGGGGACACAAGAGACTTCTTGTATCTTGATTGCAGGGTTGCTTGAGAGGGGATACCTTTGACCACTTCCTCCCTGAGTTCGATAAACCTTGGGTGATCCACTTAAGGGGAAACTTGCGGCTGTTCTACAAACCTCTGCACTTGGAGGCCCAACAACTGTCTACAAGAATAGAAGTGCGTAGACATCAAGCTATTTTCTGGCGCCGTTGCCGGGGAGGTAAGGTAAAAGGTATTCACATCGGAGGATTAAAGAAGAAGAACCTCCCACGGCAAACGCCTATTTTCTGGCACCGTTGCCGGGGAGGTAAGGTAAAAGGTACTCACATCCTCCGGTGTGAGTGCACGAAGTTATTTCCTTTAGATTCTGCAATTTTGTCTTTTTGTTTCTTGTTTTCACTAGTTAGGCTTAATGGAAAACAACAACAAAATAGAGAGCTTTTTAGTATTTTTCCTAATGTAGAACATAAATTCTTTGAAAAGAAAATCAAAAAACCCTTGGAAACTTCTTTGCATGTTAATAGCAATGTTATTAGTATGAATCTTTTGAACACCTTTGTTACTAATGCTATGGAAACGTCTAAGCTTGGGGAAGTTGGTTCTTATGAAAATGATCTTTTTAGTTCCCTAGTTTTAAGGAAGAAAATTTGCTCTGATGATACTTTATCTCCCATATGTGGTAATTCTAATGATACTTGTGATATTTTAAATCCACATACTGAAAGCATCCCTTTTAAAATACCTATAAAAATTGTTGAACGTGTTATGCATAACTCTTATTTTGGAGATGGAACTGTCCATCCCGGTGATCATTTACTCTTTATACATGAATTATGCGGGTTGTTCAAATGTGCAGGTATTTCAATGAACCGAATTAAGAGGAAGCTATTCTCTTTATCACTTAAGGGCAAAGCAAGGGAGTGGTATGAGCTACTTGATGATCCTCATCATTTGGAGTGGAAGGAACTTGAATCTCTCTTTTACTCTAATTTTTATCCTCCTCATGAAATTCATAAAGATAGGAATTACATTTATAATTTTCATCCACATGATGGAGAAAGCATTGCCCAAGCATGGGGGAGATTGAAGTCACTAATGCTCAAATGTCCCATTCATGAGCTCCCCGGTAATATTGTTATTAATAATTTTTATGCAAGCCTTTTAGGACATTACAAGGACTATCTAGATACTTGTTTAGAGGGATCCTTCACAAGTAAGGATGTCAAAGCTAAGTGGGATATTCTTGAAACAATTCAAAGCAATACCGAAGATTGGGATAACAACAAAGGTAAAGAACCAGGTATAAACTATGAGTATGATTGCATTAAGTCTTTCACTGAAACTGCTGATTTTCAAGAGCTTAGTGTTAAATATGGTCTTGATCCTCAAATTCTTATTGATTGTTTTAGATCCTTTGCTTCTCATATTAATGCTCCTAAAGAAAAATGGGACACGTATCATGAGCCTTTTAAAGACACTTGCATGGAAAATGAAATTGTTATTAATGATAGCAATAAACATGCTCAAACCTCTGAAAGTACTATTTCTTATAAGCATGTTAATTTTTGTGGAATACATAGACCTTGTGAGAATAATCAAATTGAAGAAGAATATTGTATCACCCACAGGAATGAAAAAACTAGAATGTGGTATAGGGCTTTAAATGATCTTGGTGAAAAAGTTTGTGCCCTCTATCCTTTTATTTGTGAACTTTGCTTTGAAGTGGGTCATTTCAATTTTCAATGCTCAGGCCATAATAATAGCCCTTCTAATCCAATGAGTACTGCAAGTTTGTATTGTGATGACATGATCACTCCTAATCAGCATGATAAACTTACATTATTTTTGGGATGTGAAGAGTTATCAAGAAAAACCTCTTTGGTAGATATGAGTGCTTTTGATATGTGTCCTGCATGGTTGTCATATTTATTGTGTTGATAATTGCCACATAAATACTTACATACAAAATATTATAGAAGATGAGATTTTACCAAAATATGATAAGACTAATATGTGTTTTGATCTTATTAATGAAAAGAAGGAATCCTCCAAAGTTTCTTCTATTGTCTCTAATAATAAACCAGGGTATATGGAGAAGCTTCCTTTCAAGACTCTCCCTCCTAAAGAGAAGAAGACAAAGAAGAAAAGGAGGAGTAAAAGGAGGGAGGAAACAATATTTTCCCCTAAGCATGTAGCTCCTATTATAGTTTTTGATGAGTCTGAACTCGATGATGTTCCTATGCCCGTTACCTATAGTAGTGATCATGATTGGGAAAAGCACACTTCTTTTGATATTGAAAATCTCTTTAGTACCAATTTTGAAAATGATGATATTAATAATTTATGTACTATTAGTGCTATCCATGTTCCTTTCAATGATGATATGTTTACAAATGAACACACTTTGGAAGATAACTATTCTATTTCTTATGATGATTACAATGATGAATATGATATTTTCAGTCCACCTACTATTGAGGAGGAAATTAATTATGATTACAATATTCCTCCTATATTTTATGATTATGGTGATGAAAATAATAATGATAGCTATTTTGTTGAATTTGCTCCCACTACAATTAATAAGAATTACTATGTTTATGTGGGGAGTACTAATTCTTTTATGCATGTGGCTCATGATAAGAATGCTTCTTGTGATAGTTATATTGTTAATTTTATTCATGATGCTACTGAAAGTTATTATGAGAGAGGGAAACATGGTCTTATGTATCTCAACATTATTAAGTTTCCCCTCTTTATGTTGAAAGTCTTGAAGTTGCACTTGTTTTGCTTTACTATGCTTGTTGCTTTGTGCTTTCATGACTTGTTTCTTTACAATATTCCTATGCATAGGAAGTGGGTTAGACTTAAATGTGCTTTGAATTTTTTTCTTGATGCTCTCTTTTACTTCAATTCATATGTCTTATGTGAGCATCTTCTCAAACTATCATGCCTAACTTAAAGGCGTTAAAGAAAAGTACTTATTGGGAGATAACCCAAAAGTTTTAGATGAGCCTTGGAAGTTATTGCTTCAGTAATAACCGCTCCTTATCCTTTTTATTTGCTTTTTGTGCCAAGAGTAACCTCTAATGAGAGAGAAGTAATGATTGGGAAAGTTGCTGTCCCGAAACAGATTTATGTGCTTCACCGTAAAAATTCGTGTAAAATCTCTGAACGTCCTTTTGAGGCGAGAATGTTTGTGCTTCTGCCCCAGGTTGTTATCTAACTTTCATTAGTTCAACACTTTTTGATTTGAGCAATAGAAGGTCTTCGAAAAAATTCGTCTTTACCTGTTGGTCTGTTTTGACAAATTTCTGCCATTTTCTCCATTTGCTTCTTGTTGGTTCCTTTTTTAGTTCTTTTGGGGAATTGAGATTTTTGAGGGAAGTGCTATAGTAGCTTGTGTTTTAATGGAAGTTTTATTGGTGTTGAAACTGAACCCAAAGACTTATTATCTTGAGTGCACTAATGTTGCTAATAAAGATTGTGTGAAGTTTTGTATGAAGGAAAAAATTCAGGTGTATGGAAGGAATGAGTAATGAGATGAAGGATGGACTAAAGCTCAAGCTTGGGGATTCCACCCGTGTCGCCCCTAGAAATATCTAAGAAGTACAAGCGTCAAAGCTTGGGGATGCCCAAGGCATCCCCTTCTTCATCAATAAAAATCCCAGGTTTCTTCCAAACACTTCATTTTTATTGTTTCATGCACAGTTGTGTTGTTCTTGGAGCGTCTTCTTTTTCGTTTTCGTTTTGGTTTTTCGTTTGCTTTGGTTTTCTTAGTTTGCTGAATAAATTGGTTGGACCCCCTCTTTCATACATTGGTTTGCAAATAGTTTGGTTTGGTTTGGAAAAGAGTAGGAAAGTTCATGCTTATGCGGTAAAAAGAGCTTGTTTTTTACTGTGGCCTATGCTTTGTCATGCCATGCTTGATATTGTTTTTGGCTTTATGCTTAGTATTCTTTGTTATAGCATGACTTGTTATAAACAATTGAGATTTCTTAATGTGCCTTGGATGAATCATGCGTTGTTTTAGCATATTAAAGCATAGTATAGTGGTATTCTCCTTCGATGCTTTATTTGGGTTGACTTGGCGCATGCTCATACCATGTTATGAGTATCTCAAGTCACCATAAGCCTTTATGATCCTTTAGTTTTCAACTTGTAGTATCACTTTATGCTCTGATCAATGATGTTTTGTCGCTCTGTATGATTATGGCCATTATTGCTCTCTTAGTTTGTCGCTCCCAGTCCTTTGCTAGCCTCCACAAAAAAGTATGAGTTCCACTCATGCATCCAACTCCCTAAACCAAGTTATTCCAAAGAGTCCACCATACCTACCTACTAGCTTATGCTATTCCAAGTATATTCATGCTTTTGTTTACCTTCCAAATTAAACTTGTTATGAGAAAACTAGTAATTAAAGCTCTCACGAACTTGATGGCACACTTTACTTTTCTTGCCCTTAATAAACTTGAACCATTGTGTTGTCTATGTTGTATATGCTTGCACTTATTTGTTGGGAATTAGCAGAACCATGCTTTCATGGGGAACGCTTTCAACATTGCACTTGGTACTTGTACCTAGTTGATATCATGCTCTTTTGTATATGGATGTCGTCGGTGTGAAATGAAAGGGGAGCTTGTAAGTCCATGGAGTTATGTGTATGTGTTAGAGAAACGCCTGGGCCGCTGGTCTAATCCATGCTGACATGGTGGAAACCTGCAGCGTAACCATAATGAGCTTTCTATGAAGCATTCTTCTTATAAATAAAAGAGTCCTATATTGAGAAAAAAGAGAAAAGAGAAAAAAAAGATTATGAAAAGAGGAAAGAGAGAAAAGGCACCATATTCCCATGGTAAATAAGAAGATTGCTGAGATGCTCGTTGTCTTCTTGCCTTGTCATTTTGATATGGAGATTCTTCCGTATCATCGGGCAAGGGGTACCCCGTTGGCGGTTCTCTATGATACACATGTACTTACGATGACAAGAACTTACCGGTGACTAAACTTGAGTAGCATGAGGAGCGGCCCTCGTATACAAGGGACATGAGATTTCTAACTTATACTTCGTCAAGCATGTACACCATAGTTTGTTCACTTTAACCTTAATCACTTCAAGATGCTTATGATAGGGGCAATGAGAGCTGAAAGCTATAAGTACCATAATTTTTGGAAGCTCTTTATGACACTTGAATCCCTACTTCCTTCTATGAAGGCTTTTCTTCCACCATTATATTGAGTCTCCACCTTCTATCTTTATGCACCTACTTTGAGAGCATAGTGGCCATTCTTAGTTCTATGTGCATTGTCCCAAGACTAGTTGATTGATGCATAACTTGATATTGCTTGTTTTAAACTATTTGTATCTAGTCACTCTTATGAACTTTGAAGGTGTCCTATGCAATTATATTTGCTACTCTATGAGGGACAAGCTGAATACTATTATGCTATGTTTTCTTTATGTGAAACAAACAAACGTCTTGCAAAGCATTGTTATTCATGAATCTTTCGTTTGTGCCTTTTCATGTTGCAACATAGTTGCTTTGTCTTATTGTTAGAACTTTATCTTTCATGTTATGATCGAAGTACTATGATCCCAGCTATCAATGTTTTACAAATACTTTGATCAAGTTTATGATGGCGCATGTCACCTCAAAAATTATTCTTTCTTTTTATCACTTACCTACTCGAGGACGAACGGGAGTTAAGCTTGGGGATGTTGATACATTGCAAATGTATCTATAATTTTTGATGTTCCATGCTTGGTTTTATCCACATTCTTGTGTTTTGTCCACACTTTGGAGTACATTTCATATGATTTCTTGGACTAACCTATTAACAAGAGCCACAGTGCCAGCTACCTGTTTTCTGCTATTTTTAGTTCCAGGAAAGTCAGAAAATGAATATTCTCGGAATTGGATCGGACAAAAGCCAAAGTCGATATTTTACTGGAAGACTCATGGAGCTAGAAGACGAGACGAAGAGGGGCCAGGGGCTGGCCACACCACCTGGTGGCGCGGGCTAGGCCAGGCCGCGCCAGGGGGTGGTGTGGGCCCCTCCAGCACCCCCTCGGTCTCCCCTCTCGCCTATAAGAGCCTCCCGATGCATAAACCCTAAATGGTCAATCGGAAATCCACGAAAAGTTCCGCAGTGCCGCCGCCACCGAAGGGGAGATTCGGGGGACAGAAAGTCTCTATTTCGTCACCCTGCCGGGATGGGGAAGTGCCCCCGGAGCCATCTCCATCGATCTCCACCACCATCTCCATCACTGTTGCTGATTCCCATGATGAGGAGGGAGTAGTTCTCTCTCGAGGCTAAGGGTTCTACCGGTAGCTATGTGTTCATCTCTCTCTCTCTATGCATGATCTTATTGAGATCATGAGCTTGTAATCTATAGATCTACCTTGCTACTCAAGTGCTTTAATAGATCTCTGCTCTCCCCATGTGTGTGAAAGTGACAGCGTGCACACCATGGTGGCACTTAGGCTACAGATTACAAATACTTGTTATGAGTTATATTTGGAGTTGGATGTCTTTATGAAACTGTGGTGTTTTTTGGACTCATCTAGTGCTCAAGGTGACAATGTGGGGTTTTCGAGATGGGAAATATAAACTTTGAGGTGTGCTATTATAGCCCTACCATCGATTAGAGTGTCCAACCGGAGAGTAGTTCAGCGTAGTATCATGAAGATAATATATTTATATGAGAGTGTTCACTAGTGAAGTATGATCCCTAGGCCTTGTTTCTAAGCATTGATACTTCGTTTGCTACTAGATCTATTACATGTTTGCTTGCTGCCATCTTTATTTCAGTTTGCCTTTAGTCTCTTCCACGCCATCAAAGTATTTTTTTGTCACAGTTGTCTTATATCCATACCACTTGTATTTCACTATCTCTTCGCCGAACTAGTGCACCTGTACACCTGACAAGTGTATTAGGTGTGTTGGGGACACAAGAGACTTCTTGTATCTTGATTGCAGGGTTGCTTGAGAGGGGATACCTTTGACCACTTCCTCCTTGAGTTCGATAAACCTTGGGTGATGAGGATATCTACAGGGATTATGATGATTCTGACTGCCTGAACTGGAAGGAAATACTGAGTCAAATCAATAATGACTATCAGGTTAATTCATTCCTAATTGAACCTGATGTTTTACTTAATGAGAACTTTATACTACCTAAGTCTATGCATCTTTGTATGATCAGGTTTACTGATAACACAAGCATTGCGTGAGGAGGAGGAGGAGAGTTGTAGCAAGAAGGACAAGCGCTGATTTCCAATATCAACAAGTGCGTGAGGGAGGAGCGGGAGGCAGGCGCACTAGGACGCGATAAGGAAATCACGTATGAGCAAGAGAGAGAGATGGCGCACCAAGAATTACATGTTTGAGGTGTTCCACGACGTTTGGACTGCGTGCCAATAAGGCCGAACCCATATATGGGTTGGTATGTATCAGTTTGAGTCGAACCGAGTCAGTTTGGGCCAAGTTATGGCTGTTTTTAGGCCCGTTTAGAGGGGAGGACGCCCCAGCCCTCATATAAACCTCCGTAGCCGTCACAAGTTAGGTTGGAAGACCACGTTAAAATATTTTGGAGTTGTTTCTTTCATAGAACCTCTGGAATTACCCTGTGTTCGAATCTGCCAACTATAATTGAGTGTGATCTGTTGTTCCATTGGGAATTAGTAGATTGCATACTACCGTTCATGGTCACGGCTGCGTGCGCAAGAGTGTGGTGTTGTGAATATCCTACAAGGTTCGAGAGCTGTTGCATTGGCATCAGGGATCGAGCGGGAGAGATCATAGCTACGCACTAGTTATCTATCATCCACCATCACCATCGACAAGAACTTGCTGAGAAGATCGGGCCACCCCATATCATCTTGGTATCAGAGCGCTGGGTTTACTCGGTGAGCAATATCATCTTGGTATCAGATTTCCTCGTTGCCTCGGTAAGCAATCCACAATCCATCCATAGATTAGAGAGTGTTTTTCATCCTATACAGAAAAAGCCTCACAAAAAGAGTTGCCATAGCCTAGATTACATCGTATTCGAGTAATAGTTGCTGGACGCGTTCCTCTATTAGATTAGATCTAGATCTGTTCTTCATAGATTTGTTTTCTAATTGTTCTAGTTGTTTTCCACCATCTTTTTCCGCTACCATCAAGTCAGATCCGATCCAAGTAAAGAGTCCTAGTTGTGTACTACTTGGCGAGTCAAAAAAAAATCGGCTCGCTGCCTCACGCCTGACCGCAGACAAGTCTGTGCTCTAGCGTGACAAAAAAAATCCGAAAAAAAAATTGAACCGTCGCCTTACCACATACCAGTCTGTGCTAGTACGAGAAAAAAAATTCTGCCGCCATCCTGCCGCGGCAGGATTTTAGGCCGTTTTTCTGCCGTGGCAGAGACCAATTCTCAGGTCAATTTTTTTTTTTGTTTATTATTTTTACTGAGTCCACATAGCGTACCTATCCTTGTGAGCCTTAGTAAGCCTTTCTTTGTGTCTATAACTATCCTACGAGACTAGCGTGCTTAGTGCTCTACGGGCTGCTCAGTTAGGAATCTTGTGCCCGTTTCGTTGAGACATTGCTAGCGTCTCTCCTTGTGCATTGCAACACGAGCATTCCTCCGACATACCTTACTTTTTTGAGCTCATTTTCATAGTTGCAATTGCCCCATTTATCTCCACCGTGTGTGTTTCTGTGGGTCTTTGTCATACGATTAGCACTAGGACTTGTTTGCGGTGTAGTTAGGATACCATACCTACAGCTCCACCATAAATACCCTGTGTGCCCTGTGATCGTTCTCTATACCTTTGATATTCACTTCATCACATCAGTGCATCAGTTTTTGATTTCGTTTGGTAGATCATCTCTATTCACTTTGGAACGATAAGATCTCCTTTCTTATTAGTTGTTAGTGAGTTGTGAGAGTTTCCACCATACTGATTTTGATTTGTGCACTAATGTACTAATCATGTCTTCTAGTAGTGTTGATGTGATGCAGAAAATGGAGGCAGGTGATGTTACAAATAATGTGGAGACGTATAGTTACAAATTCATCGACAATTGGCGTTGTAGTGGAACTTTTTGGAAGGAAGAACGCGGTAATTTTGATGGTGATGGTCTTTTCCACCATAGTGTGATGATTGGTGAGCGATGTGCTTCCATTACCATTGATAGTAACTCTACTATTAATTTGATCAGCGTTGAAGTTGTACAAAAGTTGCAGCTACCCACATGTGCCCGTGCGGTGCCATATCTCTTGCATTCATCATATGGCACATTGCTGATTTCACACACCGCCGATGTTCCTATGACTTTTAAAGAGCATACTGAGATTGTGCGTTGTGATGTATCTCCTATACCACTTGATTCTTGTCACATACTATTGGGAGAACCTTGGAGCAGAAGGTTTGACGCTCAAATATGTCCTGTTGTTGGAAGGATTTCTTTCAAATGGAACATGAAGAGGCGTGTTATGCTCAGGATTTCAGCCGACAAATTTCATGAGTATCATCTTCTTCGCAAGGAGAGGACAAAAGAGTTCAGTTTGTCTGCTAAGTACAAGGTCATGATGAATGGTGACAATTCTATTATTTGTCATCTTGAACACGGTGTGCATTACAACCCATGTGAGAATGAGAGCCACATAGCCAAGCTGAGTGAGAGTGTTATCAAAAGTGAGCTGTGTGATTCCACTAAACGTGAGGTTGAGAGCATCCATTCTAAGAGTATGAGAGAAAAAGAAAACATCAGTGCAGTAGATGCTAATACATGTGAGGATATTTCTACTAATGTAATCATCTCTACTCCTGGTATTGTTTCTTGTGCTATGCAGGTTGCTTTTGAAGAAAGGGAGCAATCTATTTTACAACCTACATCGTCGGACTGTGCATTGTCACTTGCGGCGGATGTTTTAGTACCTACTACAACTGAGGAGATTGTTGATGACATTGGTACTGTTTTGGAGCTTCAGCCAACATGTGCGACATATTGTGAGTCTATTCCTTTACTGAAGCCTCCTTGTGATTTGCCTTGCACTACTGTTTTAGCACCATGTGATAGTTTACCAAATTCAAATTTTCATCATGTGGTACTGATAACACATAAGGAGATACTTGCTCGAATACCACCTGCTGATATTGTGTATTCCATCATGCTAAATGAACCTATGAGTATGAGTTGTGCTATGGATAAGATTCTGAAATTTCATTTCTGAATTCTAGCACATATTCTCCTTGTTTCACTTTCAATCTGATTGGTGAATATAGCATGCATGAAAATTTTCTTGTGGATCACATATGCATTACTTGTGATCGAATCGCTGAACTGAAACATGCTGTTTTCAGCCATACATGTTGTGTGTCGACGATTTTGTGTTGTGAGATATATGCTAAAATTTGTGATAATATGAAACTAAAGTCAGGTCTAGTTGATATAATGCAGCCAACACAAGTAATTTTACCTATGTTGGATCGTTGTAATCTTGCTAGAATAGAACCTCAGTTTTCATATTCATTGTGTTTATCCCAAAATTCGTTGTCTAGTTGTGCTAATGCTTTATACTTCACTTATATTTGCAAATTGAGTTGCATTTTACATACTGGACAACATGATCATGTTCATAATAACCAGAGTAGCGCAGTTGAAGCATGGCATGATTCAATTTGGTTTTCAGACATATTGAATTGGTTTGATCTTGTTCACAAATTTGATCATAGATCTTCTTTGAGAAAACTGAATTTAATATTGAAGAACATGACTATCTATTTAGTTGTTTTTTACCATGATCATGATTCTTTGTACTTCACTTATACCTGCAATTTAAGTTGCTTGATGTATATTGGACATACTTTTCATGTGAACAACAATAATACAACATGTTATATATACATATACTTTGCGTACACGTTGTTCTTTTTGTTTCTCCCACTTTCAGCTTACCTAAAGCCGAGGACGGCTTTTCATGAAGAAAGGGAGGATGATGAGGATATCTACAGGGATTATGATGATTTTGACTGCCTGAACTGGAAGGAAATACCGAGTCAAATCAATAATGACTATTAGGTGAATTCATTCCTAATTGAACCTGATGTTTTACTTAATGAGAATTTTATACTACCTAAGTCTATGCATCTTTGTATGATCAGGTTTACTGATAACACAAGCGTTGCGCGAGGAGGAGGAGAGTTGCAGCAAGAAGGACAAGCGATGATTTCCAATATCAACAAGTGCGCGAGGGAGGAGCGGGAGGCAGGCGCACTAGGACGCAATGAGGAAATCACGTATGAGCAAGAGAGAGAGATGGCACACCAAGAATTACATGTTTGAGGTGTTCCACGACGTTTGGACTGCGTGCCAATAAGGCCGAACCCATATATGGGTCGGTATGTATCAGTTTGAGTCGAACCGAGTCAGTTTGGGCCACGTTATGGCTGTTTTTAGGCCCGTTTAGAGGGGAGGACGCTCCAGCCCTCATATAAACCTTCGTAGCCGTCACAAGTTAGGTTGGAAGACCACGTTAAAATATTTTGGAGTTGTTTCTTTCATAGAACCTCTAGAATTACCCTCTGTTCAAATCTGCCAACTATAATTGAGTGTGATCTGTTGTTCCATTGGGAATTAGTAGATTGCATACTACCGTTCATGGTCACGGCTGCGTGCGCAAGAGTGTGGTGTTGTGAATATCCTACAAGGTTCGAGAGCTGTTGCATTGGCATCAAGGATCGAGCGGGAGAGATCATAGCTACGCACTAGTTATCTATCATCCACCATCACCATCGACAAGATCTTGCTGAGAAGATCGGGCCACCCCATATCATTGGGTGGTCCGCTTAAGGGAAAACTTGTTGTTGTTCTACAAACCTCTGCACTTGGAGGCCCAACAATTGTCTACAAGAATAGAAGTGCGTAGACATCATATACCTGTGTTTTTTGCATACTAATCATGCCACCATAAAACACCGAGGCACAGCCACTGGAGGGGGGAGCCTTGTAGACTCACATCACCACACTTTTGGCTGACCATATGCAGGATGTGGACAAGCGTTTTACTGACACGATGGAGCAACTCGAGGGACTCGAGACCGCCTTCACCACCAAACTCAACGCTAAATTCTAGGAGGTGCTAGCACGCTTACCTCCACCACCGATGGCTCGCGCGCCTCCTCCACAACCGACTCGCGGGGCTCCTACACCGCACTTGTTGGGACGTGCACAGCGCATTCTCAAACATCCGGCACAAACTTCAGTTGCGGGTGCTGCTGCTGCCGTGGGCACTGATGCTACTAGCGTTGCAGGAGCTACGAGCGTCACATAGGCCCGTGATGCTCGGTTGGATGATTATTACGGGGAAGATGAGGACGAGGGCGAGTACGCGAACGACTTCACAGTTGATCAGCCAGCTGGTCGTCCTAGGCAATACAATCCCCACATTCGCCATCCACCTCCTTTTCCGTTGGTACGTGATGATGACCATGTTGCTAAACTGAAATTAAATGTTCATACGTTTAATGGTCGCTATAATCCTAATGCATACCTCTCTTGGGAATTAGAATTAGACCAGCGTTTTGCATGCTTAAATTATCCCGAGGATATACGTGTTAGTGCTCCTACTTGTGAGTTCACTAGTTTTGCTTCCATATGGTGGTCTGAATATTGTCATGCTAATCATGCTAATCCAATCACTACGTGGGATGCTTTAAAACATGCTATGCGTATCATTTGGTTCTACCATATTATCAGCGTTCCATGCTTACCAAATTAGCACGTCTAGATCAAGGCAAAAAAATCTGTAGAGGATTACTATCAGGAGTTGCAAACTGGCATGCTGCGTTGTGGTATAGAGGAGGATAATGAAGCATTAATGGCACGATTCATAGCTGGGTTAAATAAGGAAATTCAGACCATTCTTTGATATAAATCTTATCACACTATTACCCATTTGTTCCATCTTGCTTGCAATGCTGAATGTGAAGTGCAGGATCGACGCGAGGCGATACGAACTAATTATTCTGCAGGACGTTCTACTTGGAGATCACCGAATTCGGCGTCACGGGCTGCTGCACCTACACCTCCAGCGACCACATCCACGCGATCTGCAGCATCTACACCACCTCCGTTTGCTGCACGGAACACTACTACAGGACCAGCCCCGAGTGTTGCGTCCTCCATGGCATCTACGGGCAAGTCCAGCCAAATTTAGTGCCACAAATGTGGTGGAATTGGTCACTTTGCACGTGATTGTGCCTCCTCTCGTGTGATGATTGCTCTTGAGGATGGTGGATACGATTCCGCCAGTGATTATGATGAAGATACTTTAGCTCTTATTGCATATGACGAGCAATGTGTTTCAGCACCCACGGAGCAAGATTCTGGATATATGGCTGTGGAACATGCGGATAAATACCCGAGTTTAATTGCACAGCGAGTCTTGAGTGCACAAATTACCAAGGCCGAGCCTGACTAGCACCATAATTTGTTCCATACCAAGGGTGTGGTTAAAGATCGTTGTATTCACATTATTATTGATGGAGAGAGCTACAACAACTTGGCGAGCATGGAGATGGTTGAAAAGCTTTCTCTCACGACACGACCCCATCCTCGTCCATATCACATTCAATGGTTTAATAACAACGGCAAGGTTAAGGTAACACATACAGTTCGTGTGCATTTTACTATTACTGCATATGCTGATTATGTTGAGTGTGATGTTGTTCCTATGCAAGTGTGTGCTCTTTTACTTGGTAGACCATGGCAATTTGCTACCAATTCTATACACTATAGTAGCACAAATCAGTATTCTCTTGTTCATAATGATAAGAAAATTGTGTTACTTTCCATGTCTCCTGAAAGTATTTTAAAAGATGATCTTGCTAGAGCTAGTAGAGCACATAATGAGGGGAATAGCTGAGCGAAAATCAGATTGTTGCTAAGGAACTTATGCCTTCTCCAAGTACTTATAAATCTGATCCAAAACATGGTAATGAAATTCGTTTGAAAAGTACTTGTTTGCTAGCTAGCAAATATGATATTTCTGAAATTGATGTGAGTACTACTGCATGTTATGCTATCATTTGCAAAGAAGTGTTGCTTGGCTGAGGAGATTCCTTCTTTGTTGCCACCTGCTATTGCTAATATTTGCAGGAGTATGAGGACGTTTTCCCCCAAGATGTACCTCCAGGACTGCCACCTATTCGTGGAATTGAGCACCAAATTGATTTGATTCCTGGAGCATCTTTGCCCAACCGTGCGCCATATCGTACCAATCCGGAGGAGACGAAAGAGATTCAGCGACAAATTGAAGAACTTCTCGACAAGGGTCATATCCGTGAGTCTCTTAGTCCATGTGTTGTTCCTATTATTTTGGTACCAAAGAAAGATGGTTCTTCGCGCATGTGTACTGATTGTAGAGCAATCAATAATATTACTATTCGATATCGTCATCCTATTCCTCGTTTAGATGATATGCTTGATGAATTGAGTGGCTCTACTATGTTCTCTAAGGTTGATTTGCGTAGTGGTTACCACCAGATTCGTATGAAGTTAGGAGATGAATGGAAAACTGCATTTAAAACTAAATTTGGCCTATATGAGTGGTTAGTGATGCCATTTGGTTTAACTAATGCTCCCAGCACTTTCATGAGATTAATGAATGAAGTTTTACGTGCTTTTATTGGACATTTTGTGGTGGTCTATTTTGATGATATATTGATATATAGAAAATCTGTAGAAGAACAATTGGAACATTTACGTGTTGTTTTTGATGCTTTACGTGTTGCACGTTTGTTTGGTAACATTGCGAAGTGCACCTTTTGCACGGATAGAGTTGCTTTTCTTGGCTATGTTGTTACAGCACAAGGTATTGAAGTTGACCCCGCCAAGATTGAAGCAATTTCGAGTTGGCCACAACCCAAAATAGTCACACAAGTGAGGAGCTTCCTTGGCCTCGCTGGATTTTATAGGCGCTTTGTCAAAGATTTTGGTTCCATTGCAGCGCCGCTGAACGAGCTTACTAAGAAAGATGTGCCCTTTGTTTGGGGCGATGCACAACAAGAAGCCTTCATGCTACTCAAACATAAGCTTACACATGCTCCTTTACTCCAACTTCCTGCTTTTAATAAGACCTTTGAGTTGGAATGTGATGCTGGTGGAATTGGTTTGGGAGGAGTGTTGTTACAAGAGGGAAAACCTGTTGCATATTTCAGTGAGAAATTGAGTGGAGCTAGTTTGAACTATTCTACTTATGATAAGGAATTATAAGCTCTTGTTCGGACATTACAAACTTGGTAACATTATTTATGGCCTAAAGAATTTGTTATACATTATGATCATGAATCTTTGAAGCATATTCGTAGTCAAGCTAAGTTGAATAAACGTCATGCAAAGTGGGTTGAATTCATTGAATCTTTTCCTTATGTTATTAAACACAAAAAGGGTAAAGATAATATTATTGTTGATGCTTTGTCACGTCGTTATACCATGTTATCTCAACTTGACTTCAAAATCTTTGGATTGGAAACTATTAAAGAACAATATATGAAAGATGCAGATTTTAAAGATGTTTTGTAGCATTGTGTAGAGGGTAGAACTTAGAACAAATTCGTCCTCAATGATGGGTTTGTGTTCTGTGCTAACAAACTATGCATTCCAGAAGGTTCCATTCGTCTTTTGTTTTTACAGGAGGCGCTGAAAGGGCATGTATGCCCCCATGTGTGATTTTGGTAATTAATGACAATCCCTATGGACTAATGTGCAAATTGAGTTTCACTTGTAGGTTTGTCCATTTGCATCGCTTGGACCATGTGTTGGTTTCAAGTATGAAGAAGAAGAAGCATCTTCCAAGGGCTTTGTGCCTATTGGAATCTTGTAGAAGAAGAAGATCAAGTATGTCTTGAAGAAGAGGAAGAAGAATAAGATGGAGTTCCTCATGGATATCTTCAAGACATCGTCAAGAATTGTTGTGCAAGCTCAATGGAATGATGAAGACAAGTTCGAAGAAGAGGCTTTCCCCATGGAGTATGGGGGAGCATTTCTCAAGTCTTCATCAAGCAAGAGCAAGCAAGAGTAATCGAGAAAGGTGTTCCATCTTGAAGGTGACAAGATCGTCTACATAAAGCTCAAGTGGGATGCTCAAGGCAAAGGTATTATCTTGGTAGGGTTTCAATTTTACCGGTCTCGTGTAGTGTTGGGAGACCGGGTTTAGGATAGATAGCCGTACTATCAAGAGGGGCTCTCGAGTGGGTGACTCGTTCGTATATTTCGGTGAGAGCTCAAACCTTTGCATACATAGCATCATCTTTCTTGGTTGTTGTTTGGTTCTTGTCCATGTGAGGATCTAGAGCTTGTGGTTATCTTCATAACAAGCACTAGTTCATCAAAAACGGATTTCCCTTGCATATCTTATTGCGTTTTTGATCTTACGGGTTTTCCGGCTCCACACCTTGGGAGGTATCTCACATATATATTCATGCTATTTTCTCCCTTGGTGATACCCAATATTTAGACTTTTTGTTGGATTCTACATGTCGTTATCTTTCCAACAAAATTGGTTTCATCTCGTTTGGAGTTTGGATGCAAAAGTTGTGGCAGTTCTGGTTCTGAAGTTTTTGCCTGACCGGTAATTCCGGTGGGCCACCGGTAGTACCGGCCAGACGCCGGAAGTACCACTCGGGCAGAAATGCCGCCGGTAGTACCGGTGTTAATTCCGGCCCAACTTCCGGCAACCCAAATTTTGGTTCAATACCCTATCTGCCTGGTTAGCGCTATTTGACGGAACTTGGATTGGATTTTCAGGCGGTAGTACTGCTAGGATATTCTTGTCACCGGTAGTTCCGGCGAAGCGGCGGTAGTACCGGCCAGGCTCGCGTTTTTGTTCTTTGCCTCGCTGTTTTCTGACCGTTGGCTGGGTGCCACCGGTAGTACCGGCCACCCACCGGTACTACCGGCCGTGCGCGATTCTGTGGGTAACGGGCAGATCGGGGAGCCCTTTAAAAGGAGCTCCCCTTTCCCCTTCGCCCCCTAACTTGCTTTTTCTTGGTTCTTGCTCTCTCTCTCCTCCATTGTTGACCTTGAAGAGCTTGCCCTCTCCCCTTTCCCCTCCTATGATTCTTGCATCTTTTTGAGGGATTTGAGAGAGGAGATCTAGATCTACAAGCCCCACCAAGCAAAATCCCTTCTTTGTGAAGGAATCCTTGGGATCTAGATCTTGGAGAGTTTTGTGTTCTCCTCTTGTGTTCTTCCTCCCTTATTCCCCCAATAGCTTTTGTAGCTTTGGTGGAATTTGAGAGAGAAGGACTTGCCTCTTGCATTTGGTGCATAGGTTTGAGTTCTCCTCGGAGATTCGGTGAGTTCAATCCCTTGGGATTGTTTCTCTTGGGTTCTTGGAACCCTAGATGGTTGTGGTTGGATAGTTGACCTTTTGTGGTCTTGTAGCCTTTTGTGGCCTTGTTGCCTTTTGTGGCTTTGTAGCCTTTGTGGCATTGTTCTTGGGGCTCCAATTGAGTTGTGGAGGTTCCCCAAGCTTGTAGGCCTTTTGTGGCATTTGGAGCCTTTGTGGCGTTTCTTGGGAGCCCTCCAATTGAGTTGTGGAGATTGCCCCAAGCCTTGTACGGGTTCGGTGACCGCCCTCAAGTGTCCCATAGTGGAACGTGAGTAGGCCTTTGTGGCGAGCTCACGGGAGAATAGGGTGAGCCTTTTGTGGCGTCGGTGAGTTGCGTGGCTTCGCATCCTTAGTGAGGCCTTGTGTGGCGTTGGGTGAGCATCGAGCCACCACACCTCGAGGTGAGCCATTTGTGGCGTTCGAAGTACATTGCGCCCCCGCACCTCTCCAACGGAGACGTAGCTTCTTTGGAAGTGAACTTTGGGAAACAACTCATCGTCTCCGCGTCCATCGGTTATCTCTCAACCGAGCCCTTTACCTATGCAATTTACATTGTGATAGCCTTCGTGCTTGAAGTACTATATCTTGCTATCACCTTGTTGCTAGTCTTGCTTAGCATAGGTTGTTGGTGCACTTAGTGAAACTAGTGGATATAGGTTTTGGCTTGATAAATTAAACGTTAAGTTTTATTCCGCATTTATTAGACCCTAAACCGTAATAATTTTAAAACGCCTATTCACCCCCCCCTCTAGGCGACGTCCATTTCCCTTTCAGGCGCGTGTAGGAGGATTGATGGGTCACTTTGGAGTAAAGAAGACAGAAGACGTACTTGCCACACACTTCTTTTGGCCACGCATGCGAAGGTATGTTGAGAGGTTTATTGCTCGCTGCACAACATGTTAAAAAGCTAAGTCACGCCTTAATCCACATGGTTTATATATGCCTCTTCATGTTCCTAGTATACCTTGGGAGGATATTTCTATGGACTTTGTTTTAGGATTACCTCGAACACAAAAGGGGAGGGATAGTATTTTTGTGGTTGTGGATAGATTTTCTAAGATGGCACACTTTATTCCTTGTCATAAGAGTGATGATGCTGCTCATGTTGCTGAATTATTCTTTCGCGATGTTGTTCGCTTGTATGGTGTGCCTAATACTATTGTTTCAGATCGTGATACTAAATTTCTTAGCCATTTTTGGAAATGTTTATGGGCTAAGTTGGGGACTAAGTTGTTGTTTAGTACTACATGTCATCCCCAAACTGATGGACAAACTGAAGTAGTTAATAGAACTTTGTCTACCATGTTACGGGCTGTTTTAAAGACGAACTTAAAAATGTGGGAAGATTGTTTACCTCATATTGAATTTTCTTACAATCGTTCCGTGCATTCTACAACTAAGTTATGCCCTTTTGAGATTGTGTATGGTTTTGTTCCTCGTGCACCTATTGATTTATTACCTATTCCATCTTCGGTGCAACATAATTTTGATGCTACACAACATGCTGAACAAATTCTGACATTGCATAGGATTACTAAGGAAAATATAGAATGTATGAATGCTAAATATAAAGTTGTTGGTGATAAAGGACGCAAGCATATTGTGTTTGATGTGGGAGATTTAGTTTGGTTGCATTTGTTCAAAGATCGTTTTCCTAATTTGCGCAAGTCTAAATTAATGTCACGTGTTGCTGGTCCTTTTAAAGTGTTAGAGAAAATGAATGATAATGCATATAAACTTGAGCTTCCTGCAGAGATGGGCACGGTAAGTCCCTCATTTAACATTGTAGATTTGAAACCATACTTTGGAGAAGAAGATGAGATTGCGTCGAGGACGACTTCAATTCAAGAAGGGGAGGATGATGAGGACATCCCTACGGGTTTATACAACCGTTGCACCTACAGCCACACTTCCTCACGTTCCACAATTCCAAGGACCTCTCACAAGAGCTTGTGCACACCAACTAAATTATCAGGTACTTTCGTTTCTACGAACTATTCCTAATATTCATGAGAATATGATGCTGCCTAAATCAGATGTGTGTATGTTACTTAGGAATTATGGGCCTAGCATGGATGAGAGGGACAAGCATTGGAGCATGATCATGCATGGAGATGATGGCAGCAATCGTGTGAGGATCCAGGATGACGTTGCAAGTGAAGATTTCAGAACTTTGAAGCCACCATAATGAAAAGATGAAGACATGGACGAACTAGAGAGCTACACACTTCAAATTTTCGTCCATGTGATTAGATGGTGTTGCGTCACTTTTAAATATGGGCCAGGCCCATGTAATTTTTGTCCAAATAAAGGGGCTGAACTTTTAGAGTCCGTATAGTGGAGGAAACCGGCCTGGAGATGGATTTCGACCTCCTCCCCAAGACTGGCCGAAATTCCCTTCCGTTCCTCCATATATACTCCCATTATGTCATCGTTTAGACTCGGATTTTGTTTAGTAAAAGACTTAGCCATGATCTACTCTTCGCCATAGGCACAAGTGTCAAACCAACCTTTTGTACTACGCACAGACAGAATCCCACCTCTTCAATAAAGCTTTCATCTATCTTCGCAATATCTTGATTGCATCTATAATTCTTCCTGGTTCTTCGATTGCTTGCAGGGATTGATCCTCGTGATCAGGTTGAGCTAGCTCCGGCGTGATCAATAGCCTCAGAAGTTGGTGTATCGATTGCTAAGGCGCAACGTCTCACACGTTTGTAGTCGGATCGTCAATGTCGACCTCCACCATAATCGACAGATATCGTCTCATCGAAACATCGGGCACCTTTACCCTATCAACCTATGCAGTGCCCAGGATGGCAGATGGACATGGCTGGGAGGCCAAGCTCATAGGGGAGGTGCCTATACTAGAGTGTGTAATTTAAAGGTTATGATTGATTATCCGCATACTAAGTATGATGATTCAGGGTTATCCCTGACGGATGTATCGAATATTGTGGTGAAAGTGTACCACCTCTGCAGAGGGTCAAACTATTTGAATAGCCGCGTCCGCGGTTATGGACAGTTGGAGTGGCCATACTGTTCCGTTGTCAGATGTTTTCAAAAATGACTTGTGAATTGAACTATGACCTTGACTTGACCACAATAGGGTTGTGGACATGAAAACTAGGTTCCCACTTAGGCGATGTAGAAAAAATTAAATTAGGTTCTTTACTTTTGAACTCCTTATGAAATAAACCTGGCCTTTTGCAAATAAACCTAGAGCTTAAGATTCCTACTAGCACTACCTTACTTGTTAGTGATAGTTTGCGAGTACTTAAAGAGTACTCATGGCTTTGTCCCTGGCTATTCCCGTGGCCAGACTATGAGGAGGACTACCAGGAAGATGAACAGCAGGAGGTCTATGACAACTAGGATCATCTCCCATCGTCAGCATCGCATGTGACCCTGAAGATGGAGCCCCTACTATGTTTACTTTCCGCTGCTTTGATTGTATTAAGACTGTATCATGAGATCCTTTGTTTGTAAGACCTTTATTATGGTTTTTAATGGATGATGTACTGTGGTACCAATTCTATTATGTCTCACAAAATGGTAATCCTGGGATTGCGAGGTATGGCATAACTGGCATCTAGGATTAAAAATCTGGGTGTTGACAAGTTGGTATCAGAGCCATCCTGACCATAGGAGACCCTAGTTAGAATGGACGCTTGACCCAAAAACTTAGTTTCAAAACAAAAGAAGTGAGTATTTATGAAAACCTATTCCCACTCTTACCCTTGAGATTCTTTCAAAAAAAATCATGTTCCTCAAAAATTCTTGCAATCCTACATAAAATTTGACACGCTTGATCACCCAACTAACTTGCTCAGCCTAAATTCTTATAGATGGAGGTCAAGTATAGCAATTTCTACCAGCTAGGCAACGGAGGCCACCTGATCTTTGAGAGGGATCTAGATGCACTCGCAGAGCATCTTGAGCGCCTGCACCCGGAGTTCTTCGGGGCACAACTCAATGATCACGTAGGAGGAGATCTACAATGGCTGATAGTTGCAGATCTCAGAGGCAAGATGGAAGCACCCGCCTCGGAGAAGATCCAATTCAACTTGAGGGAGAACAACTGGCTAGACGGACTAGCTAGGGATATGCAGGAGGCTCTTGCTCGTCTGTGTGGGCAAAACATCAACCAGATCATCGGAACTCGCTTTGCTCACTATGCAAGGCGTGATTCTATAGGAATGCCCTTGGAGATGCCAGGACACCCGGAGCTGAAGCACCAAGTGGATACTCTCGACTTCATGTTGTATGATAGACATATGGAGTTGGACAACGCCCGTGCCTATGCCAACCATAACCATGCCATTGCAATCAGGAAGGACCAGACCCTCGCCATCCTTGCCAACGAGCGCCATTCACTTCATCGTCAATGTGACAAGAAGGATCGCATCATCGATCATCTTCGCAAGAAGGTGGCCACTCTCGAGAAGACCATCCGTGAACAGGAGATCCAGCTTGAAGAGAAGGAGGAGTAAGGTGAAGATATCCATGGAGATCTCTACTCTTACCTCAGTGATGATGACGACTACCTGGAGGACGAGGCCATGGAGGATCACACTGATGAGGATGATGCCGCCTTCATTGATGATGATTAGATGCACTTGAGCACTACTGTAGGAGTGAGTTGTACCTGGTCCCACTATATCGTAGTTTCACAGAATGGTTCTTAAAACCATCTGTTTTCTATTTGTGTTGTGGTGTGTGTTTGTATTGGGTGCTATGAATGAATGAATGAATGAATGAGAGGAATTTGTTAGTTTTCAAAAACTAAGTTATACTCCAAGTTTAAAGTTTGTAAAACAAACCCAAAAACCCTAGAAAATTCCCCCTTGTCTCATTATCCATCTCAATCTTCAGATGACTCGCGGAAATCCCGGAGGAAGCAGCTCATCTCAAGACCCAATGCTGCAGATTCTGCAAATGTTAGTTTCTAACCGTGAAGCTAGTAGAGCCGAACGCCAAGCCAACTTAGCCACTCTTCAACAGATAGCTCAGATGACCCACAATAATCAAGGTCACGAAAACCAGGATAACCATGGATCCAAGCTCAAGAACTTTCAGAACACCAATCCCCCTATATTTAATAAGTCTGAAGAGCCCTTAGATGCTATTGACTGGCTGCAAACCATGGAGAACAACTTAGAGGTCGCATGAGTTGAGGCCACTGAAAAAGTATTGTTTGCCACCCATTATCTGGCAGGTGATGCAAGAGCCTGGTGGAATAGCACCCGTACCATGAACGGAGGTCAGATGATGACTTGGGATGAGTTCAAAATCAAGTTCAGCCGGACCCATGTGCCCCTAGGTGTGATTAAGAGGATGAGGGATGAGTTCAGAGATGTGAAACAAGGAAGGATGACTGTGGTTGAATACCGTGACAAATTCTTATCTTTAGCTAGATATGCCTCTGATGAGATTGACACAGAAGCAAAGAAGAAAGAGAGATTCCTGAACGGACTGCATGATGAGATGCAAACCGTGCTAGTCAACATTCCATTTGATGATATTGAAGCTTTGGTGGATTCTTCCATTCAGATGGAAGGGAAGATCAACCAAGCAAATGATAATTGCAAGCGTAGGATGATGCACCAGCCTGGATCCCACCATACCTAGAAGTATCGCCCCAACCCGTCTGCAGGATATGCCCCAAGAAACAACAGACCCCCTATGTCCCGTCCAAACTATCCCAATCATGGCGGAGGAAACTTGAGGTCTGGAGGAAACCACAACAATAACCCCGACAACTCCAATAACTTCAACCGTGCAACGCCCAAGTCCAACAACAACAATACTGCCCCAAGGACTGGAAGCAATGCGGTGCCTATTACAGGAAAAGACAAGTCCCTGATTACTTGCTTTGAATGCGGAGTCAAGGGTCACTACTCCAACGAGTGCCCCAAGAAGCTTGCAGCAGCCACCAATGTGAATGCACCCGCTCAGCAGCAACGCCGTGTTCAGCCTGGAAAGAGATTTGCCCTAGGGAACTCGCTCAACCGCAATGGCCGTCTGTTCCACATGAATGCTGAAGAAGCTCAGGAAGCGCCAGATGTCGTGCTGGATATGTTTTCTATTAACTCAGTACTTGCAAGAGTGTTGTTTGATTATGTAGCATCGCACTCGTTTGTTATAGAAGAATTTGCATGCACTAGTAAGATTCAACCAACAAAATTGAAGCATGTTATGATAGTTCAAATACCTGGTTCAACCACCAAAGCTAGAAAAATTTGCAAGGCTGTACCTATCAGAATCCATGGAATGGATTTTTATGCTAATCTAATAGTACTTGGAACCAAAGGTTTGGAAGTAGTACTAGGAATGGATTGGATGTCGAAACATAAAGGATTAATCGACTATGCCAAGAAAGCCATAACCATGACCAGTAGCACTGGAGTATCTGTAGAGCATGTATCTGAGGCACCGCCCCGTCAATTCAAATGCAACAAGAGTCTAACCCAACCAAGCCTAGACCAAGTCAGAGTAGTCTGTGAATACCCCGACGTGTTCCCAGATGAATTGCCCGGTATGCCCCCAGATCGGGATATCAAGTTCATCATTAAACTAGTTCCTGGAGCTGGACTCATAGCTCAGAGACCTTATAGTATGAACCCATTTGAATTAGTGGAGTTGAAGAAGCAACTTGATGCTATGTTGGAGAAAGGTTTGATTCAACCAAGTGCATCGCCATGGAGATCGCCTGTTTTGTTTGTGGATAAGAAAGATGGAGGTAACCATTGGTGCACGGATTACCAGAAGCTGAATGATGTCAACATTAAGAACAAGTACCCACTGCCGAAGATAGAGGATATGTTTGACCTGTTGACTGGTGCCAGAGTGTTTTCTAAGATTGATCTTAGAATTGGTTATCATCAACTCAAGATTCATGCAACGGATATCCCAAAGACCGCCTTCACCACCAGATATGGATTGTATGAGTACACTGTCATGTCTTTTGGATTAACCAATGCCCATGCTTATTTCATGAATCTCATGAATAAGATTTATATGAACTTCCTGGATAAGTTTGTCGTTGTTTTTATCAACGATATTCTGATCTATTCCAAGTCAGAAGAAGACCATGAGCTACACCTAAGAACCATCCTTGAAACCCTTAGAGAGCATTAGTTGTATGCAAAGTTTAGCAAATGTGAGTTCTGGTTAAAGGAAGTAGGGTTCCTAGGACATATCGTATCGGCAGGAGGAATTATTGTTGATCCCACCAAGATTAAGGATGTTGAAGAATGGAAAGCCCCAACCACTCAAACCCAAGTCCGCGCATTTCTTGGATTAGTGGGATATTACCGCAAGTTCGTAGAAGGATTTTCAAGCATCGCAAGACCGCTCACCCAGTTGTTGAAGAAAGATCAGAAGTTTGAATGGACAAACAAATGTGAAGCAAGTTTTCAAGAGCTCAAGAAGAGATTGATTTCAGCCCCAATTTTGATTATGCCAGATATCAAGAAGCCTTTTGATGTGTATTGTGATGCATCCAAGATTGGTCTCGGATGTGTGTTGATGCAAGAAGGCAAAGTCATATCATATATGTCTAGACAACTGAAGCAACATGAGCAAAACTACCCTACCCATGACTTAGAACTAGTAGCCGTAGTGTTAGCTTTGAAGACCTGGCGTCATTACCTTATGGGTAACCGCTGTGAGATTTATTTGGATCACAAGAGTCTGAATTATATTTTCACCTAGAAGGAGCTGAATATGAGGCAAAGGATATGGATAGAGTTAATCAAGGATTATGACCTTGACATTCACTATCACCCCGACAAGGCCAATGTGGTAGCAGATGCTCTTAGCAGATTGCTGTGTAGATTAAACACCATGATAAAAAAAGCCCAGCCAAGTTTGCATGAATAGTTGGAGCAGTTTAGAACGGAGCTAGTTAGCGAAGGATTCCTAGCCAGTATTGAACTTCAACCCACTTTGATTGGCCAGATTAAGGAAGCCTAGAAAGGAAATGCAAGTATCGACGGAATCAAGCGTCGTATCGGTACAAGGAAGGTACCCGGATTCATCGAAGATGAGGAATGAGTTTTGTGGTACAAAGCACGTATCTGTGTACCAGCAGATTCTAAGTTGAAAAAATTCATCATGAAGGAAGCTCATGATACTCTTTATTCTATCCATCCGGGAGGAACGAAGATGTATCAGGATTTGAAGGAGCAATTTTGGTGGCACAAGATGAAGAGAGAAATCGGAAGCTACATAGCCAAATGTGATATCTGTCACAGAGTCAAAGCGGAACATCAGCGACCCGCAGGACTTTTGCAACCATTGCAGATTCCGGAATGGAAATGGGATTTTGTCGGAATGGATTTCATCACCGGTTTGCCTACATCTAGTAGGGGAAATGACTCTATTTGGGTCATAGTTGATAGACTGTCCAAGGTAGCCCATTTTATACCTGTCAAGACCACCTACCAGAGTTTGAAGCTAGTAGAGTTATACATTGCTAGAATCGTTAGTTTGCATGGAACCCCTAAGACCATAGTGTCAGATCGAGGAACCCAGTTTACCTCAAGATTTTGGCAGAAAGTCCAAGAAGGATTAGGAACCAAGCTGAATTTCAGCACAACTTATCACCCGCAAACCGATGGACAAACTGAAAGAGTCAACCAAATATTAGAAGATATGTTGAGAGTTTGTGTGCTAGAATATGGATCAAAATTGGAAGATTTTCTACCTTTCACAGAATTCTCATACAACAATAGTTATCAAGCTAGTTTGCAAATGGCCCCCTTTGAATTTCTGTATGGAAGGAAGTGCCATACCCCCTTGAATTGGTCGCAAGTAGGAGAGAGTCAGATCTTTGGACCTGACATCCTACAAGAAGCCGAAGAGAAGGTTCACAAAGTCCATGAACACCTCAAGACCTCCCAATCCAGATAGAAGAGTTATGCTGACAAAAGACGTCGAGACCTGACCTTCAATATCGGAGATTTTGTGTATCTCAAAGTATCACCCTTGAAAGGAATGCAGCGTTTTCAACTTAAAGGGAAGTTAGCCCCCAGATATATTGGACCCTTCAAGATTTTGAATCGCCAAGGAGAAGTATCATATCAACTGGAACTGCCAGAGGAGATGTCATCCATACATGATGTGTTCCATATCTCGTTACTTCGCAAATGCCTAGAAGTTTCGGAGAAGACCAAAGTTTTCAAGAATATTGATCACCGAGCCATAGATATCAACAAGGATTTAACCTATCGTGAAGTACCCTTTCATATTTTGGAAGAAGCCTTCAGAACCATCAGGACCCGGAGTATCAAGTTTCCCAAGATCCAGTGGAGTGACCATACTGAAGAAGAAGCTACTTGGGAGCGAGAAGATTACATTAGGACTGAGTTTCCAAATCTCTTTATTTCCTAGATTTTCTTAAATCTCGGGACGAGATTTTGTTTAAGGAGGGAAGGTTTGTAACACCTCAAAAATATTAATCAAGATTATCAAGTTCAAATCACCTAAGTTTAGGGTTAACAAAAACTTTTATTATTAAATCTAATATGAGTGTATGTGTGAATTGCATTAGTGTATGAATGAGTGCAATTGCCATGTTTGATTGCTACAAATGATAAGGAATGGGTTAAAGATGAATACTACATCATCTAGGCCATTTACAAACAAAATCAAAAGAAAAGAAAACCAAATATGAGTCATATAAACAAATGGTCATTTTGACCAAAATTATCCACTAGACCACTTTGAGTATTTCTAGTAAAAGATTTCTAACAGAAACTTTCCCAATTCTTTTCAACCCTTGCTAGACCAAGTAAAAACGAATCCAAGCCCACTTTACAAAGTGACAAAAACTAAATTCAAAACTATTTGAGAGACAATTCAAAATTTAATCAAGTGTATGTACTAAGATCACCACTTTTCAAAAACCACTCAAATAAATTCACCTTGGCAAACCCAAGCAACCATAGACTATCAAGCAAGTACTCAGAACACTCACCAAATTTCATCCAAAAATTCAAACTTTGAATTCATGCGGCCATTTGGTCGAGCACCTGGCAGACACCAATAAACACTGCCTAACTTCTACTATTTTGAGCAATAATTGATCACCCCTTTATCCCCTTTGCATCCCCCTCACTCACCCCAGTGCCCAGCAGCGCAGCAGAGCAACACCCACTTATCGGATTGTGCCAGTGTCGCGCCGCCCGAGCTTGCCGTGCCGTCCGGAAGGGAACCCATCACCACAGCCAGCACCGCCGTCTCCCACGATGTCCAGGAGATAGGCGCTACACCATCGCCACCCTCTGTCCACCCCTCAACCGAAGACAAGCCGTGGACCAGCCGCGTTCGCCACGCCCACTTCTATGTCTACCATGCCGAGAGCGCGCCAGAGCGTCGCAGCCAACACGCGCACACACGCCGTGCCTTGCCCTCTCCGCGCATGCCCGCACTCACCGTGACCCCAACTACCCCCCAAACACGCTCGTTCGCCGCCACGCGAACCGTAGACACTATGCGCCATCTCGAACGCCGTCGTTCCCACACAGAGCACGAACCACTCCCGACCATTCTCGACCGCCCCTTGCCGCACTATCACTCGCATGAAAACTGCCCTGAAGCACCGCGTCGACCCCTACCCTCAGCCATGCCGATAGCTCCCTGCAACAACATCGCCGACGAGGCCGAGCCATGCCACTCTGCCCCTCTCGCTCGTGTATAATAGAGGCCATCCCAACCCCAATTCTCCACACCATCTCACTTTCCTCTCTCTCAGACACCTCCTACACCTCTCCCCGGAGCAAGCTGAGGACCACATCGCCGGAATTTCACTGGATCCCGCCACTGCAGAGGAGAAGAGGAACTGGAGCTAGGAGCCGCCCCAGGAGCCGCAGTGACCGCGCCTCGAACCGTCATCGACGACAACCTCATTCGCCCCCATCACCGACCTTAGCTGGAGCCTAGGTGAGCCCCCACGTACCCCCACCGTCGCGTTAGGGTTCAGTCTCGCCGGAGCTGTGCGACGGAGACAACGATGCTTAGTCATTGATCGCGCTCTAATCGCATGACCCAGATTGAAACTTACCGTTTCGATTTAGTTGAGTCGCTGACGCGTAGGACCTGCCTGTCAGCAGTCCGTTGTGCACGCGCCGCGTAGCTGGGCCGGCTCAATTAGTTTCCCGCGCAGAGCTCGTTGATTCAAATAAACTTTTTCCATTTTAGTTAAAACTAGATTCTATTAGTAGATTCAATAATCAATTCAAAGAGATTCACTAAACCAATTTGTATGATTCCAATTTTGTTAAGAAGGTATTCAAATTGTCTACCCAAGCCCGTTGGATTCAAACCATTTGAAATTATAGATCACCTATGGTAAAGATAACAAGACAGAGACTTTTCTACCTTCAAACATTTTTCAAAAATCAACCATAAATGCTTTTGAGTTGATCCCAGCTCTCAAAAATCACATTTAACAAGATCTATCTGGATATATAAAAATATGTAGGTTTACATGTAGTGATCTTGGACTAGTACCAAAAGAATGCTCTATAGGCATTTCTAGTCACTTTAATTTTATTAAATAGTAATATTAAACTTTATAAAATGTGAGCACCACTTTAAATCACATTCCTAAGTATTAGAATATGTGGTGATGACATGTGTCAACATGATCCCATATTTTAATTGCAGAATATTAAATCTTAAGTATTTTTTAATGAGTAGAAATTACTTTTCCAAAATAAGATAAATAATACTAGGTATTTATTTCATGTGATGATTGTGATGATGCTAGATCATCTAGTGTGAGCCTTTGTGTGCTAAATAGAAGTATTTAAGTATTGTTTGGTGATTGTGTACCTCGTATTCATTTATAGATGATAGTACCAACCCGGGATACGAGGAGGAGGAGTACTACGAAGAAGAAGAAGAAGAGAACTTCAACCACTGCACTAATAAAGGCAAACCATCACTAATTTACAAGCTAGAACTATGCATACTATATATGCAAGCCTAACACTATAAGTTAACTATGCAAGATGCATTAGGCATGCTTTGGTTATGCAACCTTGATTATACCAATCCTAAGTTTTACTTGCAAACTTTATTGTTTTACTTTTACCAAGGTTCTTTACCTTTAGTTAGTAATTTGTGAGTATTGGAAAAATAGGATAGATGCCATAAAGAGTATAAAACTAGGCATAAGTAGTTATACTTAGATGCCATTAAAAGCATAAAACTAGATTTGGATAGTTACACTTGATTAGCACCCCTTCTTAGTGACACCCTCATTGCTAGTTGCTAGTGCTAAACTACTACTGATCACTTAGAAGGGAATACTTGGAGAAAATGATTGTGAAAACCTTGGAATGATGGTTCATTCTATTGAAATGTTTTGACATGTGTTATGAACACAAAATGATTTGATGGTGAAACTTCTTGAGGCATGAGCCTTAGTTTTGATAAAAACTGATGGTTGGGTTCGGATGCGATACCATTCCAATTTTATCGTTCAACCACAATATCCGAATTGGGTAGGGCTTAACTAAAAGTTTATATGCCTTAGTATGGATTCTCACGGAAAGAGGTTGAGCTGAGGCCACCTCGTGAATGTGAATGTCCACCTATGCAGTGCCCAGGATGATAGATGGCTATGGCTGGGAGGCCAAACTCATAGAGGAGGTGCCTATACTAGAGTGTGTAATTGAAAGGTTATGACTGATTATCCGTATACTAAGTATGATGATTCAGGGTTATCCCTGACGGATGTATCGATATTGTGGTGAAAGTGTACCACCTCTGCAGAGTGTCAAACTATTCGAATAGCCGCGTCCGCTGTTATGGACAGTTGGAGTGGCCATACTGTTCCGTTGCCAGATGTTTTTAAAAATAACTTGTGAATTGAACTATGACCTTGATTTGACCACAACAGGGTTGTGGACATAAAAACTAGGTTCCACTTAGGTGATGTAGAAAAATTAAATTAGGTTCTTTACTTTTGAACTCCTTATGAAATAAATCTGGCTTTTTGCAAATAAACCTAGAGCTTAAGATTCCTACTAGCACTACCTTACTTGTTAGTGATAGTTTGCGAGTACTTAAAGAGTACTCATGGCTTTGTCTCTGGCTATTCCCGTGGCCAGACTATGAGGAGGACTACCAGGAAGATGGACAACAGGAGGTCTATGACAACTAGGATCATCTCACATCGTCAGCATTGCCTGTGACCCTGAAGATGGAGCCCCTACTATGTTTACTTTCCGCTTACTTTGATTGTATTAAGACTGGATCATGAGATCTTTTATTTGTAAGACCTTTATTATGATTTGTAATGGATGATGTATTGTGGTACCAATTCTGTTATGTCTCGCAAAAATGGAATCCTGGGATTGCGAGGTATGGCATAATAGGTATCTAGGATTAAAAATCCGGGTGTTGACAGCCGCCGTTCTGGCACCTCCGATCTGCTGCTGGCCGCACATCGCTGCCCTAGCCGCCATCGTCCTAGTCGCGCGCCGTCGCTGCTCTAGCCTCCGTCGTCTTTGTTGCGCGCCGCCGTCGCCCTGGACCGCGCTGCTCCCTAGGTGCCCTCCGTTGATGGAGGACATGACGGGAGGCGCTTCGGCTGAGGACGGTCATCTCATCTCTCGCTCGCCATGGCTGCCACACCTCAGCCCACGGCGACGACCGCGACGGCCATGGCCAATCCTTGCTACATGGGGCCAGTGGCGGGGCAACATGCGCCCGGCAGAAGTGCTACAAGGTGTGTCGGGTTTTTCTAATGCAGTCGGCGGTGACTCTAAGACACATCTGGAGGTGCTACCTGCAGCTTTAGATTTTGCTATAAATTGTTTGCTACACAAGTTTCGTTGTTCTCCTACAATGATATATATGTTCTACTACAATGTCTTCGGCGAGGTGTCCGACGAGATCGGATTTTCTACAATATGATTTTTTTGCTACATACGTTTTGTGGTATGCTACATTAGCGTAAACATTTTGCTACACGATTTTCGGCGAAGTCTACCAACAGAAGTCTCCGGCGAGGTCGGATATGCTACATTAGCACAAATTTTTGCTATAAGGTCGCCGGCGAGGTCTCCGGCGAACTCTCCGACGAGGTCTAGTATGTCTGTTCTATATTCTGGGTTGAACCGTTTTCTCCTACATGTAGCAAAAGCGGGACTAGTTGTAGCAAAAGCGGGATGAACCGACGGAAAAAAGATCTGATCGTAGATCTGGGCCGATCCGACGGCTAGAACCCGGAGGATGGAAAGTTTCCATCCCGGAGGACGCCTAGCACTGCCCAACTCCAAAGAATCATACGTCTAGCGCATCCGCATCCAGCGACCCACTACGCCGCCATCAACTCCCCTCGTCTATAGAATTGAACGCCGCCGCACTGGGACCTGGATGAACGCCGCACGCAACGCCGCAAAATTGAAGCCAAGCTCGGCCTTCGCCGGCCGCATCCACGCCGGCCGCCGGAAGTATAGGACCACGTGACCTAGGTGATGATCCTCGCGCACGGTAATGATTCAAGTAGCCGCTTTTTTATACCTTAATTTTAGAATCGCATACTATCCTAGGGCTCAATAGTCAAATATAATTCAATTATATATTACTCCCTTCTCAAAATATATGTCGTAAATTTAAATTTAGATGAATCTTGGCACTATTTAGTGTAAAGATTTATTTAAATTTTGGCAAATCCAAAACATCTATTTGAGACAGATGGAGTATGATTGATCATAGTTAGGACACATACAATGCATGCATTAATCACGGACGATAGGGTCAATTTCCCGACCGGTCCTGCCAAAATCCTTTCCGATTCCGGGATTTGACCTAGGTAACCGTGAACCTATGCATCGAGCGCTCTGTCTTTTTTTTATTTCGATCGGACTTATTTTTTCTTTTGAATGACTCGATTATGATGAAATGCAGTGAAACAGGAGATATTACATCCTTTTCGAAAACACGAAGCAAAGAAGTCTGATGTTGCGTCAAATCTTTCTCCGTCTTCTCAAAAACATTGTACGGTTCCAACTTCATATTTCAAATTTTCAATTGCATATAATTATTACTTCTATACTCTATTACCATGCAGATTTTGCAATTGTTTGTTGAATATAGGTAAACATAATATCTAGAAATAGTCCGTCTGATTTTTGGCACGCCATACCCATTGGATAAATCCTAGGTCCACCACTGCCCACCGCGCTGCCCCGTCGTACCCTCTCCTACACCTCTCGCCGCCGCTGCCGCCGGCCCTAGCCGCGGTGGCGACGAGGACGAAGTTTGGCCTAGGCATGGTGGGTGCCGTTGACGGCCGCCGAGGCTGCTGGGGCGGGAACAGCCGACGCGTCGACAAGCGATGGTAAGGGCGGTGCCCCTGGCCGCAGTGGCGGAGACAGGGAGGACCAGCAGGGGCCCTGGCCCCCCTAACATGCAGATGTTATACCCCCTGATATTTATGCTAAAGGCCCTTAAATTTGTGTATTTTTGTACTTCGGCCCTCCCCAACGGTTGGCAAGAGGGGAATTTTTTCATTGGCCCCCCTCATATAATTTTCCTGCCTCCGCCACTGCCTGGCCGGGGTGGTGGCGTGACGGAGGTCCTCCTAGGCGGTGCTTGATCGGTGTTGGGGGTTGGGCTTCGGATCGGCAAGGGACGAACCCTAGATCTCTGATCCAGGTGGTTCTCTTGTCGTCTCCGCTTATCCTCCTCACCGTGTCGTGGCCAGATCCAGTGAAGGACCGACCCTGCGCTGCCGCCTTCTTGTACATCGTTGGTCATGGCCATCGATTTGGCTCAGTGAGGCAGATCCCGCAGTTGGCCGACGGGTGACGTGGGGCTGCTAATAAAGGGGGTCTAGTAAATATACAAAAAGGGCTCAGTCTCTCCTAAAATAGCAGGGTCTTCGTGTCTTGGTGGTTGGGGCAACAGGTTGTGAGGGCGAGGGCGCGAGTTCAACCTCGGTGTCCATGCGTTGCATAGGAGAGAAGAATTGCAACGTCTTGCAAAATGTCTACATAGTACTCCCCTCTACTTCCCCTCTGTGGTACTTGAGCTCCACCAAGCGACTCTCCCCGCCCTCTCTCTCACCACTGAGTTCACCGTCATCGGTTGCTCCTTACTCACCACTCGCCACGTCTCTTCCGCGGGATGCAGTGAGCCCACCGTTGTTTGTTGACTCCGACAGCGTCCTCACTGACCTGCGAAATTGACTCGGGTCATGCCACAATCCTTTCTCTGCAGCAACCGTGACCTCGTCGCCAAGCATGTTTTGCCACTGTCCGCCACTGGTTGCTCGAGTTTGCCTTCTCGCGTTCAAAAAATATATTTGATTTTCCAACATATAGATTAAAGGTTTTTTCTAGTAAAATCTTGTCGCGTCGTACGTAGGTTAAGATCGCCAATGCAAGGGTACTTGAAAAGAAGTCACATACATTTTTTGCTTGATAAATTGAGACCTTTTTTAGTAAATACACACCAACTTTTGAAAAGAAGTCACATGCACATGCAAAGTTTTTTTTTCTTGTAACAGATGTATCAGATGTATCCTATAAACACATGTAGTGTAGCATTGCATTTACCTTAAATATAAAATTCAAGACTTCCAAAATTAAATAGAGAAGTATAAAATATGAAAGCACATACTTGAAAAATAAGGCTACTGCAACTTATATACCCAATTTCTGAGTTTGTTCTAAGCAATACATGTACTCCATCCGATCCAAATTAATATTCTCATATTTGTCTAGATTTAGATGTATCTAGTCATGTTTTAGTGCTAGATATATCCGAATCTAGCCAAATCTAAAAACACTAATTTGGTTCGAAAGGAGTATTCAAAATATTTCTCTAGGCATTGGGTCTTTTTTGGCTGCGGTGTCAAAATGACCACGCAATGTGATGGGTGGCAAACTTTTTTTATCTAGCTAGCTTCCCTGACAGCGTGTGAAACTTTTTTCATAAACGTGGCACCGACACATTGTGAAAAGCCTAACACAGCATGGGGCCGAAGCATAGTAGCACACACACCGACCACACCACACGCACACGATGCAACGCACCCAGACCCACACTAGACCCACACTAGCCACACGCACGCATACGATCCCGTTTCCATCTTTCCTGATCTCATCTTCACCTTTCTCTCAATCGCTCGTCTCCATCCCGTAGTGGCCACCGCCTCCTTAATTCCCACCTGCGTGTGCCTCCGCGAGACCGTCTCCGGCGCGGCTGGCCCACTTCTCCTGTTAGCCTTCCACCTTGACGGACGCCTCTCAACGAGCTTCTCGTTGGTTGCTGCCCGTGCTCAATGCCGCCCGGCGGCCAGCTCACCACTTACTTCTCTGCCCTTTTCGACCTACGGAAGCCACGTCCTCGCCACCTCGGTGAACCTCGCCCCGCCTCTTCGCTGGTTCTAGTTGCCCAGGACCGCACCAGTGCTTGCAGCCATGCTGCTCCCCATGTCCAGCTCTGCCTCCGCGAGTTCGGCGTGCCCTCCCACGGATGCTACGCAGGTCGCTGTCCACCGCCGTCCAAGGGCGTCATGAAGGGAATATGCCCGAGAGGCAATAATAAAGTGGTTATTATCTCATTTCATGTTTATGATAAATGTTTATTTTGCATTCTATAATTGTATTAATTAGAAACGTTAATACATGTGTGTTTAATAAACAAAATACAAAGTTCCTAGTAACGCCTCTCATATAAACTAGCTCGTTGATTAACAAGATAATCAAGGTTTCATGATCATGGACATTGGATGTTGTTAATAACGAGGTCACAACATTGGTGAAATGATGTGATGAACATTCATCCGAAGTATAGCATTACGATCAAAGTCATTATGTTTATATTGCTATAACATCATACTAAGTAATCTTAGTCCCTAAACCATGAGATCATGTTAATTGCTGACACCAGAAGAGTATCTTGAGAACATCAAACGTCACACCGTAATAGGGTGACTATAAAGGTGGGTCCAATGCTACAAAGGTGTTATGTTGAGGCTCATGGATCAAGAGTGGGATATGTCCATCCCGATGATGGATAGATATACTCTGGGCCCTCTCGATGATATCACAGTAAGATAGCTTGCAAGCAAGTGATGTGATCACTAGAATGTTATATCACGGGAACGAGAAAATAGTGCATGTCGGCAACGAGATCAAACTAGATATGGAGATACCCATGATCGAATCTCGGACATGTAATATATCGCGAGACAAGGATTTAGTTACTAGCATTAAAGATTCTCATGATCACAGAAGTCATCGTTGTATGTGTAGGAGTCAGTATGGATCTCCAGGTCCCGCTTCTGATTATTGATCTGAGAGGGGTCTCGATCATGTCTGCATTATTCGAGAACCGTAGGGTGACACACTTAAGGGATACCGACATCATTTGGAGCAAATATGTTTCAGATAAAGATTTAAGAAAGCGCTGGAATTATTTCAATAGACACCGAAACTGTTTCGGGTGAAATTGCTGAAATTGGTTCTGCATGTAATATTAAAATGTTGCAGGGGGTTTATGTGAATGTTTGTTAATTAAATTAATTAACAAAATTCTGAATAAAATTAATAAAAGAGTTTTATTAAATGAGAGAACATTAAATTTGGAGAAATTTAATGCATTTAAAGTGGAGACTTTAAAAGAGAATGTGAAGGGGCATTTTAATGTGGAGGGGGTTACCACCACATGAATGGAGGAGGTGAAGGGACACCCTCCCCTCCTCCTCTAAAAGGCCCCCTCTCACTCCTTCTTCCACACACCTCCTCGTGAATGATCTCTCCCCCCTCTAGTATTATTTCCCATGGTCTCGGATTAACGAGATACATGTTCCCGATGGCTTTATCTGGAAAGGAGTTGCTGCTTTCGCTGCTTTGCTGCAGCGAGGGACGGAGGTTGTCGGGGTACCAAACATGTGTGCGATCACGAATGCACCGCTGCTTTGTGGTGCTGGACTTGGTGGTGCTGGACTTGCTGGAGCTGGATCTGATGAACGTGCTGAAGCCGGACCTGCTGGACTTCATCATGATCTTGAGATCGGCAAGTGTACGACTACATCATCCACGAGTTCCATCTCGTTAACAAAGCTTTGTTGTCTTCGAGGGTAAGTTCTCTATGGATGTATATCCACTCGTTGCTCTGTATCTAGTAGATAGATCTTGGCGTATAGTTCTCATCGTAGAATTTTTTGTTTTCTATGCTACGAACCTCAACACGTCCACGACGCCACCCGTCCTCCTCATGGTCGTCTACCATCTCACCTCTCTGGTCGTCAACGCCTCCCGAAGCTCCTGCCTACAGTGTCACGCTGTCGCCTATACGAGAGTATGCCCTGGATCGATCCAAGACATGTACTAGACCAAGCTTCGATCAGGTATGGAGCAAAGTCATGTCGCCGCCCATGCCCACCATCCCATCACTCTGCACCGCAACAACGTCGGGAGTGAAGGGCCTAGAAAGGGTTGTCGCTACCCTGTCCCCCATGTCCACACGGAGGAGGTGGCCGGTATTGGTGACGCCACGAGCCGCTAAGCGGGGCCGCAGTAGGTAGCAGAGCATCGGGGATCCAACCGGAGAGGAGGTGCCGCATTGGATATGTGGAAGGCAGGGGAAGGTAGGGTGGCACCGGCGACATAGAAGAGAGGCGGGTGCGCGCGCGAGGAGAGGAGCTAGAGGCGGCTGTGCAGGGGAAAGAGAGAGGCGTCTGTGCAGCTTGAGCGCTAGCGAATACCATGAGTGGCAGCTCAATCGGGGGAAGTGGAGATGGCGACTTGGGGCGGCGGGTCTAAGGCGCAACGGGTCCGACGGGTGAGTGTTGAAATGAATTGTCTAACCTTTTCTATCATTTCAAACTTTTGAGATAGTTGGATAGTGTATCAATTAATAAGTTGTGCAAAATTGTAGTTTAGGACGAAATGTGTTGGGTGATGTGTATACTTTTTTTGAAAAGAAAAGGTTGATATCGGGCTCTCAATTCGAGAAAAGGTCAGGAGCACCTGATGTTGGGCTTGACTAGTTCGTGGGTCGACGCAAGCGGCGCATTGACCTCCTCATCCTCCCGCCGGTGCCTCCTCTATTTATTTTTCCTATCTTTAGTTCCGAGGCCGACGCACTCCACTGACACACGAATCCACTCAAGCCCAGAAATCCCCGGACCACCCCCGCCCTCCGCGCCGCCCAGGGGCATCCCCGTCTATTCGCAGCCCCTCGCGTTTTACCTCCCGAGGCCCCCGACGCCTCCCCAAATCCCCGTGCCCTAGCCTAGCCCCACCTCTCGATCTCGCCGCCTCCGCCCACCACCGCCGCCCCCGCCTTACCGGCGGCGCCCCCCGTCGCAGAGGCAGAGGCCGAGGGTCGGCGCCGACCGGCAGAGGGCGAGCGCGTCCCAGCGGGCAGCTTTCCCCCGCGGGGCCCACGGTTGCCCACGGCGGCGCGCTCCGAGGCGGTCCGGCGAGGCCGCCCCCGTGCCCGTCCGTTGGAGCACCCCGGCGAAGCTGCTGCCACTCGCCTGTAAGTCGCGCTCAGCTCCAGCTAAGACTGGTCGGTTTCCCCGGTCGGGCCAACTGTTCCCCGTGTGAGTGTGCGCGCGCGCGCGTTGAAATCTCTGCCGCTTCCCGCTCTCTCGCTGCTGGGGCGAAGCGCGCATTCTCAGAGTCACCCTGATAAACCGAACGCCTCGTCCTAGCCTGGGCTCGCGGGAAATGCGGCTCCCGGATCTCGAGATTTAGCGTGTTAAATTGGTGATTCTCCTTCTCGTGACAAGTACAAACAGCGGCGCCTTTCTTGGGTAGCGATTAGCCTGATAGTGTGCTTATTTTGGGTAGCTCAAGATGTTCTCGCACTCAGTTTAGGCGGCTACTAGATGCATTGTCAGTGAGTTGAGGCTACTAGATGCATTGTCCAGCTCCATCTCCTCTGCACGACACACGCTCCGGATATACGCATCTTCCCCTCCCAGCCGATCCTCCTCTGCTCCCCATGACTAGCAGCAGCCGCCAGCCTCCGAGGAAGAACTGGCTTCAAGGTTAGGTGCAGAGCAGCGGGAGACCAGGAGCAAGGCAGGAGGTGGGCTCGCCCTGAGGTGTAGTCGACACCCATCAAAGGTCAGAGCCGGCCTCGTCCCGCGAGGAAGCCGGTGGCGGGCGTAAATAGAAGCCAACGTGGCGACCCCCGCTCTTCTCAGGTCCTTCAGAGTGGGCACGCGCGGCTGGCCTGCTCTTCTCAGGTCCCTTTCCTCCAACCTCTGCTCAACTTCTCTCTCCCGAGATCCATTCGCCATCCTCAGCTCTAGGCCTTGGTCTGTTCCTTCCTAGTACATCTGTATCTCTCTCCAATTATCCCAGCCATCAAATTCTGATTCCAATGCGACTTATTGCATCTGTACCTCTCTCCAATTGTCCCAGGCAGCCATCAAATTCTGATTCCAAGGCGACTTGTTGATTTCAGTCGATCTTCGAAGTATATAAATTGGTGGAACTTTGTTTAAGGGAGCAATGTGGGACTATTCAATAAAAATTTATCGAGAAATTAAGGAGTTCGTGATGAATCGGTGGACTGGGTCGGGTTGCCGCGTTGGGTTGGGTCGCGCAGAAAATTTTTCCATTGCGAGTAAAACGATGTGACGTCCCATCGTGGTTAAACGATGCGGCGTCCGTTTTTTTCCAACTGGTAAACTCAGGAGTGGCATCGGTGTGCAATTTTCTGTCTAATAGGAGGGTAAAACGGTTCAAAAAAGTGTTGGACCCGGAGAAACAATCCGTCCTTTATTATTAGGTATAGAATATAGGATTTGGTGGAAGGGTAAAACCGTCTAAATAAAGAGCTGGTTAAGAGAAACGTTCCGTCTTTTATTATTAGGTATAGATATTTCCTAAAAGATCAGCGCATGCGAGTTTGACGGGCCGACCGTGGCACAGGTACAACCCGTTTTCCAGGCCGCGTGCCGACCCGCTCCAGGCACGGCCCGTTTTCCAGGTTTGCCTAGACCCCAACCCGCCTCGAGCCGCCCCCGTTTTCTTCTTATCGCCGCCAGCCCCCCTCCCCCACCTCCCCCCCCGGCTGCACCTCTCTCTGCGCTGGAATCTCTCCTAGCCCTCGTCCCCTAGGCTCTGCCGTCCGGTGGTCGTAGGCCGCTCCACATCGGCGCCATGGGAATCGACGCGGCCGGACAAGGACCAGCGGCCGCCCTTCTGTAGCAGCCATCGGCGAGCTGGACGAGGACGTCGACCACCCCACAGCAGTATGCTCCGCCCACATCTGAATCGCTTCCCAGCTTCATCTACACCGGCAGCAGTACTCCAGTACTCCATCGCAGCAGATCGCAGCAGTTCTTGCAAGGTACTAGCAAAAATGCTTCAATCTCTTCTTGCCTTTCTTTTCCAATTAATTTGTGTTGTTGTGGACAGTACACTGAGAATAATGAATCATTTGGCAACATGATTTGTTCATTGTGTATGTTTGTTTCATCCTATTGTGTGACAATGAGGAAATATCTAGTGATACACGCTCTTAGCTGATGCAATGCATACAAAGAACATGGGCCGTTTGATCTTCACAGGATCCAGAGAATAGGGACAGGATTAGCCCACTCCCTCCCCCTGCGGCCGTATCCCACTCCTTGGAATTTTGCATTTGGCCCCTTCAAAGAACCTCTTTACTCGCACCTCAACTGTGCCAACTATTCTTTTTCTGAAACTACTTCCCTTGTTCGATCTGTCCCGTTTGAGATCCAGGTTTTTCTTTCCAAACAATTGGTGGATTCAGCACCAGCTGGTGGAGATGAACACTGGAACTATAAAACAAAATTCTAACTCGTGCACAAGAGAATTACGTGACATTTGACACATAAATATTACTGTACAGCTTTTATAAACAACACAAACAAAGAGATTTATAATTTCTTTAAAATATAAACACACAAAAGCGAGTCTTCCGAGGTGATCGCCTGCTTCACATTTTTTGGGAAAAGCCTGCTTCAGACTTGATAAGTCTCTAGAACCACCTTGCTAACGCCATTGCTGAGCAGTAGCGTCATAGCTGGGTACTTTTTAAAAACAAACCAGCTATGCAATTGGTACAGACGACTAAGATATATAAGGAAGAAATTATGTGCACATCATGATGGAACAGTAACACATTTTCACAATGGTTATTAATCTCGTCGAGTACATCATCAACAACATAACCTTTTCGAATCACATCAGGTAGCTTGTAAGTTCAGAATAACTAAATATAGGGAAAATTTGCTGTAGGACACCGTTATTTTGCGGCGTTTGCCAAAACACACCACTTAATTATGGTTTTGCTGGGTACCATTATAATTTTATGTACATTTGCCACAACACACCGACCATCCCGAAACAGAAAGTTTAGCAATGAGCACCGTTTTAAACAGTAAAACAGTTTTTCTTTCTGTAATAAATCTTTGGCGCCAATGTAGGCTGTACGTAGCAATCGTTGGACACTGAAATGCCAAAAAAATATGACAATCGGACAACATTTAGCCTCAATGTGAACCAGTTTTGGAGAATCCTTTAGGCACCCAAGAGAAGCTGCTGTCCATGGCCGCCGGACAACTTGGTCCAGCAGGAGGGCGCCGGTGAGTGAAGCCGAGACAGGGACGTGCTGGCGGGCGGCGGGGACGGGGTGACGCTGGACCTGGACGGGGGCGGGGGCATGGACGGGCTGACGGGAGGGCTGTGGGGACGGGTCGACGCCAACCGTAGACAGGGATGGGGACATGACGGGCTGGCGGGCGACGTCGGATGGGACGGCGGAGAGACGAGGGCGACGGCGGCGGAGAGACGAGGGCGACGAAGCTGGGCTACGAGCGAGATGGATCCGAACGAGCGGTTCCTTTCCTTCGACCTCTTTTTTTTAGATGCCTTTCCTTGGACCCCGATCGAGTCTGAATTTTAGGCACGTTACGACAACTTTCCGTTTTGGGTCGCATGGTGTGTCACGACAAAAGTACACAAAATAATAATGGTACCTAGCAAAGGCATAAATTTATGGTGTGTTTTGACAAACGCCTCATAATAACGGTGTCTTGCAGCAATTTTTTTCGTAAATATAATACACCCACTATGGACCATCTCCTTCCGCACCGTCCACATCTAGACACGAGGGCAAACCTGTAGGCAAAGCGACAATACGAACCATCATGTTTTCTTGAACAACCCTTCATAATTAGACAAACCCACTTGATGCAACATAAACCTTTCTGGGCAAGCTTGGATGCAGTCTAGTCCTCTTTTCCCTTCTGGCTGCTTGCAGACCTTACAAAAGCCATATAATAAATCAACTGCTAGTTATGTACATGACAAACATAGACTATTTAACCTAGAGGTAGCTTGTTACCTCGTCTTTTTTTTCGCACTTGTTGCCTTCTCTGAGCTTTTCCTAAACCTCTTGCCATTGCCCTTTGTGTGTGCTATAGCAAGAGGATGGATATTGATCTCAGATGGATTTTTTACTCCAATAAATGACTGAACTCTTGAACCTTAGTTTGCTCACTCGTTGGTCCCATGTGCAAAACATGGTCTATAAGATCATTAATACCCTTATGCAAATATTTCATCTTCTCCTCGCAATGTTTGGCAGCCATCATGCCCATATTGAACTTAGAGCATGTATCAGAGTACATTTGATTAATGACGGGCGGTAGAGTTCTACTTGTCCCTTGAAGGACATTCCCATTGGCATCAAGGACTACCTTCTGGTTTGCCGTTTTTCTCCATCTGTGGAGCACATAATTGCTCGGGATCTCGTTAAATTGCTCCCTCTTAAGGACAACAATCATGTGAGAGCAAGGTATACCCACAGATTCAAACAATCTACAAGAACATTGCACATCCTTCTTAGAAGTGTTGAAGACCACCTCCCTTACCCTGCCTTTTCCACGACTTATATTTGTGGTTTGTACTTCTCCAACTTCTTCTATTCTCCGTACATCACATTTCTCCATGGCAGCAACTACTTCGGCTTGGAACAACTTAAAAATTGTATGAGTATAGACTTCCCTGGTGTGACTCTCGATGCTCCACGTAGTCACCAATACCGGAAGTGTATGCAAAGTTGCATTATCATGTTCCAACTCTTTTTGGCGCTGTTCCTCCATGGCAGTTTCATATCTGATCCAAAATTCAAGTAAAGAGTCACCGGTGAATGAAATGACCAAAAAATGCGTTCTCACTTTCAGATCTTGATGTAGTCCTCAACAAACCAGCAAGAAATACACCTTTGAAGTAAGCAGGTATCCATGATTGGTGAATTTCAAACTTGCTTGCCAACCATTTGTTGTCTTGTAGTCCAAAATCTGAAATAACAGATGACCATTTCTCCTCAAACATCCGGAGTCTCTGAGGCCCACACACATACCAAATTGCTTTTGAAAATCCTCATTTTTGTATAGTTCACGTCCAATATTCTCCGACACTTTATTCAGAATATGCCACATGCAAAGTCTGTGTACAGTGTTTGGGAATACTTCTTCAATAGCAGCTTTCATGCTTTTGCCCTCATCAGTAATTATAAGTGTTGGTGCTACACCTCCCATTGCTTTTAGAAATGTCTTAAATAACCATTGGTATGATCCAATCTTTTCATGGCATAAAAATGATGCACCAAATGTAACACAAGCTTTGAGCAATAGATGGGACTCATATGTCAGCAAGAGTTACCTGAGAGCTACCGCTCTGCTCACCGAAGAGACTATTAACTATAGATTTAAACCTTTCCCTTCAAGATTAAGAAAACTGTAGTGCGAATATGCCAGAGATAGAACTTTTACTGCATAAGAAATGATCATGGGCAAGAAATCAATGAGCATGTGACCATGTGTAGAGATTGGAACAGTGTCCTGTATAGGACTTGGTTTCTCGCTAAGCTCTTCATAAAATGTGGAAAGTTCAGTATGTTGTACACATGTACCGGTACTCTGGCTTACCATCCTCTGTCTAGATAAGCTCTCCATTCTCAAAGATTTGCATATTAACAGATCGAATTTTAGCAAAAACGTAGGATCAACAGAGGAGAGGTTCAACTAGAAGCATTCTCCGAAGAAAGTAAGTCAGGGGAGATGCAGAGCTGGTCAAACGCGGCCTATGCGCTGCCTCCCGTCGTCCGTCCGCCTTCAACCACCGATTTAGGGTTACCGGTGAGCTCGAGCTGCTGGCGCAGAAGGAGGGACGGGCCAGGGGATGGCCGGGAATACCGCCGGAAAATGTGTATGAGTAGGGTCGGGGAAGAGGAGGAGGAGGGCGGGGAAGGAGGACGTACCCTCCGCCGGTCGTTGGCCTGCTCGACTCCTCCCGAGCGAGCGAGTCTGTTCGGGTGGGCACGAGGAGCGAGAGTTTTGCTCCTTGGGCTTGTTGTTTAGAACTCGACCTCGAGTTATCTTCATAGAGTTCTTGTTATGGATGATAAAAAGCTAAGTCTGCCATATTGAATGTGTTGGATCTTCACGCAGCGCTCGGATCTGTTGTTCTGCAGCATCCATTCTCTTTTCCAATCCTTCCATTTTTGGCTGTAGCTTCGTCTCCAATAGAACACCAAGAAGTGGAATGGATCAGCAAGGCTCTGATACTACCTGATGTAGCACAAGGTTGTGGAGGAACAACTCCACCTTGCTGCTACAATATAGACAACACAAAAGTTGAAGGAACCACTCCAACAACGTGCTCGGCTAGATATCGCTCTAGGGGCGTGAGCTAGATATCGCTCTAGGGGCGGGGGCTATTAAGAGTTTAATCCAAAACTCTCAACATACTAGATCTAATCCAAGATCTAAAACAAGAACACAAGGTTCCATCTATTTGATAGGTAGTGGGTGCATAGTCCGGGTTCCATAGCTAGCGTTGAGGACCTCTATTTATAGGCCTCGTGAGCCTCCACTACTTAGTTCTACTTATAGCTTGATGGTTCTAGAGAATGCTACTTAAAACTAGAAAAGCAAACACAAACAACATGGTTGCAACTCACACTAGAACACTCTAGAAACTACTACAACACATATGACTAAAGGACCAAATCACATAGAATATAGTAGAACTATGTAGAAGATAGTACTGAATTTTATTTCTGTTTTATTCTCACTAGTCACTACTGTCCCTCATCAATCACCAAGTTCCACCGGATAGGTGTGTCCATGTGTGGCCCTTCCTTAGTTTTCTTGCCATCTATCTTTCAAAGTTCAGGTCACCAAGAACCTGGAATTTCTTTTGTTGCCAAGTCACACCATAATCTTTGAATTCGAATTTTAAATTGGAGCAACATTAGTATTGTTAGTCCTTGGCTGTACTAATCCTAGGCCACCTAGGCCACTTTGTGCCGAGCTGGGGATCAACTAGTATGTTGCTGTCATTTGTACTTGTTACATGTGAAAACTAATGGTTGTAAATCTTTTTTTTGAGCTAAAAACTGTAGGGCAGGCCCTGATAGTAAAATTTTATTAATATAGAAAAATATATACAAGAAAGTGGTGAAAGAGGGAATGTACAGAGGGGCATAACCTAGGGCATAGCCCAAAGAGAGTTACAAAGTGTCTAGCCAAGCTATAAGAAGGGATTTCAGACCATCCTTCATTCTGTAAGAAAGAAGGAAGATGTCTCTTTTAAAGGAAAAGGACCAAGCTCTAACAGTAGGAGAAATATTGAAATATTGTCGAAGATAAGAGCATTCCTTTGCTTCCATACATTCCAGGCCACAGTTGCAAAAACTTCAAAAAGGAACGGCCTTCTGAAGTTGGAACGAGCAGTGGTGACCAGCTGAGGGAGTTCAAGGCTGTCTTCGATGGAGATGTTTATAGACTGCCAGCATTTTTTACTGAACTCACACTTCTAGAAGAGATGATCCCTGGTTTCAAGCAAACCCCCATCGCAAAGGCTACAAAGGCCACTGCCATCGAGTGAGAAGTTTTTCCTTAGGAGCATGTCCTTCGTGTTTAGGCGATCATTTGCGAGGAGCCAGAAAAAAGATTTGATCTTGGGCGTGCATTTTGATTTCCATAACCAGGGAGAAAAAAAGGGTGCTTGAATGTGTTCAAAAGTCCGATCGTATATCTTGCTTGCAGAGAAATGAGTGCCCCAATTGTATGACCATAAGTCAGTCTCATTAGCATTCCGAGTGGATTTGGTTTGGATAATGAGGTGATTAAATTCTTGGAATTCTTCAAACGCTTGGGTGGACAACGGGAGATGAACTGCACTCCAACATTCACTGGAATGTTCTAGGCACTCCTAGGACAGCACTACTATACTAACACTCCCTAGAATATTCCAGGTTCTCCTAGGACAGTCTCCAACACTCCCCCTCAAGATGGGTGATAGATATCTATCATTCCCATCTTGTTACAAGCTGAACTGCACTCTTTATTTCCTAATCCTTTAGTTAAACAGTCTGCGATTTGCTCGCAAGAGGGTACATGACTTATCTTAATTATACCGTCATCCAACTTCTCCTTAATGAAGAAGCGATCAATCTCCACATGCTTGATTCTATCATGTTGAACAGGGTTGTTTGCGATATTGATCGCCGACTTGTTGTCACACCATAAATTTAATGGGCCTTTCCTCAACACTTTCAGCTCTGAAAGAAGATTCCTCACTCATAACATCTCACTCAAACCTTGCGACATAGCTCTATATTCAGCTTCAGCTGTAGACTTTGAAACCACCGGCTGCTTCTTACTTCGCCATGACACTAAATTTCCCCCGACAAACACACAATAACCAGATGTTGATCTCCTATCATCCAAGCAACTTGCCCAGTCAGCATCACAATACCCATCCACATTTAGATGACCATTCCTTTTGAACCATAGTCCCTTTCCTGGACTACCCTTCAAGTACCGGACGATTTGATTGACCGCATCCAAGTGTCCGCTCCTAGGATCATGCATGTATCTGCTCACTACACTCACTGCATATGAAATATCAGGTCTTGTGTGACATAGATAGATGAGCCTTCCAACAAGCTTCTGGTACTTCTCCTTATCCACTGGTTCCCCAGATTCGGCACATAGCTTGTGGTTTTGATCGATAGGGGTTGATGCAACCCGACACCCAAGCATGCCTGTGTCACTAAGCAAGTCCAATACGTACTTTCGCTGGGAGAGAACAATCCCTTTGGGGGATCTAGCAATTTCTATGCCAAGAAAGTACTTGAGTTGGCCAAGATCCTTTACCTCAAATTCCTTGCGTAGGTTCTCTTTCAATCGTGATATCTCCACCTCATCATCTCCAGTGATTATGATATCATCAACATATACGGCAAGGATTGTTATTTGGCTATTTGAGTGCCGATAGAACACCGTATGATCCCCATTACACTGCTTATATCTCATACCACATACAACTCGTCTAAATCTATCAAACCATGCCCGCGGAGATTGCTTGAGAAAATCTCTATATGGCCTCAAGCAATCTCCGCGGGCATGGTTTGATAGATTTAGACGAGTTGTATGTGGTATGAGATATAAGCAGTGTAATGGGGATCATACGGTGTTCTATCGGCACTCAAATAGCCAAATAACAATCCTTGCCGTATATGTTGATGATATCATAATCACTGGAGATGATGAGGTGGAGATATCACGATTGAAAGAGAACCTACGCAAGGAATTTGAGGTAAAGGATCTTGGCCAACTCAAGTACTTTCTTGGCATAGAAATTGCTAGATCCCCCAAAGGGATTGTTCTCTCCCAGCGAAAGTACGTATTGGACTTGCTTAGTGACACAGGCATGCTTGGGTGTCGGGTTGCATCAACCCCTATCGATCAAAACCACAAGCTATGTGCCGAATCTGGGGAACCAGTGGATAAGGAGAAGTACCAGAAGCTTGTTGGAAGGCTCATCTATCTATGTCACACAAGACCTGATATTTCATATGCAGTGAGTGTAGTGAGCAGATACATGCATGATCCTAGGAGCGGACACTTGGATGCGGTCAATCAAATCGTCCGGTACTTGAAGGGTAGTCCAGGAAAGGGACTATGGTTCAAAAGGAATGGTCATCTAAATGTGGATGGGTATTGTGATGCTGACTGGGCAAGTTGCTTGGATGATAGGAGATCAACATCTGGTTATTGTGTGTTTGTCGGGGGAAATTTAGTGTCATGGCGAAGTAAGAAGCAGCCGGTGGTTTCAAAGTCAACAGCTGAAGCTGAATATAGAGCTATGTCGCAAGGTTTGAGTGAGATGTTATGAGTGAGGAATCTTCTTTCAGAGCTGAAAGTGTTGAGGAAAGGCCCATTAAATTTATGGTGTGACAACAAGTCGGCGATCAATATCGCAAACAACCCTGTTCAACATGATAGAACCAAGCATGTGGAGATTGATCGCTTCATTAAGGAGAAGTTGGATGACGGTATAATTAAGATAAGTCATGTACCCTCTTGCGAGCAAATTGCAGACTGTTTAACTAAAGGATTAGGAAATAAAGAGTGCAGTTCAGCTTGTAACAAGATGGGAATGATAGATATCTATCACCCATCTTGAGGGGGAGTGTTGGAGACTGTCCTAGGAGAACCTGGAATATTCTAGGGAGTGTTAGTATAGTAGTGCTGTCCTAGGAGTGCCTAGAACATTCCAGTGAATGTTGGAGTCTAGGTTAGTGTCCTACAAGATTCTAGAGTATTCCAGTGTACTAGTTAAGTTGTACCTAAGTTCAGCTATATATAAAGAGGGTGCGGAGGTCCAAGGGATCTGCCCAACTAGAAACCATTTCCCAAGAAAATCTTCACGAACCGTGACCGGGGTACCGTGGCGCCTTCGCCTAAAATAAGTGATGAGGAAGCCTTGTTTGTTGCAGAAACGATTGAAGACAGCTGGCTGGCCTCCGATATTACTTTCGACGATGGCAGAATCACATGTGAGTGAGGAATTGGAGATAGCTAGCGGCCCGAAAGCTAGCTTCTTAGAGATTTTGCTGGCCTCAGGTAGTAAAGTATGCAAATTGACAGTGGAGGAGAGCTTCTTTACGAACTGATCTGCCAGTGCTCTTTTATCTTCTGTATTGATTTGCAAAACTTTCAGAGGGCCTCCAGAAAGATTAAGCAGAAACTCTTGCAAAGAGGAGAATTTATTCTCCTTGTTGATAAAAGGAGTGGACGTGTTGTACAAAGATAAGTGGGCATTTGCTGGAGTAGAGCCGGCGTGAAGGGTCATGAACTGGCAGGGTGAAGACCATAAATGACCCCAAGATGGGGAGCTAGACACATAGGGAATCCCAGGCTGTTTGAATTCATTGATGATAGAGGTAATCTCTTTGTCAGTATACCCGACTTTTTTCAGATCTTTGGCAGCTTGAGAAAAGTTGACAGGCAGCCAAGGCATCCAGGGGGGAGACCCGGGCACATAAGGCCTCCCCGAGCGCCTGAATTCATCAAGAGTGGCCAGAATCTCCAGCTCTGTATAACCAGCCCTTTTAAGGTCTTGAGCAGCCAAAGCAAGATCAATCGGTTCAGAGCACTCGAGGTCATCAGTGTTCATGAACAAGTTATCTGAATGTGATACATCTGACCGATGAAGGGCTGCATCAGAAGCCGGAACAACCTCCAGAGTTGGTGCAGGTGTGGTGCAAACGACTTATGGAATGGCAGGCTTGTCAGCTGGCACACCGGGAGCAGGCTGCAAAAAAGGAGAGGAACCACCAGCAGACCAAAACTCGTTCCAGGCCGCATCGACAGGATGTTCTGGAAGGATCGGACCATGATAAGGGTGTGCGTCGATGTTATCTGGCGGCAAATCTTCAGACGGTGGCATGGGAGTCGGTTGGACGTCATTAACAAGAGGATAGGCAGTGATTGTCCAGGATCTTCTGAAGCCATTGCGGGAGAAAATTTTCCCATATGAGATATCCCTTGGAATGTGATCCAGGTCCTCCACCATGCATTTGACAATAACTTTCTCTGTGCTGTGAGCTGGTTCATGCCAAAAGAGTAAGACACCTCCGGAAGATTTGATGATGGCCTCGATGGATTCCTTATTGATGAGCTGCTGGGGGATGCCAAGAAGCATGACCCAAGACTGGACATGCTCCTTCAGAGTTCTGGCGTTGCGACCTTCGTCCTGATTGATAGGATAGAACACCCGGGCCAGGGAAAGCAGGATGCAGGTTCTTTACCACATGGTCGCGGGCCATGACAGTAGGGAACTGAAAGAGGCCGACTCCAAGAGGGTGAGGGCCAGAGAGGAGTACCCGTTCCTTGAAGGGACCCGGAGGTTGTTGCGGATAGCAGTCCGCACTTCTAGCTCCAACACAGCAGTTTGAGGCGCAGGGAAGACAGTTGCGAGGGCGAAGGTTTCCCCTTGTAGCGGCTGGTCATCGACGGAGAGGACACGAGTCTCCTGACTCGCTCCTTACCACCCTCACGGATGGAGAAACCGCGAGGCACAAAAGGTAGGGGATTGATGGCGAAGTTAGCCATGGCAGGGAGCTGGGCAGAGCTTGGCGGGTGGGACGCGTGTTGGGGCGGTGGGTGAAGAGACGAGGAGTCAGGCTTGGGGCTTGGAGCCTTTTTAACCCAGCGGGTGGAGCCTTTGCGTTTGGAATTAAGGCAACCCTTTGCCATGTGCCCATAGCAGTAGCAAGATTTGCATCTGACTCGTGATGTACATAGAGAACGGTCGTGGCCATACCCCAAACAGTTGTGAGGTGGGCCAGGGAGACGGGGCGGCGCGTGGTTGACCGGGCCGCTAGGGATTCGAGATGCTGCGTGATGGTGTGAGGGGCTCGAGGAAACGGGAGCATTGGTGATGGCTGGCGCGTCGCCTAGGAAGAAATGTTGTCACTGTGTTTGACATATAGTACTGGTACTAGTATGTGTGCAGTTTAGACTCACAGATTGATGATTAAAATGCATATGCTTAATCAATTTGATGGTTTGGTAATCATCAATTTGTATAGATGCATAGTAATCCTTCTGTTTCTGCGTTGAACATACTAATGTGATTCTGTTCATATTTTTTTGAGTAGTAGTTCCTTTAATTTATAATGGAACATTTATGATCCAGAGCAGCTGTAGCACAAGCACGAGGCAGGTGGCGACGGTGAAAGAGGTGTGTCCCGCGAGGAGAACAGGTGATGACGGTGGGCGAGTCGAGGTGAAGCAGGTGAAGCAAACTGTAGTCATTCCTCAGCTGGCTGTTTCAGATTCTGAAATACACGCAGAGGTCACCAAGATCGAACAAGGTCAGGAGCTTTGTCCATCCATTATCCTTTTCTTCTGTAGTTTCTGTGGTATCATCGTTTACTTAATTGTAAATCTAGTTCTTGCTAGTTTTGTTTCCATACTACTATAGATACAAGTACCAACCTAATCAGTCAAGTAGCATTAGGGATTTTTACTCGTTTCATAGTCAGACCTGATGTTGATTTATATGATTATTTGTAAATCTAGTGTTTGGTAGTTGATTTATATGATTATATCTGATAGAACACCACAAATGAATCAGAGACACCACCTGACCGTAGATGTCATTAGCTCAATTGTTTGGGGATTAGTTTGCACCCTAGCTAATATGAACCTCAGTTTGGTATTCTCTGTCCTGTCTCTGTACTAATCCTCCAGATTTGCGCCGAGTTGGGGATCATGTAGTGTGTTGTTGTCATTTGTTCATGTTACTTGTGAAAACTCATAGTTGTAAATCGCTAGTAATCTTTTGTTGCTACAATGGATATAGTAATCTGATTTTGAAGGGAGCAATCAACTTGGCAAAACAATTAGCAGCAAGCATTCAGTCGGTTTGGTATTTAGCACGAGGCTGCCATGATCGTCGCCAAGTCCAAGAAGAAAGCAGGAAGTCGGCCGAAGAGGCCGACAACAAGTGATGGTGCCGACGGGTCCACGTCGGTCAGACAGGTCATGTGTCCACGTGCTGGCGTGTGTTTATGAAGGTAGAGGCGTGGAGTGGCACATGTACGTATGAGAGTGGTGGCGTGCGTATGTCCCGAGTGTACCCAGCTGGAATAAGAACGTTTCGTTTTGTGATTTCTCTAGGGCTGAATTTTGTTTACTCCCAAAATGAGATGTCAACTCGTAACTCGTAAGAGAGACGTCCAAAGAGGCCCGAATCTGTTCAATGGGCACAACAGGAGCCACTTCGAATTGGCCCAATATCGTAGAAAATGTTTGGGATCGGTTCGAAGGGGCCCACTGCTACACAAAAACTTCATCTTCCTTGGGGTCTCCTCTGCTGCTCTTCGCCCTCTCAGCCTCTCTGTCCTACTACTCAATAAGAGAAAAAAAGACGACACCACCACCTCCGAATTCACCACAGCAATGGGCGTATCTCGCCGTCGGTCGCTGGAAATCGAACCCCAATTCCACCCGATTTTTTTTACCATATTGGGGCTGTTTTTTCAGTCCACACCCATGTTGTGGATGGTCTCAGTAAGCCCTAGGCCGACTCGCCTATGAGTTGCAGCTTCTCTCTTGTTGGTGTTCCCTCTTTGTTCTCTCTTCTCATGTTGTGGATGGTCTCGGTAAGCCCTAGGCCGACTCAGCCTATGAGTTGCAGCTTCTCTCTTGTTGGTGTTCCCTCTTTGTTCTCTCTTCTCTCTGTTCTCTCTTTTGAGTAAAAGCAGAAAATGAGGGACTAGCACTACAGATGAGAACACACAGAAGTTTCAGGCAACCGATGCTACACTACTCAGCAACAAATGCCTATTGAACTTAGCAACCCATGCTTACACACATATGACACACATACATATGTGCTTCAGCCTGACACACATGCTATCTACTACATCTTGGATTGCAACTTATGCTAGCCCACAACAACCTATGCTTGGACCTATTTATACTTGTACATGACCCTTCAGATTGTTGCCATGTGGCACAATCTAAACCCTACACCATACTTCTAGAATACTCTACAAACTTGAAGACATTGGATACTACTAAATATCTTACTCTAGAACATTCCTAATTCTAGAGTTCTCCCTACATACCCTGGATACTTCATGACCTAGCTAGCTCCTTCTACTAGCCAACTACATTGACAAGATTACTTCTAACAGAAAACACACAACCTATGTGTGCTCTACAGCCTGCACACTACCTATGTGTGCAGATCACACCATGACAAGATTACATTCAGGCTAACATCTCTCGCCCTGTCCTCCTTTCTTACACCTCCAGCAAAGCCGCCTTCAACAGCCGGTCACCGGCGCCGACTGCTCTCCTAGCCCGCCGCTTGTCGAAGACAGAATTAATTTACCCTTAGGAAAATACGCACCAAACTGCTCTCCTCTCTCTGTCTCTCTCGCTCGACCTGCCGCACCCTTTCTGTCGGTCCGACGCGCCGCCGCTCTCGCTATTGCCCCGTCATGCTCGAGCCCCACGCACGGCCCTCCCCAGCGGCCAGGACGAGCTCCGGCGATTTAGTCCACATCCGGCGGTGAGGTACGCGCTGCCCCCATCCCATGCTCTTTCCAATTTTTCTGCCCTTGTTCTCTCTATTGACCCTACGGCGCGCCTGTACAGGGTAGGAGCGGGTTCCAGCAACCTATGTACTAGTATGCATGGCAAAAGTTTCAATCAAATTATGGCTAGAAGAAATGTCTCAAATTCTCTTGTCACAGTTAACTTTGACTTGGCATGCTGTTCAGAAAAAAATGGTGGATCAGTAGCTGCTAACTTTGATATGTTTTGATTTTGAGGTTCTTTAGTAGATGTCCAAGTTATTTTTTTTTTGAGAACATGCAAAGAGGTGTTTGCGTTTCATTTCATTGCAAAGGTAGAGTTGAATTGAGCTATAATCTGGTTAGAAAACTTAGCAAACCAGCAGACCCACTGGATGCTTGCTGCTCTAAAATTCGTCACGTAATTTTGAACTTTGGTTACTGGATATTAATCTATTTGCAAACACTTTGCCCCTTTTTTGGTTAGCTTATTTGTTTGCTGTTGTAGGACTTAACTTTCTGCATTTCATCTTCTTTTTTAAGATGGATGCCGCATCTCTTCAATACGAGAACCAGAGGCTTGTGCAACAATTGGAGACGCAGAAGTCTGAAATGCATATATTGGAAACCAAGTTCAAGGAGCTGAAGAATGAACAATTTTCTTACGACAATACTCTAATTTCTCTAAATAAGATTTGGAATCAGGTTCTTTCCTCTGAGCCTCATCTAGCCTCTGTTTTATGCTTCTTTTCTGGCTTGCCGTGTTTCTTATTAATAAATGTTAATTATAGCTGATTGATGATTTAGTCCTGCTTGGAATTCGGGTTGGTGGGGGTTTGGACAATTTGCAAGCGCTTGACGATGAAGATTTATCAGAAGGTTGCTACCTAAGTTGTTTAATTGTTAATCTTGCTTTATGATGTTGCTTTTCTGTTCAACTAGCGATGTTGCCTTAGCTGATTGTATGTTGTCTGTTGCTTGGATTCAGCTGAGTCGTGTCCTTCTGAGGAGATGTTTCTCTTCATGCTCTTGAAGTTAAACAATTCTAGAAATAATGACGACAGTAGCCTGTTGAAATTTGTTAAAGAAGCTCTTCCTTTGCGGCATTCGGCAACTGTTGCTCTGATGAGGTCCCTTCAAGAGGCTATTGCTGCACAACAGGCTAGAATTGAATCCCTGTCATTAGCTTTAAATGGAGAAAAGTCAAATGAAGGTAAAGACAAGTAATATCATGCCTTCCTTCCATTTTTCTTTGTACTACACTTTTAATAGTTGCTAATTACTCACCTCTTGAATTGAATTTAGATGTTATTGTTGCCCTTCAAAACCATAATAATCACTTGAAAGAGGTAGTTGGCAATGTCCGCCAAGCTATTTCTATTGTCAATGAGAAGCATAAAAGGTTTCTGGATGAGATCGAGGCTTTCAAAAGAAACTACCCTGAAGAATTACAGGAAACCAAGCGTCTTTCAGGTTATTGTTCTGTCTTGTGTGCATTTCTGACATTAACAGTTATTGTACTTTCATCCTCATGTACATGTACTATACATGAATGCATTTTGCTTAATTTAAACATACCGTTTCTTTCTGTCAGCTGGATAATTAAAAGCTGCTCCTTTTTTACAATAAACCCCGGCTTTGCATTGTCGACAATGCTTGCCTTCCATCATACTTCCCATATTTCTTGCGGAAATAATACAATTTCTTCTAAAACCTGTCAATAAAACTGGAAGAAATGAACTAGTATGTGTAAACAGATCCTTGCCAAATACACATAAAAAATACCGTGTCTTGGTCAACGCCACCAAGTTTTGAGCTATAAAATTTGGTTCTAAAGCAAAGCAATCCATATGCATAGTATACATTGCATTGCAGGTGAGCTAGAGGAAACCATGGCAGAGCTCGAGGAAAGCCGACGGAAGTTAGTTATTCAACAGTTACAGAGGCATGGAGGTTCACTAGTGAACATATCTGGTTCAAATGGTGTGAATGGTTCTCTTTCAACTGATAAATCTTCAGACAGAAGCATGGGCTGGGGAGATCTCAAAGATGCTGTTGACGAGGCTAAGGTACTTTTCAGTAAACCAAAATCCATTATTCTGCATATGTATGCTCTTTATATGCCTTATCTGCTCAGCCTTTATCTTATAGCTGCCATTTTGTCCAATGGAGGCCAGACTCTTGCAGCAAACCATCTGTTTGAACTCCATGAGACTCAAGAGGATAATCTAATACTCTCTAGGCAGTTAGAAGATCTTCAGGTTGGCACCTTTTGTAATGGAGGGGGTTGACACATTTGTTGCAGCTTTGAGTTGGATCCTGATTTTTTTATTCCTTTAATTTGCATCCTGGTGCTACTATGTGTGCAGGGTCAACTAAAAGATGAAAACTACATTTTCACATCAAAACCATATACAATTCTAAGCGATCAGTTGCACCATCTGAATGCTGAGATAGAACGATACAAGGGTTTGGTTGAAGTATTACAGGTACCACGTTTTCCTCTGTTGTGCTCTTTTGCAATGCTATTGTTTCTTCATCAGCTTTTGCTTTCTTTGATTTTAGAATGACAAGAACCAGTTTTTACAAAGGGAGAAAGAAATGTGTGCAAAAGGAGAATCTGTCGACAATATCAAACAATCCATTACCACTTATGAGGCCAAAATTGAAGAACTGGAACATCAGATTCTGAAATTCATGTCTGAGAAGAATGATCTTGAGGTCAAGGTTGAGGAATCCTTGCAAGATTCAGGTAATTTGGTCTCTCTTGGTAGCTTGTTAAATCAGGATCTGTGGTTTACCTCTTCCTCCAGAATGTAATATACTTTATTCTTAATTCCTCGGTATAGGTAAAAAAGACTTCAAGGATGAGATTCACATCATGGCTGCAGCACTCTCCAAAGAGATGGAAATGATGGAGAATCAGTTGAATAGATCAAAGGATGCGGCTTCTGAAGCACTAGCATTACGTGAAGAAGCCAAATCCTTAAGAACCTTGTTAGCTAAGAAGGTCTGCGTCATCCTCTTCTGGAGAAATTAGAAATAGCTAACCAAACCTCTAGTACAAAAAGATCTGATTAAAGTATCTCCAACTTTCAGATCAATGAACAGAAGGAGATATCTGATAGATACAACACACAGCTCACTGAAATCAAGTCCCTCAAAGCATTGGTATGGTATAATTAATATCTCTCCTGAGACATATTTGCTTCTCTGTGAAAGTTTTATCCTTTTCCCTCCACCACTGTTCTCTTAGCTAAGCGTGTAATTATCAACATGTTGCTACACGAGCTATTATATGTGATTTTTCATCAGTGTGGATCCACCAAATAGCTGGATAAAAGAGCAACTGGAGAGCAAGTAGCTTGCAACTTAAGCCAACTAGATACAAGGAAAGATAGGATTAGTTGCCTTAAGGTGAGATATGATCAAATATGGTCAGATCTATCAAGAATAGTCTGTCAGGGGCTAAGAAAGACATGTCTCTAAAAAGAGACAGTTATATATTCGCCAATCCAACAATGATAATAAACTAGATCTAACAGTCACAGTGTGGATATCCTGCATTGTAAGGTTACAGAGCTTGATTGAGTAGCTCCAGTAGTTTCGTGATGATCTTTAAAATTATTGCTTAGTGTAGCATTCAAACATATCCAGCCTTAACTAGCTACCCGAAATTAATGTTATTTTCCAAGGGCCTGCACTGCCATATTTGGTCAATTTGTATGCAGAGTAAAATCAGGCCTGAACTGTATATTTTGCTAGTCACATGGACTATCAACATATTAATATGTTTATATTTGGAAATTAAGGATATAATCATGTTTGCAGTGTTGGATGTAGGTTGACCATTACTAAAAAATTTAAAATCTAGCTGTCGCTGAGGGAACAAAAAACTTGAGCAAGATTTGTTGGCAAACAAATTTTTGATAGTGAAGAGCTAACAGAGGTTACTGATTTGTAATATGTTTTCTCAATGAAATTTTTGACAGATTGATATGTCCGAAAAAGAAAAGCAGAAGTTGGAATTTATTGTGGATATGTATGGGAAAGAATGTTCTGAGTTGAGGTATTGTCTTCATTGTTATCATTATCAGTTATGTTGAATTTTAATGATTATGACTTATGCTTCTCTTAAATTATCCGTAATTGTATAGTTGTCCTCTCCATCAGGTTTTTGAAATTCTCTATTGGAATTTTTTCTTCCTATAGTTGGGATTTACAGTTTACCATGCCCTGTGAACAATAGAACAAAGAGGATAAATAATCCTGTCATGATTGTTAAAAGTTTATGATTTATGCATTATTTTTCTGAACAAACATACTATGTTGTGCGCCCCTTTTTTAGCAAAGGAAGTTCATTTTACTCCAGTTCTAAATTTTACTTTCAGTTGTGTGGCTAACTTATACGGTAGGGCTCCCGATCGTCAGGTGTTGAAGGATAACTAGCCTAGCAAATCCAATGCAAACACCCCGCGGTCCGACGGTCTGACATCCCTTTCTATTTGTCAAAGGCTGAGGGATGACTGATGCAAGAGGAGGTCAGACGGTCCAAGATTCGCTTCTGTTCCTCACATCTTCAGTGTATGTCTAACTTGGGCTCCTGGACTCGGACATGTCTTTGGCGCTAGACTTGGCATGCAACTTGTACGTGACTTGGGAGTCCCTCCTCAAAATTAGACATCTCTTCTGGTCCTCCCTCATCATAACCTTAAATCCCCAAATCTATGTATACAACCAAAGCATGATGTAGCCTACCCTCGTTGAGACTATAAGATGGACACACACACACAAAGGAGAAGATTCACCTTTTTATGCTGTGTCTTGGCCATTTATAGTCCAATCCGCTTGCCGCTTGAACTTGAAGTCCTTGCCATGGTGATGCTTGTTGATCTAATGGTTTAGCTGTATAGAGTATGGACTGTTACAAAGTTTATGGTCAGGTCACATCTATCAAATTGTTACAACAAGTGATGACAATGTTGATTTCGATGTGCTAACACTAGCGACATATATGTTATATGAGAAAATATAAACGGCGAGGCAAAAAAAGAACCTTAGATCATATAAGCCAAAATTTCAAAAAAGTAAAGTGTATGTCTGTTACCTCTGCGGCTTCCTCCATTACCAAATGCTCATTAATTTCCCCTTTTAAAATGCTTCATGCTCCCTCCGTTCCAAGATATAATATGTTTTAGCCTTTTTCTGAAACGCACGTATCTAGACGCCTTTTAGTGTTTAGGTTCACTCATTTTGCTTCGAACCTACACACTATAAGGCGTCTAGATACATGTGTTTCAGAAAAAGGCTAAAGCATCTTATATTTTGCAACGGATGGAGTAGAATGGTAGGAATTCACAGCTTTCATCTGTTTGATTCTTATTTTACACTAATGTGCATATAGGACAATTACAGAGATCAAGGAATCAGAAAACCGAGCTCAGAAGCAGGCTGAATATTTGAGAACTAGTCTAGAGGAGCATAGTTTTGAGCTTCGTGTAAAAGCAGCAAATGAAACTGAAACTGCATGCCAGCGAAGGCTTTCAATTGCTGAAGCTGAACTAGAAGAGTTAAGGACCTTGGTAGATGCATCTGAAAGGTTAGTTATCTGCTCTTGGAGACAATTTGATATGTGTACCACTGCTAGAAGCAATTGGTGGCTGTTTCTTGTCACTCCCACCGCTAGAAATAGCTGTCCAGTTTACTGGGAATGCTGTTCAAAATAGTTACCCATTAAGGTGATCAGGAATAGTTATTGCAGTTGTTTCATCCTTGCCCCTACTATTAATGATGTAAAAGATGCTGAATGTGTTAAGTACATTATTTGGTACTACCTCTGTTCCATATTAACTGTTGCAGATCTGTCTAGATTAGCATGTATCTACACTAAAACGCATCTAGATTCATGTGCATTTAGAAAAATCTATGACAGTTAATATGGAACGGAGGGAGTAATGGCTAACATAGTCCGTTATAGGCTCCAAAACCGCTCGTGTTGCCGCTCAATAGCAATACACTCCCGTAAACCCCTGTATTTATCCCAACTTATTTCCAACTTCCATTTATTAAATTCTGAAGTAAACTCAGACTCAAATGCCCAAACAAACTGGTTTGTTTGTTGCAACTGGAAACCGTCCCAGGTGAAAGCCAGAACTGGCAGGTTCCAGTTTAACTCCTGGGCTTCCTAAACTGTTATTAGTACTTAGATATTTTGCCAACCTGTGTTGTGCATATGTTTGGCAAACTAGGTTAAAAAATGCGTTATATCTCAATAATCTTCATCTTGCTATTGAGTATTATCCAACTGGTTCTTGTGATCAGTAGTTCAGACGAGCTGTATTATTTTCTTGCTGGATTATTTCTGACAACCAGCAGTATATGCTAATGATTGTCAATTGGTGGATAATATATTTTTCAATGAGTTGCTATTTTATATCCACTCTGCATTTTCATACTTTTTATGATCTGTTTCGCCAGAGATGTTCTGGAACTCAATGAGGCAATAAAAATTAAAGAAGCTGAAGGGGATGCTTATATCTCTGAAATTGAGGTTAGCTCATTTTTAGTTTTCTTATTAGCAGCTTCTTGTTGTGTTTGTGTGCACGGGTGTGAGAAAGCATATGATGCTGTCACTGCAGACAATTGGTCAAGCATATGAAGACATGCATACACAAAATCAGCATCTTCATCAACAAGTTGCCGATAGAGATGATTTTAACATAAAGGTGCGTAGCATATTTCTTTTGATGCAGACACTTTGCTGCTGGCTTTCTGGGCTTTGTCTCGTGGAATCCATGCTGCTGCTGTGCTGGTGGCCGCCTATTGCTGGCGGCGCGGTGCTGCCATCAATAGCACACCAAAAGGAACTTATTGCATGCTCCATCAAGCATCTGTGATAGCTGAGTGTTGGGCTAAGGTCGCCTGGTGTATTTCTCCTTTCCCTGCCCCATCTGCAGTAGCCAGACGCATCACCTTGACTTATCACCTTATTTGCCATGCACTTTGACCACATAATTTATACTCTACTGCATTGCCAGAAGATACCGTGTTTTCTTTTTTGTCGGTCCCCGTTGGTAACTTGATTCTCATCTAACAGCTAGTATCAGATAGTGTGAAGACAAAGCAGGCCTCTGCTTCCCTTCTCTCCGAAAAGCATTTGTTACAGAAGCAACTCCATCAAGTTAATAGTTCGCTGGAGTCATTTAAACAAAGAGTCGCCCGCGGTGAAGAGCAGGTAAACCTGAGTTATGTCCTATGTGTTATTTAGTGGTATAAACTTGCTGCATGCCAATAGTATCTGAAAATCACGTCAAAGCAAATATCTATTAAAAGAAATAGATTTTTTTGTGTGATTCTGTTTACCACTGAACTGGTTTTGAAGATTCTTGTTTAAATAATTCTCACAGATGAAAGCCTATGTTGCACAAGCTGTAAAAACTTCTTTGGAGAACAGGCATCATGTGATTAACCTTGAAAAGACTCTGATGGAGGTGTCTGACACAGAGAAGGAGCTCAAGTGGCTTGGGTCCACTGTTGGATCATCTGAGAAAGAGTATGAGGTAAATCAGAAAAAGATAGCTGAGCTTAGAATGGAGCTAGAGCACGAGAGGTTAGTGTTACCTTTTGGTTCCAAATTTGTCTTGCTATGCTGTCACCAGGGCTCGTTAGTCACTGCATTCTTTGCTATTTCAGAAGCGAGAAGAGAAAGCTTGAGGAAGAATACGAAGAGGTGAAAAATGAAGTCATGGAGCTGACATCTGAAAATGAAGAGGCTACTATTCAGAAGCTTCAGGATGAGATTAAAGATTGCAAGGCTATTCTCAAGTGTGGTGTGTGTTTTGACCGACCAAAAGAGGTAACTAATTGTCCATTGAATTTGCACAGCTTATTTTTGAGTGATCTGGATTTGTGCGTGACTCAAAATTAGTACTCTCTCTGTTCACAATCATAAGATGTTTTAACTTTTTTCTGAATCGTGTGTATCTAGGTGTGTTTCAGTGTGTATGTTCACTCATTTTGGTCTGTATATAATCCACATTGAAATATCTAAAACATCTTATAATTGTGAACAGAGGGAGTAGCTAAGATCTAACAACTATTCTTATTCCCATGACACCGAAGTTCTGGCTTCTTTTTGTTAAGCTTTTAATGTTGAGACCACCTACGCTGATTAGCCTTTTGTTCCTCTCTTGTTGGTTGTTATCAGGTTGTGATCACCAAATGCTTCCACCTATTCTGCTCACCATGTATCCAGAGAAACCTTGAGCTCCGCCACCGGAAATGCCCAGGCTGCGGCACACCGTTTGGGCAAAACGATGTGCGAGAGGTCAAGATCTGATGTCCCAGCGAGGTTAGCCTGAACGACTTGGTATTTGTATCTTGGATAGCATCAACATATTTTACATGCGGGATCGTCTCTTGTAAATATATACTCCCTCTGTTTCAAAATATAAGATATTTTAGCTTTTGTGAAACAAATGTGTCTAGACATCTTTTAGTGTGTAGGTTCGGAGTGAACCACTCCACTAAATAGCGCCTAGATACATTCATTTCACAAAAATTAAAACATCTTATATTATGAAACGGAGGGAGTAGTTTCTGTTCTCTCGTGGTGGTAGCTTCTGTGATGTCTGATTGTTCGATGATCTCCTTCGAGTGAGTCGATTATTGTACGATATATCGCTTTACATGAGGCTACTTCTAATCTTGTTTCAGTTGTGTTTGAAGTGACATAGGAGTAAACCAGAAATGAATTGAAAGTTGAAGATTTCTTTTCTTCAAAAAGGTTCATACGCTAGGATGAACATAGACTGCCTTTGTGTCTCTGTAATCTTAAGCTGGAATTGGTTCTTCGGAGCTGCTCTTGCTCGAGTTCAGAAACTTTCATCTGCAAGATAAAGGACACGCTAATGTTATTCGCATCACCTACGACAACAGAGAACAAAAAGTTTCACACAGTTCTTTCATATCTTGCCCACCAAACAGATTTTAAGCATGACTGAACTACATTACTATTGGTAGTATTAGATTTTCTGGGATATCCATCAACAAACATCTCAGAAAGTGTCGGTCATATAGACACCAGTGCTCCCTTCACTTTCAGATATTTGAAAATTTGAAAACCTCACACTTCTATGTGTCAAAAAATTATGGCGTTAAATATATAGATAGATATGCAAAAAAATGTTGTTAAAAAATAATATTTTTGGGAAATACAAAAAAGACAAATTTCTGACAAAAAGATGTACTATTTTATACAAGTTTTATAACTATTTACTGTTAGAAATTTTGTTTTTTATATCTCCTTTGCATACACTCCTCATGTATATATCCAATTTTTGAGACAGAAATGTAAGGTTTAAAAAAAAATGAAAAATCTGAAAGTGAAAGGAGCACCGGTGGGTGCACAAAATTCCTAAACATCTCATGTAACATGTACCGGTGAGTCTAGATATATGTAAGTAGTACTCCCTCTGTCTACGAAGGAAACAACTGACTTAGATTAGTCTAAATTCAAATATATCTATACATTAAAATGCGTCTAGATACATTTAAATCTAGGCAAAACAAAGTGGTTATTTCTGACGGAGGGAGTACTATATTATAATATTAATGCTAGTTGATAAGGGCATCTTCTGTGGCATAACCCAAACAGTTACTCTCTTCATTTCAAAAAATAGATGTTTTTACTTTTGTGAAATGAGTATATCTAGACTCTTTTAGTTGTATAGGTTCACTTTAAACCTACACACTAAAAGGGGTCTAGATACACTTTATTTACAAAGTTAAAACATCTTATATTTGGAAACAAAGGGAGTATGTCGCATCCCAGCGATCCGCACGGGCACGGACACGAAGACCTGCTCCAACAGCGTGATCCAAACGGATTGAAAACTCATCGGTTCATTAAATTTGGGCAACGATTGTGTTAGGCCAGACGTGCCGCGAACCAAGCGCGTGTCCGTGTGTTGGCCGACAGAGCCTGTCTTAAGCGGCACACATTGGCGTCGCTAACCGCCAGCGACGTTGTTTCGTCGCCTGTGCCGTTCAAAGCCGAACCAGTTCCGCGCGTTCCACTGCTTTTTTGCCCTTTCTTCTCTATTGCGCTGGCTATATCTGAAGGAGATATGACCTAGAGGCAATAATAAAGGTATTTATTATCATATCTTAATTAGTTCATAATAATAGTTTTATAACATGTTATAACTATATCAATCATTTTATAACTGTATCAATCGGAAACATTGGTACATGTGTGGTATGTAAACAAACCAAATCCATGGTAGGCTCTATTCAACTAGTTCATTGGTCAACTGATAAACAAGGTTTCCTGATCATGGACATTTATATTATTGACAATAAAGTCATATCATTAGTGAATAATGCGATGGACATGCTTATCCAACATAAGTATTGCAACACGATCTAGTCATAAAGTTTAACGTTGCAATAAAAATGAAATATCCTACTCCTTAGACCGTGAGATCGTATCTAATCACTATCACCCGAGGTGGCCGTGACTACATCAACTGTCACACTGTAACATGGTGATATAAAGGTGTCTCTAAGATATTTCAAAGGGATAGGTTGTGGCGTATGCATCAAGATCGGGATTTATTCTTCCACGTGATGGGAAGATACATCGGGCCCACTCGGTGAGATTACAACCAAGAAGCTGTGAAGTGTATGACTATGTCATGAGGATGGAATATCACGGAACAAGTTAAGCAGCACTTGTTAATAACGAGATTGAACAAGTTTTGGTGATACCGACGATCAGATCTCGGACAAGTCAGGTATCGAAGTAACAAAGGGAATTAGACTCGAGTGAAAGTTCAAACAACATATAATCGTGGAATGCATAGGGGTCATTATCGGCATCCAGGTCCTGCTGATGATCATTGATCTAAGAAACATCTTGATCATGTCTGTGATGTTCTTGAACCATAGGGTAACACACTTAAGGGTTCGATGACGCTTAGAGATAGTTTGGATTCATCGGGATCACTAGAGTAAAGAGAAGAGAAAGCTGAAAGTGTTCCGTGAGAATCCGAAGAATGTTCAGACTGATCCGAAAGAAGTTTTGGATCAAATTAAATAATATGTATTTTATATTAATTAATTGAATTAATATTAAAAAAAAATATATATAATTTTTGGGGCAACTCACCCTTAATGGGCCAAACCCTAGAGGGAAAGTTCCCCTATATAAGGAGGGGCATGTAGGGAGGGAAAAGGACACAAAGTGGTCCTCTTCCTAGGAGTATTCCTCTCTCGTTGGCTTCCACACTCGCGATTCCAAGAAGAACTATGTAGGTGGAGGACAACTTCATCACCTACACATCGCCGCGTTGCTGGATCTCTATCTAGAAGATCTACTTCCGCAATCTCGGATAGATCAGAGAGATCGGGAGTCGTCTTTGAGCACCGAACATGTGCGAAATCATGGAGGTGCTACCAGTTGTGGCATATGGATTGTCGTGCGAGGAGCAACACGACCTTGAGGTCGGCTACGTCGTTTGGCTACATCATCCACGTTCATCGTGAACATTAACACTTTTGATCTACAAGGGTATGTCACCGAAACCTTCTCCGTTACAATATTACTCCTAAATAGATCCTGGCATTCGGTGTTGCGCTAGTCATGAAAAATTATTGTTTTCTGCTGCAAACCCATTCAGTGGTATGAGAGCCGATCTATGCATTTCGTAGCTTGTATGGTTAGAACACATGTTGAATGTGGGCATTGATTCTATAATTGTTACCCTCTCACATGCACTTGTTTATATTGAGACATTGTTTGATGAAGCGGCCCAGACCGACCTTACGCGTAATCTTATACGAGACTGGTTCCGCACTTGACATATGACTTGTACCATATATGCGGCTGATGGGTGTCTGTCTCTCTCGTAGTAGTTGATATAGAATTTGCAACAGAGGGCCTCGAAATGGGTGTCATAGAGACAACTGTTTGATCAATGTTGTGGTTGGAAGTTCGTAGGTAAGAAACGGTTCTATCGCGAAAGCCCTAGCAGCCACGTAAAACATGCAAGAGATAAAGTAGAGATGTCAAACTTTATTTTGTAGGGGCATGTGTTATGATATGATCATAGTTGTAAAGTAAGTATTACTTTCTGTTGCTAAGTTGTAGTAGTAGTCATCATCGCGATGGATGACCAACTGGAGGCATCATGGACTTGGCGTCGTACTGGTGGGCAAGATGGAGATCATGCTAGAGCGCTCGATGGAGATTAAGGCACACCATGAAAGACCATATCATCAAGAGTAAATAATAGTGTTAGATTGTTTCGACTCAAACTACTATCCACGTCATCCCGATTCTTTTCGGCCGTGCGATAGATGCCGAAAAGAACACACGGTGATGCCGCCATGGAGTCCTGCTGTCCCGTGAGGTGGGGCCCGCTGCGAGTAAGGGAGAAAGATTTCCTACTGCGTACGGGTGTACTGCGCGGCGTTGTACACCACGTCGTTGGACGGTGGACCATGTGCACGCCATGGGCCCGCTGTCAGCATACACCGGCAGAACCTCGCTCTGTGAGAGTCATTCCCGGCACGACACTCCTCTGGACCCTCTGGGTTGTGGGGCCCACCGAGAGACGACGTGGCATGGTTAACCCATGACAGTCGCAGTTTCTCTCGGTCATGGACCTGTCAGAAGCCGACATGGTAGCGTAGATTATATGCGGTCACGTGTTCTCGCGGAGGCGAGGCCTAGCCAAAGGCGATGTTCCGGTGTACAACATGGGCATTCGTGGGTTATTGCGTCGGAGAGGTGAGATGGCGGCGTAGGTTGCATTGGAGAGGATGGGCATGCGCGTATTCTCGAGGCAGGGGACGAGGTGGTAGCGTAGGCTATAGACGACTGCGGTTTCTCACGGGTGTCCTATGGCCTATCTGAAGGCGTAGTCTATAGACTGCGTGGATTCTCGTGCACCTCGACCGAGCTGTCAGCGTTGTCTCTCCGTGTACACATGTTTTTGTCGCCTATACCCGATCTGGTAGCAGACGTGTCATCTGAAACCTTGGGTGGATGCGGATTCTCGCGTTCGACAAGCGAGCTAGCACTAGACGCGGGTTTTTGCGGCTGGAAGGTGTGTCAGAACCTTCTCTTATGGCACGATACACTCGCTCTCATCCTTTTATCGCTTATACATACTCTTCTTCCTCATCTCTCGGCCTGGTCTCTGCTAGGTCGTTTGCTGTCGTTATCATCGTATCGGTGTCCACCATGGGAAGAGGATAGCCGCCGGTGCTGGCTAGGGATTGCATCGACGCGTACTGAAAGCGGTGCCAAGCTGCCGCGACAAGTCAAACACTCTACACGATGATCAAACGCGTTGTTTGGTAAGTTCTCTGAGCTCTTCTACCCATTGCACTTGCACGACTCTTATCTAACGCGTCTTTTCTTTTTCTCTGTATTCGTCGTGTTTGGAAACAATGGAAGGCATCTTGCTATGAGTTCATCGTCGTGCCTATCATCCTTGTGTCCTCTTCGCGTCTTCGTCATTTTAAGGTACGCGTACGCCGCTTTCTTTCCATCTCCGACTTATCTCACTATCCGTCTCTATCTAACATGTTTTCGCTCTTTCTCTGTGTAGGTCATGTTTAACCGGGTTCCTCGGTGTCTCGGTAATCGTTACGTCCTATTCTGTATTCTTGTTTTTTCGTATCTTTACCGATGTCTACTTTCGTATTGTAGATCTTCGTCGGTGCCTTCACTTCATCTTAGGATGCATTTCTTAGGCTGCGCTCAAGTCAGCTGCCATAGTCCTCGCTCGGCCATAGGCGTCGAGAAGACCAATGTTGCATCGCATGTACGGAAGGTTGTGAAGCCGCGCGAGCCACTTCCTCTGGTGGCATATCTGTCGTGCGCGAGGAAAGATGGCCTCGTTCCCGACGATGAGAAGAAGGCGACCTCCTGTGTTTGCTGCTCTAGCGTAAACGTGGAAGGTTCCCTGCTGACGCTTTCGCTTTGCCTAGGGATGGATCTCTTCGTCTACGGTCGAGCGAGCATACGAGGTCCTCGCCATACGCCTCCAGCAACGAGATCCTTTCTGCGACAACGATGTGTTCGCCTATGAGGCTGGCCGACCCGTGACTAGCGTCGCCGCCTGCGTTCTTTGCGAAGAACAACGCATGCGCTCCCGTTGACAAGAAGAACATGTCTTCATTCGCGTTGCCGTTTGTGACACTCGCTCCTACGATTGCATCCTTTGAGCACGGAGGCGATCGGTATCTCTTGCAAGGTATCCCTCTATTCCTTCATGAGGTTTGCTCTCGTCTTCTCGTACGCTCCATCCCGTCTTCCCTTCGCACCTCTCCATGTCTTTCGCTCAGCTACCTAGAGCTTGGAGAGCTTCTTCCTAATTCCTATATTAGACCTAATTTCTTCTTCCTTCTTCCCACTTTCTCCCTTTCTCACGGTGTCATCCTCCTCCTCCTCTTCCGGCTACTTCCTCTACGTGTTCACATCTTTTTGTTTCTTGAACATGTGGAACTTTTCCAGCTCAAACGAAGAACACGCCATCTCGATCATGGAGAGGTTGCCTCGCTTCTTCCCACGCACGAGAGCCTGCAAGAGCAGGTTTGTATGCTTACAAAAACACCAAAGACACGAGGAAGAAGATTGTGTACGTGAACGATCACATTGTCTATATTGGTGGTATGAAGGCGGAAGGCAGTGGGGGCGGCGGCGATCACGAAGTCTTCTACACACGGAAGTTGTTCTTCTTCGCAAGCGTCACTTATATGGAGTAGTCAAGAGTCTAGCCATTAGCGTTTCAGACAAAGCTAAGTTAATGTTAATTTTTAGTTTGTTAGTCTTTATAACCAACGATGTACCAGACTCTTGAATAGATAAGCAGCTTTTGTTATATTTTGTTGCTATCAATGTAACTTCTGTGTCGTGTTTTGTGACGTAAAATATATGTGATGCTTTAAGAGCAGACACATTTTTAGCACGTGTGATTTTTACGATGTCGCGTCCGTCGACTCTGTTCCCTTCTTCTACCATGAAACTTATGGCGGTATCTATCGTGCGCCCAGATAAGCATGCTTGTATGCGTACTACTCTATGGACGAATTAGATATGGACTATGATTACAGTCTGACGTGTCAAACAAACGTGAAATAGTGTTACTGTAGTAGAATTCAGAGTAGCTAGCATAGAGCCTATGATCGTGATAGTCCATGTCGTGAATGTAAGAGTTTCTGTAAAAGAACCACGTAACCTTTGCGCGTAAAAATATTTTTCCTCTTGAATCATCGGCGTTTGACCTACCTACGTAGGTCTTGTCTACGAAATGACGTTTTACCCACGAGAAGTTTGCCAGCCTCGCTTAGTTCGTCTACCTAAGTAAGAGTCATCATGCAATAACCGGCGTCGTCTGAATCATAGACTACGTGCTTCGGAATACTATAGGATTTAGCGGTGCGAAACTGTTTTCAAGCCGTGCTAAGGCCCACAACATAAGAACCCAATGTTATTACCTCGAAAGAGCTATCACTTAGTGTTCTGAGAACATATATTTTCTCTTGAACATAGATGTTTTCCATCATATCATAAAGCGTTCTGTCTACAAGCCACGCCTCGGGGGGCACAGAGAGAAGTCTAGTGTCACATACATAATTGCATGTGATGTAATCATGTATGCATCTTATTGATTGCTAGTATTAGATACTCAACTATATCATTATAAGATGATCCCTTAATTTAATACCAATAATAGTGTTCCCCTTAGTGTGTACCACTAAGAAAGTTATCCGTTATAAAGCATGCCGTGATGATTTGGTGTTAGACATACTGGCGTTCGCATACGATGCGTGTAAGCCATGTTGTACAACAAATACACTTAGGTCACTTTAACGAGTCTAGCATGTACAAACATGGCATCAGACCATGAGAGATCAAAAGATCAAGCATGAGTCATATGAATGATGTGATCGATATTAAAATGTCCACCTTTGCAACTATGTCGCTCACCGTGACGATCGGGGATGATGTAGTGAATTTAGGTTGTGTAATCACTAAAACCTTCTTAAGGATGATAGTTTTAGTGGGAGCTCATTCAATAATATGATTATAAATTTGAAATCATATTATGAACTTAGTCTAAATATCTTTGCAAATATCCTTGTAGATCATGTCTATCCCCAACGTTCAAGTCAGTTTTGGATCATTCTTGAATGATGAGAAACTTAAACTAGATGGGGTTCGACTTCATCAATTTGTACCAACATTTGAGGGACGTCCTCATTAGAAACAATCTACTCTATGTGCTACGAGAACCACTAATAAATTTCCCTAAGGACTTCGTGGGTGCGCAAGATGATGTTGATTATCAAGCTCGCCGTGACACCTTCGTGACAGCCAAGTACGCCATAATTCATGCCATGGAGTCTGGCCCATGGTTACACTTACGAAATCGAAGCATATAGTATGGTCGATGGACTGAAGGCGATGTTTCCGTCACAAGTCAGGATCAGGAAGTATGAGTACATGAACGAGTTTATTTCAATCAAAATGGAAGAAACACATGCTTGGATAGTCACTTGGCAATCATGCAAAGGATCCATGAACGCCTTGTGGATGTTATGGGATGCTGGTTGACGGAGAACTTTGCGATAGATGGGGTGTTGCATTCGCTTCCTCCCAGATACAAAGATGTTGTCTTGGGATATGTCATGCGAGGGAAATTATTCACCTTTCATGAGTTTATGGCTGAGTTAAAAACTCTAAAGGTAGAAATCATTGTAGGGGATTTCATCGATAGAGAATGTATATATTTGATATACAAATTATAAATGTTTTCCTTACAAACACTTAGTGCAGTTTACTAAGTATTTGATACTTGTTCTGTTTTATGAAAACATGATCTTCCGTTGAGAGTTGCTAGAAGCGATGAGGTGACAATGGCGTGTTGATGGCAAGCAAGCTAGTTGATGGCTTACGACATTCTCCCTCAACATCTATCATTTGGATTAGTTTATGAATTTGAATAAAAGTTTTGTAATGTTCGGTGTGTGAACTTTATTAGTGTGTCTTGCATTTTGCGAGACGGTTATTCATATAAGTGAGATACAAATCAATTATTCTGTTTCTATGAATAATATCTTTTATGGTCATATTACGATTATGAATGAGTTATTCTTATTTTGTCTCAATGATAGTAGTTTAAGAATTTATGAAACATTAAAAAATGCTGAAAGATATCCAAAACTTAATAATGACATCATTGTAAAATTATACTACTGTTTAAGTCACATTAGTACGTTCATTTTGATGAAACATGAAGTCTTTAGATACTTTATATTTTTACTTATGCAAAACCATGCCTTAGTGAGAGAGATGACTAAAACTCAGTGTTCTAGTAAAACGGATTATGGATTGAATTGTTGAAATCATTCATTATGATGTAATGCAATTCATCATGTAGTGGATATCATTGTTTCGTAAGCTTCATTGTGGATTTAAGTAAATATGTTTTCTAAATGAAACTCGGATCTTAAACTATTTGAGTTGTTCAAAGAATTTCAGAATAAATGTGGGTATTAAATTAACAAGAATATCAAAGTCCCTACAATTTGATCAAAATGACAGCGCATTTGAGTTTTGGCATATAAACTTATGAAAGACGTTTCAAACATTACGATGCTTGAACACTTCAATGTGTTGATATGTGTAAGCGTTGTAATCATATTATCTTGGATATTGTATGGTCTAAATTTATCTCTTACCGAGTTACCGTTATTATTTAGAATTATCGATTAAATAGGAAATACTCACTTTAGATATAGGGAACCATCCAAATTCGTGGAAACCACACCATATGAGTTATAGCATGACGTAGTTTCTAAATTTTTGAGTTATGCAATAATTCAAAATTATAACAAATAAATAACTCTTTGTAGTGTATTCTTAGGCAACTATGAATATATTTTCCATAAATAGAACCAAAAGGGGACAATACTTGTATTGCCTAGCATGGTACTTTCTCGAGGAGTTTCTTCGATAAAGGTGTTGGTGGAAGAAATTAAAATCTCAAAACAATGCTATTAACCTTACCTCCATATATCTAGTAGCGCAATGGAATGTGTTCCGGAGCCGAACTCTACAAATAGAGGAGAAATTAATGAAAATGATCATGGCATTTAAAATTGATACTTTTACTAAAGAAAGTAGGATTCAAAAATATATTCTACCTCATTGTAGAATAACATTCATGATCACTTGTCATGTTAATGGAACAAGACATATCTATGAATTACAAAGAAGCGATGTTGGACTTAAGTACGAGAAATGACTAAGAGCATCTCCAGCAGGCGTGCTATATCTTCCACGCGCTAAAAAACCACCGATATGCAGCGCGCAGAGCAAAAAAACCCTCCAACAGACATTGTAAACCGCGCGAAGCTGTAAAATATTTTGGGCGCGGGTCACTCTGCGCTATCCTGAGCGCTATACTTTGGGCTTCGGCTGCAGCACGCTCTATCACTCCGCTCGCTCGTGAAGAAAACCCGCGTTGAAAAATTCAACTCTTCCCAGCGCCAAATCCTCCCTTTACGCGACCGCGGGCGAAATTCCGGTGATGGACGCGCCCTCCCGCACCCCTTCGACGCCTCCCTACTCCATTCCACATATCACCGCCGCCACCGCCTCAAACCCTATGGTCACCCCAAACCCTAGCGACGCCACCAACGCCGGCAGCGGCGCCGCCCCAGCCCTCTTCGTCTCGCCGCGCCTGACGGTGCACACTAGCGTCGCCGCCGCCACCATGCAGGAGGCCACCGCGCAGGCCGCCGACAAGGCGCGGCCGATGGCAAAGAGGAAGGCGTCCGTCCACAAGCGCCCGTCGACCGCGGCGGTTGCCGACAAGCCGGCGCAGAAGAAGGCGAAGGCGTCCGTAGCTAGGCGCGTGCAACAGCCTCCGCCTCCGGCTCCAAGGAGCAATCCACCACCACCGCCGCCGCCGCCGCTGCCGCCATCCGTCGACCAAACCAGCACGCACATGGTGTTCAATGAAATGCTGGAGAGGTAAAAAACATTTCTTGCAATGTAGAGTCGATGATTTTTAGTTTTAGATGCATACAATGCCGGATAGCCATGCGTTTTATTGCAATGTAGAGTCGATGATGATTCTTTCATGGACGCAATGAATGTTGGTTCTTCGTTCGTCCATGAAGATATTGTTGAAGAGGAAGAATATGAGGATGCCGACAAGGAAGGAGAGGGGTTGATTGAACCGCGCCCTACCGGTCGGTCAGCAAACTACACCATAGCGGAGGACAAGTTGCTTTGCAAGACATGGTTGACAATTGGAATGGATCCAACAACCGGCTCCAACCAAACTAGAGAGACTTATTGGATGGGGATGAAGTACTTCGACGCCAACAACACAAGTGGGAATGAGCAGAGCGTGCGTTCTCTTTGGTCTCGTTGGTCGGGCATCAACACCGATTGTCAAAAGTGGGCGGGCGTGCAAGTCACTGTTGATGTCATTAACCCAAGTGGCACAAATGATATTGATAGGGTAAGCAATTCTACTACTTTATTGATCATCTTTACGCACGGTTGTTGTTTTGTATGGCTCATCTATTTTCTTTTGTTGGCTTTGTAGGAAGGCATGGCTCAAGGCTTGTTTAGAGATGTGGGAAAAAGAACAAGAAAGGCAACCGGGTTCTTGGCAAGCCATTCATCATGCATCATTGCTTTGAAGTGCTAGGGAATGAAGAAAAGTGGAAGACCCGTGGAAATTGGATGCAGCAACCATGGCCACCAATACAACCGGTGATGCAACAATCATCGATGATGATGGCTCAAGTGATGATGGCAAGAAGAGAAGCTCCACTCCTCACTCGGTTACCAACACAAGGAGGAATGTGCTTGGTAGGAAGGCCGCTAAAGAGATGAAGGGACAGCCAGAGATGATGATATAGCGATTGCTATGGATAGGATTGCAAAAGCAAGGTTGCAAGCAAATGAAGATAAGAAGGTGGCAAGAAGTTTGGAGAAAGAGGCTATGGAGGCTATGGAGGCTCGGAGAGCCGCTTTGGAGGAGAGGCTTGCCGCCAATGAGGAGAGGAAGTTGGCATTGGAGGAGAAGAAGCTCGCCAATGAGGAGCACCTACGCCTAGTGGAGGACGAGAGGAAGCTCTTCTTGATGGACAATTCCAACTTGTATGAGAGGCAAAAGGAGTACATCAACCTTGCTTGTGATGAAGCATTGGCAAAAAAAATGTTGGTGGCCAACATGAGCACACCCATGACCGGCATGTTTGGAGGAGGCATGTTTGGAGGAGGCATGGCCATGTTTGGAGGAGGCATGGGATGCATGGGGGCATGGGGCATGGCCGGCATGGGGGGCATGGGAGGCATGGGAGGCATGGCCAGCATGGGAGGAGTCTTCGAAGGTACCATGGGAGCACCCGGGAGTGGTGTCTATGGAGCCATGAGAGCACCACTGGGAGGATTCGTGGCCTTTATGGATCCTTCTATTCCTACATCAAGCCAAGGTGTCAATCTAGAAGAAGAAGCAAAAGATGAGGAGGAAGTGTGAGATTCTCTCTTGCATTTTTCATATGCAAATACAATGTTGCACTTTGCGTCCATTTAATATGTTGTGCGTGTTTGTTGAACTATGTGATGATATTTGAACTATGGTAGATCTTTTGGTTCATGATTTATTTGAGTAGTTGATCTTGTTGAATGCATAGCGCTGTGTGAATCTTGTTTCGAGTGCTGCTGCGCGCTGTAGTTTGTAGCGCCTGGTGGAGGACCCCTTTTTGTGGCCGCGCTCACGCTGTAGTTTAGCGCCTCCGGTGGAGGAAAACATTGCGCGCTGCACCCTAAAATTATACAGCGCCGGCGTAGCGATGTTTATAGTGCCAAAATATAGCGCGCCTGCTAGAGATGCTCTAAGAGTCATGCAATACCGCATTAAGTTACATTTAAGATTGCAAAAGTAAAATGTTACTTCATCTTATTACACTACAAGAAAAGTTGGCTTTTACAACGGACGATTTTCGTGGTTGAAGGCCCGTTTTTCGTGGCCAAAGAGTCTTCCACGTCGGATGGCCTTCGTGGTGAAAGCCCCATCACAAATGAATTAACTATGGTTTTTTTCGACCGTGGCGGATCGCACCCTTCAGCCACAAAACCTTGTTCCATCGTAGATCTGTTCGCCAGCCGAGCTGACTGCTGATGTCATGCGAACTGCCAGGTGGCAGCCGCCGTTAGCGGCCGGTTACCGCCGTTAATGGCCATAGAAACGGTGGCTGAAGCCATGCCCAGCCAAGACCTGCTAAATACTAACTGGGTCGGCCCATAAGGGGATCCCAATAAGAAGATGACCCGTTATTGTTTTGTCCTGTACTATTTGAAATGGCCCAAAAATGCAGCCATCAGTGGCCCACGAACTTTCAGGCCTGATTCTGTTTCATCCTACATAAGGCCCATGTTGGTCCAACACTGTGAAGCCCATTAGCATCCTGCACCAAGTCGCTCCTGTAAACATAAGGCCTGCGGTCAGCCCATCACTGTTATCGCAGCCCATCGTCGACGGCCTACTGACGACCCTTCTCTGAGATGGTCCGTTACGGTTCTGGCCTGTTACTGTTCTAGCCTTTTACTGTTCTGGCCTTTAGCTATTAAGGCCCACAAAAGGCCCTTTACTGTTCTAGCCTAGTAAATTTGTCGGCCTGTTACTACCCTCATTCGGGAATTTCTCGGCCCGTACTGTTCAGGCTCGTCACTGTTCTGGCCATTTACTGTTGTGGCCCGCTACTGTTTTGGCCTGTTACTGTTTTGCGATTTGTGTAGTTTCTTGCTTGTTACTGTAATGGGATGCTTCTGTTCTGGCTTGCTACTGTTACGACCTGCTTCAGTAATGGTATGTTTCTGTTATGGCCCGTTAGGCCTGTTACCACATGCGCATTGGTCCGTTACGTTTACGGCCTTTTGCAGTTTCATCAGTTCTGAAGCCCATGACAGTATCATAAAACGTGTATAATAATTCAACATTTTTTTACTGTTCGTTGTCGTCCGAATACAGCAAGGTACTGTTCCCTAATCGACCTGCATGGTGTAGTTACTGTAATGACTACCGCAATGTGTGGACATCGTTAACTAAATGCCTACATGGCCTACGTGAGTTATCTAGATATTACATCAGCTGCAAACTTCTTAAAATTATTACATATTATCAACTCAGGGGAAAGAAAAATCGGCATTTCAGTTGACAATCAAGTTGATAGCAGAGTTCTTAGTTTGCTTTCTCAATCGATCACCCACATCTTCCATTGAGTGTGACAGCTAGATTGGAGGAGACATGATCTTGCAGCCCCTTTTTGGTGGGGCTAGCAATAGTTGCAGTCTGAAACAAAGTAATAACAAGTTAATATATTAAATAAGACAAACTACTCATTTGACTGATATGACAGGAGCTATGAACTGGAGTAATCAAGTATTGACCAACTGGTCAATCGTTCAATTATTGACCAACACGTCAAACAAACATGACAAGCAAACACACATTAAACAAGTGTGACTACCGTGAAACGAGCAATCAAAAAATGTGTCTGTGTGGCTTAGAATTTCAGCAGATATAAACTAGCCATGTCATTTTTAACAAATATATATGGAAGCAGTTCTATACCCTAAAATGCAAGAGACGTTGGGTTAATCGGAATCTGCGCTGAGCCACAAAATGGCATGCAGTTACTGTCATAGCGAAGAATGAACCAGATAAAAATTATAACCGCATCATACGAGAACCTGTAGAGCAGGAATGCAAACCACATATGAACTATATATTGTAGAGGATAGTTATGTCATGACTTAGGACGAACCAGACCTAGAACCAGATGCAAGCTGTAATGGCATCGCTCGTGAACCTATAGAACAGGACAAACAAGCATTAGACAAGTGTGCCTAGAATGAAATGAGCAATTAAACAAAGTGTTTCTTAGAATTTCAGCAAATATATATGGAAGCTGTGACATCTCCTGGAATGCATAGAGTCGTTGGGTGACTCAGAATTTGCGGTGAGCTACACAATGGCAAGTAGTTACTGTCATAGATAAAAATCAACCAGATAGAAATTATAATGGCATCCTAAGAGAAATTCTAGAGCAAGAATGCAAACCACGAGTGAACTACATAGTACAGGACAGTTATACCGTTGCTCAGGATGAACCAGCGCCAGATAAGGAAGTAATGGCATCCCTTGTGAACCTGTTGAATAGGCTATGCAAACCAATATGTTAATTGTTCCATTTTGAGCTCTATGCGAGAAAAAGGAAATAGTTAGTGATGTAGCTTTTGAAGAGCCAGATGGTATTATGGAAAAAACAAAATTATAATCAAATTAATACGAAGAGTTTAAATGGCTACTACAAGATAGGAGAACGATGCCAAAGAGGAAATAATAGCAGGAACTGATCTCAGGACGAACCAGATAGATTCAGCAACTGTAGAGCAGGGAATCCATACTAATATTTTCCACTGACTACAGATTTTACAAGAATTACACGGTAGCAGGCAATTACTTTTGTATGGAGTAGCTAAGAACATGTGCATGACTTGAAATTTGTAGAGCAGCTAATGCAAACCAACATGTCTAATGACCTTGCATGTACTAGCACGAAGAATAGGCGTTCTCAGTGACTTGTATGTACTAGCATGATTACAAAAATACAGTTCACTACGACATGCTTGAACCTGCTATACTGCTAACAAAAAAGGATAGGAGATTAGGTTAACCTTAGTCGGAGAGGCATCTAAGCATCGTAGGTACCATGCAAGTGGCGTCCAGGTCACGAAGGGTGTTGCGGTTCCGGTGGCTGTTGGGGAAGCAAATCTTGGGCGGTCGATGCAGGCTTGAACGCGGTGGACGAGAGCGTCACCGAGGCAGATCCGGTGCAGTGAATGGCGACGTCCGTGCAACTGGTCTGGAGCGGTGGACATGGAAGTCCTTGAACTAGATCACGTCAGGTGGACACCGGTGAAGCGGATCCGGTACGGTTGGGTAGCTTTTGGCGGCGAGGAAGCAGAGCTTGGGCGGCCGATGACACCATCAGCATGGTGAACGACACCGCAACTCCGGTGCAGTGGCAGAGAGACCCGGTGAACTAGATCCGATGGGTGAGCATCGGTGAATCGGCTCTGCGGCAGCGCACGAGACCAGAGATCAAGTCGGTGCGCATGGTAGCCGTGGAGGCGACAGAGGAGCTTGGGATTTTTGGGAGGGCTAGGGGGAAAACTGTGCGAATCGGGACCGTAGTATAGGTGAATAGCAATATAATTATGATCGTGCCCCCGAGGTACTGACTTTAGCGTGCCCATCTATCGTCTGAACAATGGGTAGAACAGGAAATTTAAAGACAAAAGTTTTTGAAACAGAGGGGCGCGAAATGCTTCAAGGTTGGTGTGTTATATTGCTGCTCGATTGATATTTGAATTTGGCCCGCGTATAGCTAATAATAATAGAAAAATGGTACTATCCGGTGGGAGATTTTGGCTCAAAGGTTTTGAATCGGTGGGGCGGGAAATGGTTCAAGGTTGGTGGGTGATTTTGTCGCTCGATTCAGATTTTGAATTTGGCTAGCGTCCATATAGTAATAGAAAAAGGTAGTAGACCTTAACCTATCTGTCCAGGAAATCAAAGCCGAGAGTCACATCAACTGATCATCCATATCTATACTAGTAAAAGGCACGTGACATTTCTTTTCAAAACAAAAAATGACTATGTTGCTTCACAATTTCCATACCACTATATAGTGTACGGATAACTTCGAACATCGGCAGTTGGATATAGATTGGCAAAACCCGACATTGTTGTCCATTGGATCTCTTTCAGTACATTTGATTATGTCATGTCTAGCATATAGAAGATCCCATTATTGTTGGCCTCTAGCACCATGAATATACTATGCACAAAAAGTATAGAGAACATGGTTTTGAATGCCACAAACCATGTTTCCAGATATAGTTGACAATGTTTTATGTATGATTCCCAAGTTTTATGAGTTTTCAAAGCTTCCGAGCTAACTCGGACCACTCAAATGACTTTATGTCTCTATTAACAAAATCATGTCATATTTGAACTAGAAGCTCTAGAAAGTGGTAGATTTCTATCGAAGTTCTACAAAAAGCTTTTTGTGGTACGCATCAGGTAGTTAATATATCGAAAATACAATCGAGAGTTTTGACAAATTCAACTTCCTGTTAAGAATTTGTATCTTGAAAATTTTGAACATGTTTTGAAACATTCGCATGTAATAAAGAAAAACAGAAAAACAAATATTTACGCATGACATCCTATCACGTCATGTGTACAGCCTGCCAGGAAACTGATAACCATGGGATTCGAGAACTTCTGGAAACCATGATGCAGCCCCTCCTACGGACGCCTCTATATCTACACCTACAAGTCCCCCAAGTGGACCCATGACTCGTGCCCGAGCCAAACTCCTACAAGCTAAGGTGAACTCGCTCCTCTCCTCGTGCCAATTCGATACCTCCTTGGATGGTATGCTACTTCATGCAACTACCCTATGCATCATTAGGTACGAAGCCTCGACACATCACCAAGCACCCAAGGATGGTGGACAAGGAGTAGAACGTGAAGCAAACGTTGCTGGAGCTGCTATGACCGGAGTCTCCGGCCTGCGCACACCGGAGTCTCCGGCCTGCCAAAGTCTCCGGCCTGAAGACACCGGAGACTTCAGCCCTCTCTCTGGTCTGACCCCCTGCACTAGGCCCTGGGAAGTCTGACGACCCCTCCGGAGGCTGGTCCGGAGACTACACTGGATTCTCCGGTCTAGACCGGAGTCTCCGGTCCACCACACCGGAGTCTCCGGTCCGACCGTCACCAGGCATGAAAAGGCCTTTGGGCCTTCAGCCCATGTACCCCTTAGTCCGTCCAGAACTTGTCTTTTATTCCTAAAGTACCCCTATTTAAGTGGCTGGCCTATATATAGTCTCCCACATCCATTGTAAACCCTAGGCATGATATTGGAATTAGTGGAAACCCCTTTGTGGATCTATCTAATTCTTGCCTCATGCTCCTTGACTAAGGAGCACCAATATCCCCAAACCTCGTTGGAGTTTGCATCGTGCCTCCGCGTTGTACAAGGCCTAGGCATTGGTGTCCCTTTGCCTAGACGACAAGATCTCACCGAGTCTCCAATCTCGCCGTGTCGGTTCGAGAGAGAGTCCTCTGCCCGACGCCGATCCTAGGGATTGCGCCGGACCGGTCACCGCCGGCGTGAGCTATTGGTGTGTATCGTGGTTTTGCGTGTGTGTGTTCATCGCGTTCTTCTTGTGTGCGTTCGTCGTGTTGATCCTCCCCTCCTCTCCCCGCACTCCATCCTCGATTTGAAAGGGAATCGTGAAAGATCGGGCCACCCTAGAGGTTTGCCCTCAACATATTGGTATCAAGAGCTTCGTTGCTCACGATTTCCCCCACAAATTTTTCTTCTATCCACCAAAAATTCGAAAAAACCCCCCAAAAAACAGCCCAAATTTGCCTTTGGATCGATCTCTTGATTTGGAGTGTTATTTGTGGTTTTGATCCTTCCAAACCTTGTCTTAGGTGTTGGTCCAGCTTTATCCTGCGTTTTCCCAGCCCAATTTGGCCAATTTTTCGCGGATTTGAGGACCCAAGGCGTGGATTTCCGCTGAAGAACACGAGCAGTTCGCGATCTGACTCCAGACCAGAGTCTCCGGCCTGCACACCGGAGTCTCCGGCCTACACCGGAGTCTCCGGCCTACCCACACCAGAGTCTCCGGCCTAGACCGGAGTTTCCGGCCTGAAACCCCGGAGTCTCCGGCCTGACGCCTGATTTTGACAATTTTGCCTCTAATCTTGCATTGGCTAATTTCTCCTTGTTTGTTTGTGCCCGTGTGCGTGTCGTCAACTAACAACAAGCTTCCGCATCGACAACCCCCGCGCTCATCGACACCACGGCCCGCGAACATCATCCCGCACCACCGACGCCAAGTTCATCATCAAAGAAGGTATAACTTGCGTCACCTTGTTAACCCCTATCTTCCTTTGTGTGTACCTATCCTATGAGAGTGTCTCATCTTGTGTTTGCTTGAGCATTGTGCATTTGTCCTTGGATAGTGAGAGTGCAAGAGCAATATCAAGTGTGACTAGGTAGCATCAAGGGAGAGCAAAAAAAAAGATAATACAAAAGAAAGAAAAAGATACAAAGAAAAAAGCAAAAGAAAAATAGTCTCCCATTGCCAAAGAGAGTCTCAAAGCTTGTAAGCAAGAGAGAAAGAAGAGCGCCCAAGGCAAGTGCACAAATCCGTTGATCATTTTTCCTCTTTGCAAACGAGCCACGGTCTCTCCTTGCATTGGCACGACAACGAGCTTAGTCTTCGTTAGGACATTTTGTTTGCTCATTTTCATAGTCGTGTCAATCCCAACTTTCTCCACGTGTGTGTACATAGTCGTAGGTTCCCGTCACCCTTTTGAGTTGTTGACCTTCCCCTTTGACTTGAGTTTTGTTGGATTTTACCCACATTTGACTATCCCTTTTCTTTTGGTTGGTTCTTTGGATTTCCACAATCCTAACCTACCACCAACAAGCTTTTGAGAGTTAGTTCTTTCTTTAGTGTGAGTTTTCTTTGCAATTCCACTTTGCACGCTTATAGCTCTCACTTGTGGTTTCTAGTTTGGTGCAATCCCCAAGGTGAGGTACAAGGCTAACACCACCATATTCCACTTCCATATATAATACTTGTGTGTTTTGCATGATGGATATACACGGTGAGTCGAGCCAACCACCTCCCCAAGAAGAAGATCAAGGTCCGTACATGACGCGTGCAAGTCACTTCATCGTCCGCCACGAGTTCCGTGAACGTTGCTAAGCCCTTGAGACGCGACAAGATGAACAATTTGGCGAGACGCAAGCTGAGTTCAAGAACATCGACAACCGCTTCGATGACCTCGAAAGGCAAATGCAAGCAATGCATCACAACTTCGGCCACTAAAATGAGTCGCTTCAACGCTCCGTCGCCGAAACAAATGACAACCTTCGATGCCTCATCGACAGAATGGCAAGACCACATTCACGTGCTTCAAGTTCTTCAAGTTCTTCGCGTCATCATGCACCTCCGCAACACGATCAACCTCCAAGTGCTCCAAGACGCAATGGCGCCCCCGTGGTTGAAGATGGAACCTCTTCGAACTATGTACCTTCCCCATGGCACGCCGCAACATCAAGCTATGATGGTGACCTCTCTTCAAGGCCACGAGCAAGGCAAGAAGCACACCGTCATCACGCAAGGGCACTAGTGACCCAACAAGAGCAACCACAAGAGGAACCGCAAGTGCAACCGCAAGTCTACCACCATCGACCACGGCACATACTTGACACAATGAGTGATGACTCCAATTTGGAGAATCAAGCTCTTCATCGCCGTGAAGCTCTCCAAGATCCTCCTCCTCGTCATCAACGTCATGAACGTCACCAAGGACACCATGGGCATCACGAGGCGCCTCCTCCACATCAACAAAACCTGGAGCGTCAAGTGATACAAGTTGAGCGACGCCCACCACGTCAAGAGGCTCATGACCATGTTCTTCTCCGTGAGGCCCATGTGCCTAACCAACATCACCAACTGAGGAACGAGCCTCCTCTTCGTCAACAACCACGTCAAGAGGCTCCACACCCTCGCGACCATGAGGCTCAAGCACCTCAACAACAATACCAAGAGCAAGCTCCGCAACAAGGACGCGAGAACCAAGTTCCACCTCCCCAACTACAAGATCATCAACAAGGTCACCAAGCTCGTCGCAATGACCGCAACGATGAAGAAACTTTTGGCAAGCTCAAGTTCACAATGCCCAAGTTCACCGGATCGAATGACCCCGAAGAATTCCTCTCGTGGGCACTAAAAGTCGACAAGATCTTCCGCATGCACAACTATAGCAACGAGAAGATGGTCGCCATGGCTTCGCTAGAGTTTGATGATTACGCCAACCTTTGGTGGGAACAAGTTCAAGTTACTCGTGATGCAAGACAAGAACCGCCAATCACAACTTGGCATGACATGAAGGCTCACATGAGATCCCGGTTCGTCCCCGCACACTACACGCGTGACCTCTTCAACAACCTTCAAGCGCTTCATCAAGGGACAAAGACCGTGGAAGAGTACTTCAAGGAAATGGAACTCAACTTGATTCGCGCCAACATTGATGAGCACATGGAGCAAACAATGGAACGTTTCCTTATTGGGTTGAACCACCCAATCAAGCGCATCGCCGAGTTCCAAACCTACAACGACATGGTTGAGCTTGTGCACATAGCAACAAAGGCTGAACGTCAAGTGCAAGAGGATATCAAGTACAACAAGCCCAAGACGTACTTCACATACAAGCAAGCTTCAACCGCTACACCAACAACTTTCAATGGTAGCTCCTCAAGTACCTCCAAGCCTTCCTTCAAGCCCACACTTCCTCAAGGAAAACTACCCCCAAGTGGCAAGCAAGCAAAAAGTGATACACCTTTCAACGGTGAATGCTACAAGTGTGGAGGTAAAGGACACAAGTCGGCTGAATGTGGAAATAAGAAAGTCTTGTTCATCCATGACAATGGTGATGAAGAGTACTTGAGTGAAGATGAGTTTGATGCCCGTGTCAAGGAAGCAATGGCAATGCAACGAGTGGAAGATGATCAAGAACTCCTCATGTGTGAACATGACGCAAGTCCATCGCTTGTCGTCCCAAGGATCTTGACCACTCAAGCACAAGAGCATGAAGACCAACGCTCCAATATCTTCCAAACACGAGCCGGTATCAATGGCAAATCTATCAAGGTGATCATTGACGGAGGGAGTTGCCACAACCTTGCTAGCACTGAGTTGTGTGAGAAGCTCAACTCACCCTCCATCCACACAAGCACCCCTACCACGTGCAATGGCTAAGTGACCAAGGGTCCGTGAAGATCAAGCATACCGTATCGGTCTCCTTCGCCATTGGTCCTTACAAAGATACGGTGGAGTGTGATGTGGTTCCTATGACAGTTTGCCACATGCTTCTTGGTCGACCGTGGCAATTTGACAAGGCTGCTCAACATGATGGTCGCACCAATGTATACACATTCAAATGGCTCACCAAAACATGTGTTTTGCAACCGATGACTCCTAGCCAAATAATTGCGGACAATGCAAAGGCTTTAGCGAGGGCGCAAAGCATAACACCTACTTGTGAGAAGAGCGGTGAAAGAGAGAACCACCTCATAGTGAGTGAGAGCCACAAGCCAAATTCGAGTGGAAAAACTAAGAGTGTTCTGCTTGCCACCAAAAGTGAGATGAGAGATGTTCGGAACAACCCATCCATCTTGCACTATGTCCTCCTTTGCAAGGGACTAGCGCAAGGAACTAACGAATTAACCAATGTTCCTCCATCTTTGATGAGTGTTTTGCAGCAATTCGAGGATGTGTTCCCTGAGGAGCTTCCACATGGACTACCTCCTCTTCGCGGCATAGAACATCGCATTGATCTCATCCCCGGTGCACCCTTCCCAACCGTGCCGCTTACCGCACGAACCCGGAGGAGACAAAGGAGATTGAATGTCAAATCAACCAACTCGTCTTCAAAGGTTTGATCCAAGTTGGCACTAGTCCAAGTGCCGTACCAGTGATTCTTGTTCCAAAGACGGATGATACGTTACGGTTATGCATGGACTGCCGTCCAATCAATGTTATCACCGTGCGTTATCGACATCCCATACCATGTCTCGATGACATGCTTGATGAGTTGTGTGGAGCCACTATTTTTTCGAAAATTGATCTTCGTAGTGGTTACCATCAAATACGCATGGCTAAAGGTGATGGTGGAAAACCGCCTTCAAGACCAAACTTGGTCTCTATGAATGGTTGGTTATGCCCTTTGGTTTGTCTAATGCCCCATCCACCTTCATGCGCCTAATGAATCATATCTTGCGTTCTCTCATTGGAAAAAGTGTTGTTGTCTATTTCGATGATATTCTTGTTTATAGCAAATCACTTGAGGACCACATAACACATGTCAAGGAAGTTTTGCAAATCCTTCGACATGAAAAGCTTTATGCTAATCTTCCCAAGTGCACTTTTGCTAAAGACAAGTTGATTTTTCTTGGATTTGTCGTTTCTTCAAAGGGAATTGAAGTTGATGTTTCCAAGGTAAAGGACATACGAGATTGGCCCATCCCAACAAATGTGAGTGAACTCCAAAGTTTTCATGGGTTGGCCGGTTTCTATCGTCGCTTTGTGAAATACTTTTCGACCATTGCTTGTCCCCTTAATGAATTGACCAAAAAGAATGCCACCTTCGTGTGGGGCAAAGCACAACAAAAAGCTTTTGATGACCTCAAAAAGTGGCTCACCGAAGCACCTCTCCTTGCGTTACCGGATTTCACAAAAACTTTTGCGATAGAGTGTGATGCTAGTGGTATTAGCATTGGAGGAGTCCTTATGCAAAACGGACGTCCTATAGCCTACCATAGCGAGAAACTTGATGGTGCTCGCCTTAACTATCTGATTTATGACAAAGAGCTTTTTGCCTTAGTTCGTGTCCTCCAAGTTTGGCAACACTACCTTTGGCCCAAGGAATTTATCATACATTCCGACCACGAGTCGTTGAAATATCTCAAAGGCCAAGCTAACTTGAGCAAGAGACACGCTAAGTGGGTTGAGTTCATGGAGTCTTTTCCTTACATTTTCAAGTATAAGAAGGGCAAAGATAATGTAGTTGCGGACGCATTGTCCCGCAATCATACAAGCCTTCTTACGAGACTTGAAATCAATGTGTTGGGTATTGAGGAAATAAAATCTTTGTATGCTTCCGACCCGTTCTTTGAACCAATTTTCGCAAAGTGCTCCAATGACAAAGGATTTGATGATTTCTATTTGCATAAGGGCTTTCTATTTAAACAAAACAAGCTATGCATTCCGAAGTCGTGGCTTCAACTTTTGCTCCTCCAAGAATCTCATGGTGGAGGCCTCATGGGTCACTTTGGTCACGACAAGACATTGGACATGCTCTCCAACCACTGCTTTTGGCCCAAGATGAAGCGTGACGTGGAGCGCTACATTCAACGATGCACGACATGTGTTCAAGCTAAGTCGCAAGCTAATCCCTATGGTCTTTATATTCCATTGCCTATTCCTCATACACCTTGGTCCGACATTAGCATGGATTTCGTGTTAGGATTGCCTAGATCTAAGCATGGTCATGATTCTATATTTGTTGTTGTGGATCGTTTTTCCAAAATGTCACACTTCATACCATGCCATAAGACCGACGATGCTTCACATGTTGCAAATCTGTTTTTCAGGGAAATTGTCCATCTTCACGGTGTGCCAAGGACAATCGTCTCCGACCGCGACGTCAAATTCATGAGCTACTTATGGAAGACCCTCATGGCCAAGCTCGGCGTCAAGCTCCTCTTTTCATCCGCATCGCATCCTCAAACTCATGGCCAAACCGAAGTTGTCAACCGAAGCCTTGGAACTCTCCTATGTGTGCTGATCAAGAAAAACTTGAAGGATTGGGAGGAATGCATCCCACATGCCGAGTTCGCCTACAACCGTGCCAAGCACTCAACAACCAAGATGAGTCCATTCATGATCGTCTATGATTTCGAGCCCCTCACCGCGCTCGACATCCTACCACTACCTCTACATGAGCGAACGAACATGGACGTCGAGAAGCGCGCACAAGCTATGAAGAAGCTTCATGAAGAAACAAGAGCTACTATCGAACAACAAGTCATTCGCCAAGCTTCAAGGTTAAACAAGGACAAGAAGGAGATGATCTTTGAAGAAGGTGACCTTGTGTGGATACACCTAAGCAAAGACCGCTTCCCCAAGGAATGTGACTCCAAGCTCAAGCCAAGAGGAGATGGTCCCTTCAAGGTCCTCAAACGAATCAACAACAACGCCTACATCATCGACATACCAACCTCCAAGTAACTTGCAAGCAATACATTCAATGTCAAGGACCTCTCACCCTACCATGGAGATGTTCAAGATGATAACCATGAAGAGTCGAGGACGACTCTTTCCCAAGGGGGGGAGCTGATGCAGCCCGTCCTACGGACGCCTCTACATCTACACCTACAAGTCCCCCAAGTGGACCCATGACTCGTGCCCGAGCCAAACTCCTACAAGCTAAGGTGAACTCGCTCCTCTCCTCATGCCAATTTGATAGCTCCTTGGATGGTATGCTACTTCATGCAACTACCCTATGCATCATCTGGTACGAAGCCTCGACACATCACCAAGCACCCAAGGATGGTGGACAAGGAGCAAAACGTGAAGCAAACCCTGCTGGAGCTGCTCAGACCGGAGTCTCCGGTCTGCGCACACCGGAGTCTCTGGCCTGCCAAAGTCTCCGGCCTGAAGACACCGGAGACTCCGGCCCTCTCTCCGGTCTGACCCCCTGCACCAGGCCCTGGGACAGTCTGACGACCCCTCCGGAGGTTGGTTCGGAGACTACACCGGATTCTCCGGTCTAGACCGGAGTCTCCAGTCCACCACACCGGAGTCTCCGGTCCGACCGTCACTAGTCATGAAAAGGCCTTTGGGCCTTCAGCCCATGTACCCCTTAGTCCGTCCAGAACTTGTCTTTTATTCCTAAAGTACCCCTGTTTAAGTGGTTGGCCTATATATAGTCCCCCACATCCATTGTAAACCCTAGGCATGATATTGGAATTAGTGGAAACCCCTTTGTGGATCTATCTAATTCTTGCCTCATGCTCCTTGACTAAGGAGCACCAATATCTCCAAACCTCGTTGGAGTTTGCATCGTGCCTCCGCGTTGTACAAGGCCTAGGCATCGGTGTCCCTTTGCCTAGACGACAAGATCTCACCGAGTCTCCAATCTCGTCGTGTCGGTTCGAGAGAGAGTCCTCCGCCCGACGCCGATCCTAGGGATTGCGCCGGACCGGTCACCGCCGGCGTGAGCTATTGGTGCGTATCATGGTTTTGCGTGTGTGTGTTCATCGCGTTCTTCTTGCGTGCGTTCGTCGTGTTGATCCTCCCCTCCTCTCCCCGCACTCCATCCTCAATTTGAAAGGGAATCGTGAAAGATTGGGCCACCCTAGAGGTTTGCCCTCAACAAACCAGCCACGCCATATTTTCCCACCATGTATGAATATTATTAGGTTTCAACCCTGATGACCAAAAAAGGTCATGGTCATATCGACATCATAGTTAATGTACTATTTCCACATTAATTTGGTATATGGGTGCATCTTGGCTTAGTAGGAAATGTTGCCAGTGGGAGTCTCAACATTGGGCCTGTTTTTTGTTTTTTTAACGGGCAAGGGATGAGTTTGCCCTTTTTTTCCGAACACACTCCATCATTGGAGCAAGCAAGACTGACGATTAAGTTTGCATTTGTGTGCATACCTCGTTCTTACATCAATGCATGTGTGACCAACATATATGCAACCCAAGAAGCCCAGGCCTCATCTAGATTGAGAAGGCCATGTTTCAAAAGAAAAGCAAAACAATCTACTGCCATTGATCAAAGCAAGTACCAGTACAAGAGTATTAGTTCTACAAAATACTTTAATAATAGCAACATCAAGACATTTGAGATATTTGGTTGCTTTTGAAAGATTCAGCAGTACATGCCATATTCTGCACTCGATCTGAACAATTCCTAGTACATAGGAATTATTACAAAATATATTAGCAGTTGTAGAACTCCATATAAAATACTCGGTAGAAGTATAAAACTACTCTTAGTAGAACCTTAATCTAGCTAGGAACGATTACATGTCCCATCATATACTCCAAACATGCATGATAGAAAGAGAGAGGTCAGAATCACCACAAGATCTATATTCCAATGATTCAGCGTGTCTAGGTCATGGCCTGGTAGCACTTGGTTTCCCGCCTGGCATGCTTCTCTCGTTTTACCGTCGTCTCTGGATCCTCGTAATAGGCTTTCGCGTGTTCAGCCTTAGCAAGATAGATGTAAAATTCACGGACCTTGCCAGCCATTTCCACCACTCCGATTGCGAAAGGAATCTGCCACTAAAATAAATAAAGTAATTAATATTAGAAAAGAGGGACTAGAAAATTACATATACATTAATATTAGGATCATCAGGAGAATATTAAGATGTGATATCTCACAATGGGTTGATGTCGTCGTTGATCTAACATTGGAACTCCACGAGGAACTCCGACCAACAATTGAGGAGCTTGACAATAAGTCCCCGCTACCGACAAGTAATAGTTGAGCTCCTCCAGCGCGGCTTCGGCCGGCGGCTCCCCAATCTTTGGCTTAGTATCAAACTCGAGCGGATAGAACCCACGACAATCGACCAAGGATAATATGCTCACCTCGTAGTCCTCCAATTCCCACGCCGTGGACCTTACGCGACTGACGGACAGGACAATCTCCATGTTGTGCTCGTCAATCTGGACGATGAACAACATGCCCGTCTTCCCGATGCCGATGACACTTGTTCTCCGCGAGCACCCTGTAGGCACCAGCTTAGACGGGTCCCATTGTTTGACGCTATAGAGGACTGTGGGCACCTCGATCGAGTGGGTGGATTTGAGGTGTAGATACAACGTTAATTTGTTGTCGACCTAGTTGCATCCTAGCTCCGTGCAGATAAACGGGCACCTCGATCGAGTGGGTGGATCATGTGGCCATAGAGTTCAATGAAGGATACCACTTCCGGGCAGTTGTAGTTTAGGCAGCTGTAATCTTCTTCGCCGACGACTTGGCGGCGTTGCTCCTTGGAGCATACGGCCAACCGGACGGCGCTTTTAGCATCGAGACGCTAAGCGATTTGGTTGACGATGTTGTCGCCGACCTTATTAAATCCGTTGCACCACCGGCTCTCCCTCGAACCTCTCCAAATTTTGTACAGACGATCTGCCATCGCATCGAGGAGGATTGAGGGCGAGTGCGGATCTATATAGAACTATTTGGTTTTTTTGGAGGAGAGGGGTGGTGGTCTGGAAGGAGAGATGCACCAGGAGAGATGGCGAGGAAAGTGTGTGATCAGCGAAGTGGAGAGGATCCCAAATGCGGCTAGGCGGCATCAGTGAGTGTGGATAATGTTGGAGATATGCCCAAGAGGCAATAATAAAAGTGGTTATTATTATATCTTTGTGTTTATGATGAATGTTTACATCCCATGCGATAATTGTATTATTAGGAAACACTAATACATGTGTGTTTTGTAAACATAAGAGAGTCCCTAGTAAGCCTCTTGTTGAACTAGCTTGTTGATTAATTGATGATCATGGTTTCCTGATCATGGACATTGGATGTGATTAATAACAAGGTTATATCATTAGGAGAATGATGTGATGGACACACACCCATAGTAAGCGTAGCATAAGATCAAGTCATTAAGTTCGTATTGCTATAAGATTTTAAATGCATAGTAACCTAATCCTTCGACCATGAGGTTGTGTTAATCACCATCACCGGATGGGTACTTTGATGACATCAAACACCGCTTCGTAACTGGGTGGTTATAAAGGTGTCATTGGGTGTTCTGAAAGTATGTGTTGAAGCGCATGGACCAAGATTGGGATTTGTCCATCCATATGACGGATAGATATGCTCTGGGCCCTCTCGGTGGAATGTCATCTAGTTAGCTTGCAAGCATGTGACTGGGTCACAAGGGATGACATAACATGGAACGAGTAAAGAGTACTTATCAGTAACGAGGTAGAACTAGGTATGGAGATACCGACGATCAAACCTCGGATAAGTATAGTATCGCGTGACAAAGGGAATTGGTTTCGTATGTAAATGGTTCTATCGATCACGAAGTCATCGTTGAGTATGTGGGAGCCATTATGGATCTCTAGGTCCCGCTGATGGTTATTGATAGGAGATGTGTCTCTGTCATGTCTACATATTCACGAACCATAGGGTGACACACTTAAGGTTCGAAGTTGTTTTAAGTAGATATGGAATATGCGTTGGAGAACGAATGTTGTTCGGAGTCTCGGATTGAATCCGGGACATCACGAGGAGATCCGGAATTGTCCGGAGAATAAGATTCATATATTGGGGATCATTTTCTGAGTTAGGAAATGTTCCGGAGTATTTGTATGAGGATTCTAGAAGGTTTCGGAATGTTCCGGAAGGTTCTGGAAGATTTCTTGGAGTTTTCTTGAAAACCAAGAAAGGGATCAAGGAGTCCTTGTGGGGCAAGACAAGGAGTTGTGGGGGAGGAGGACTCCTCCCCCCTCCCCAATCCGCCGGCCAAGGAGGGAGGGGAGTCCTACTAGGACTCCCCCTCCCATGGCGCCCTCCCTCCTTTAAATAGAGGGGTGGAGGCGCCACCCCCTGGCCCCCTCCACCACTCCAATCCTAGCCGCCTCTCTCCTCCTCCTCTCTTCTGCTCAGGCTTAGGCGAAGCCCTGCAGAATTCTCTACTCCACCACCACCACCACGCCGTCGTGCTGCTGAGATTCCGTGGAGAAGATCTACTACCTCCGCTGCTTGCTGGAACAAGGAGAGGAAGGTTTGCTTCGACTCCATACGTGTGACCGACTACGGAAGCGTTGTCGGAACGCGGCGCCGGAAGGATCGTCCACTCGATCTTGAGATCGGCAAGTGATCGACTACATCAAACACGAGATCCAATCTTGTAACGATTTTAGATCTACAAGGGTTAGTACAGATCTATCTCGTTGCACATGTCTAATAGATTAGATCTTGGCTTTTATCTAGATTAGATCTGGGTTTTGTTCGTTCTTGCGGTAGAATTTTTTTGTTTTCCATGCTACGAACCCATCAGTGGTATCAGAGCCGTGTCTATGCGTAGATCTGTTGAACGAGTAGAACACAATGGTGTTGTGGGCGTTGGTGCTCATGCCGTCTTTTGCTTTGTGTACTTTGCATCATGCGGCATGGTGGGATGAAGCGGCTTGGGCTAACCTTACATGTCATCGCACATGAGACTTGCTCCACACTTGACGTGTAACTTGCTTTGCACAAGTGGCTTTGCGGGTGTCTGTCTCTCCCACCATAGTATAGATCCAATTTACACTTTGCACTTGATAGCACTTGTATCAACGTGTTGGTTCAGTTTCGTAGGTAAGATCCGTTCTTGTTCGAAAGCCCCAAACCACGTAAAACATGCAAAGAAAATTAGAGGCGTCTAACTTGTTTTTGCAGGGGTTTTGTGATGTGATATGGCCATCATGTGATTGTGATTATATTTGATGTATGCAATGATCCTTGTTGTAATATGGCAACCGGCAGGAGCCTAATGGTTGTCTTTAATTCTGTTAAGACCTGCGTGTCTATTCATCTTGTAATAGCTTTATTCCAAGTAGTTGTAATAGTTGCTAGTGATGATGGACAACCATGAAGCGGCGCCACTGACCTTGACACAATGCTGGTGATGATGGAGATCATGTTCGTGCTTTGGAGATGGAGATCAAAGGCGGAAGAAGAAAGGGCCATATCATATCACACTAATTATGAATTGCCTGTGATGTAAATCCTTTATGCATCTTGTATTGCTTAGATCGCGACGGTATCATTATAAGATGATCCCTCTCACTAAATATCAAGTAATAAAGTGTTCACCCTTAGTTGGCACCGTTGCTAAGACTCGTCGTTTCGAAGCATCTCGTGATGATCAGATGTGATAGATTCTACGTGTGCATACAACGGGTGCAAGCCAGATTTGCACATGCGGAAACTAAGGTTATCTTGACGAGCCTAGCATGTACAGACATGGTCTCGGAACACGGAATACCGAAAGGTAGAGCATGAGTCATATAAATGATATGATGAACATGAAGATTGTTCGCCGATGAAACTACATCTTCTCTCGTGAAGATCGGACTTGGTGTAGTGGACTTGGTTCGCGTAATCACTAAGAAAATGTGAGGGATGTTGTTTTGAGTGGGAGTTCACCTAGTTAATTTAAGTATTAAATTTGAACTCAGTTCATCATAAACTTAGTCTAAACTACTTGCAAATTTGTTGTAGATTATGGCGAACCCCTCCATCAATTTCAATGCGTTCCTAGAGAAAGAAAAGCTTAAGAACAATGGAAGCAATTTCACGGACTGGTTCCGTGGACTGAAGATCGTTCTCAGGGCTGGTCTGTTGACCTATGTGCTCGAAGCACCGCTAGGTGACCTACCTGCAGAAGATGCCACCGTTGACGTAAAGAATGTTTACGCCACTCGAAAAAATCATTACTCCACAGTTCAGTGTGCCATCCTGTACGGTTTAGAAGCGGAGCTCCAGAAGCGTTTTGAGCACCATGACCCATTCGAGATCATTAAGGAGCTCAGGCTAATTTTTGAGACTCGCACGGCCATGGAGAGCTATGAGGCCTCCGAAAAGTTCTTTAACTGTAAGATGGAAGAGGGAAGCTCCATTAGCGAGCACGTGCTCACCATGTCTGGGTACGCAAACAAGCTCCAAGAGTTGGGGATATCGATTCCTAAGGAGTTAGGGATTCACCGTCTCCTCCAATCACTGCCACCGAGTTATAAGAACTTTGTGATGAACTACAATATGCACTGCATGAACAAGACGTTGCCTGAACTATCGTCCATGCTGAAAACTGCTGAAGTGGAGATCAAGAAGGAGCACCAAGTGTTGATGGTCAATAAGACCACCAATTTCAAGAGACAGGGCAAGCCTAAGAACAAGGGCAACTTCAAGAAGGACGGCAAGAAAGCTGCCGCACCTGCAAAGAAGCCCAAGGCTGGTCCCAAGCCTGAAACTGAGTGCTTCTACTGCAAGGGTGCTGGTCACTGGAAGCATAACTGCCCCAAGTACCTGGCGGATCTGAAGAATGGCGACATCAAGAAGAAAGGTATATTTGATATATATGTTATTGATGTGTATCTTACTAGTAATCGTAGTAGTGCCTGGGTATTTGATACTGGTTCGGTTGCTCATATTTGTAACTCGAAACAGGAGCTGCGGAATAAACAAAGACTGGCGAGAGACGAGGTGGCGTTGGAAATGGCTCCAAGGTTGATGTGATCGCCGTCGGCACGCTCCCTCTACATCTACCTTCGGGATTAGTTTTAAATTTGAATAATTGTTATTTGGTGCCTGCGTTAAGCATGAACATTATATCTGGATCTTGTTTATTGCGAGACGATTACTCTTTTAAGTCCGAGAATAAAGGTTGTTCGATTTATATGAGTAATATCTTTTATGGTAATGCACCTAAGATGAATGGTTTATTCTTACTGAATCTCGATAGTAGTGATACACATGTTCACAACATAGATGCTAAACGAACAAAATTGAATGATAATTCTACATACATGTGGCACTGTCGTCTTGGTCACATTGGAGTGAAGCGTATGAAGAAACTCCATTCTGATGGACTTCTTGAATCACTTGACTTTGAATCACTTGAAAGATGCGAAGCATGTCTAATGGGAAAAATGACTAAGACTCCATTCTCTGGAATAATGGAGCGAGCTACAGACTTATTGGAAATAATACATACCGATGTGTGCGGTCCAATGAGTGTAGCATCGCGTGGTGGATATCGTTATGTTCTTACTTTCACGGATGACTTAAGTAGATATGGGTATGTCTACTTTATGAAACATAAGTCCGAAACTTTCGAGAAGTTTAAGGAATTTCAAAGTGAAGTGGAAAATCATCGTAACAAGAAGATTAAATTTCTGCGTTCTGACCGTGAAGGTGAATATCAAAGTTATGAGTTTGGCATGCATTTAAAGAAATGTGGAATACTTTTGCAGTTGACACCGCCGGGAACACCACAGTGTAATGGTGTGTCCGAACGTCGTAATCGAACTCTCTTAGATATGGTTCGGTCTATGATGTCTCTTACAGATTTACCGCTATCATTTTGGGGCTATGCATTAGAGACAGCCGCATTCACTTTAAATAGGGCACCATCTAAATCCGTTGAAACGACACCGTACGAATTGTGGTTTGGTAAGAAACCTAAGTTGTCGTTCCTTAAAGTTTGGGGTTGCGAAGCATATGTAACGAAGTTACAACCTGATAAGCTTGAACCCAAAGCGGAGAAATGCGTCTTCATAGGATACCCTAAAGAAACAATTGGGTACACCTTCTGTCATAGATCTGAAGGCAAAGTTTTCGTTGCCAAGAATGGATCCTTTCTTGAGAAGGAATTTCTCTCGAAGGAAGTGACTGGAAGGAAAGTAGAACTCGATGAGGTTATTGAACCTTCTCTGCGATTTGAGAGTAGCGCAACACCGGAAGATGTTTTTGTGCCACCTACACCAATTGGAGAGGAAGCTAATGATAATGATCATGAAACTTCAAACGAAGTTGCTGCTGAACCTCGCAGGTCAACGAGGGTTCTTACCACTCCTAATTGGTATGACTCTGCCTTGAACGTCATGTTGGTGGAAAACGCTGATGACCCTGCGACGTATGAAGAAGCTATGGTGAGCCCAGATTCCGACAAATGGCTAGAAGCCATGAAATCCGAAATGGGATCCATGTACGAAAACCAAGTATGGACTTTGGTGGACTTACCGGATGGCCATAAGGCTGTCGAGAACAAATGGATTTTCAAGAGAAAAACAGATGCTGATGGTAATGTTACCGTCTATAAAGCTCGACTTGTCGCGAAAGGGTTCCGACAAATTCAAGGAGTTGACTATGATGAGACATTCTCACCAGTAGCAAAGCTAAAGTCTATGAGGATTTTGTTAGCAATTGCTGCACATTTTGATTATGAGATTTGGCAGATGGATGTCAAAACGGCGTTCCTTAATGGTGACATTGAGGAAGAGTTGTATATGGTACAACCCAAGGGTTTTGTCGATCCTAAAGATGCTGACAAGGTATGCAAACTTCAGCGCTCCATTTATGGACTAAAGCAAGCATCCCAGAGTTGGAATCAATGTTTTGATAAAGTAATCAAAAACTTTGGATTTATACAAACTTATGGAGAAGCTTGTATTTACAAGAAAGTGAGTGGGAGCTCTGTAGCATTCCTAGTACTATATGTAGATGACATATTGTTGATTGGGAATGATATAGAACTTCTTAATAGTGTCAAAACCTATTTGAATAATAGTTTTTCAATGAAGGATCTTGGCGAAGCGGCATATATTCTAGGCATCAAGATTTATAGAGATAGATCAAGACGCCTAATAGCGCTTTCACAAAGTACATACTTAGACAAAGTTCTAAAGAAGTTTAGAATGGAAGAGAGCAAGAAAGGGTTCATGCCCATGTTGTCAGGTAAGACCTTGAGTAAGACTCAAAGTCCAGCTACGGCAGAAGATAGAGTGAAAATGAATAATATTCCCTATGCCTCGGCCATAGGTTCTATCATGTATGCCATGCTGTGTACAAGACCGGTTATAGCACATGCTATTAGTTTGACTAGCAGATATCAAAGTGATCCTAGAATGGAGCACTGGACAACTGTCAAGAATATCCTAAAGTACCTAAAGAGTACTAAGGATATGGTTCTTTCTTATGGAGGTGATGAACAGCTTGTTGTAAACGGTTACACCGATGCTAGTTGGAACATCGATCCGGATGACTCAAAATCACAGTCGGGATACATATTTATTTTGAATGGTGCTGCAGTGAGCTGGAGGAGTGCCAAGCAAAGCGTTGTGGTGAAATCTTCAACTGAATCGGAATACATAGTTGCTTCGGAGGCTGCACAAGAAGCCATATGGATGAAGGAATTCATTACTGAACTTGGCATGGTTCCCAGTGCGTTGGACCCGATGGCCATCTACTGTGACAACACAGGTCCCATAGCTAATGCACAGGAGCCAAGGTCACATAGCAAGCTGAAGCACATCAAGCTACGTTTCCACGCTATTCGCGAGTATGTCCAAGATGGTGACATAAAGATTTGCAAAGTACATACTGATCTGAATGTGGCAGATCCGTTGACTAAACCACTCCCTAGAGCAAAGCATGACCAGCACCAGAACGCCATGGGTGTTAGGTATATTACCATGTAATCTAGATTATTGACTCTAGTGCAAGTGGGAGACTGTTGGAGATATGCCCAAGAGGCAATAATAAAAGTGGTTATTATTATATATTTGTGTTTATGATGAATGTTTACATACCATGCTATAATTGCATTATTAGGAAACACTAATACATGTGTGTTTTGTAAACATAAGAGAGTCCCTAGTAAGCCTCTTGTTGAACTAGCTTGTTGATTAATTGATGATCATGGTTTCCTGATCATGGACATTGGATGTGATTAATAACAAGGTTATATCATTAGGAGAATGATGTGATGGACACACACCCATAGTAAGCATAGCATAAGATCAAGTCATTAAGTTCGTATTGCTATAAGCTTTTAAATGCATAGTAACCTAATCCTTCGACCATGAGGTTGTGTTAATCACCATCACCGGATGGGTACTTTGATGACATCAAACACCGCTTCATAACTGGGTGGTTATAAAGGTGTCATTGGGTATTCTGAAAGTATGTGTTGAAGCGCATGGACCAAGATTGGGATTTGTCCATCCATATGACGGATAGATATGCTCTGGGCCCTCTCGGTGGAATGTCATCTAGTTAGCTTGCAAGCATGTGACTGGGTCACAAGGGATGACATAACATGGAACGAGTAAAGAGTACTTATCAGTAACGAGGTAGAACTAGGTATGGAGATACTGACGATCAAACCTCGGATAAGTATAGTATCGCTTGACAAAGGGAATTAGTTTCATATGTAAATGGTTCTATCGATCACGAAGTCATCGTTGAGTATGTGGGAGCCATTATGGATCTCCAGGTCCCGCTGATGGTTATTGATAGGAGATGTGTCTCTGTCATGTCTACATATTCACGAACCATAGGGTGACACACTTAAGGTTCGAAGTTGTTTTAAGTAGATATGGAATATGCGTTGGAGACCGAATGTTGTTCGGAGTCTCGGATTGAATCCGGGACATCATGAGGAGATCCGGAATTGTCCGGAGAATAAGATTCATATATTGGCGATCATTTTCTGAGTTAGGAAATGTTCCGGAGTATTTGTATGAGGATTCTAGAAGGTTTCGGAATGTTCCGGAAGGTTCTAGAAGATTTCTTAGAGTTTGCTTGAAAACCAAGAAAGGGATCAAGGAGTCCTTGTGGGGCAAGACAAGGAGTCGTGGGGGAGGAGGACTCCTCCCCCCTCCCCAATCCGCCGGCCAAGGAGGGAGGGGAGTCCTACTAGGACTCCCCCTCCCATGGCGCCCTCCCTCCTTTAAATAGAGGGGTGGAGGCGCCACCCCCTGGCCCCCTCCACCACTCCAATCCTAGCCGCCTCTCTCCTCCTCCTCTCTTCTGCTCAGGCTTAGGCGAAGCCCTGCAGAATTCTCTACACCACCACCACCACCACGCCGTCGTGCTGCTGAGATTCCGTGGAGAAGATCTACTACCTTCGCTGCTCGCTGGAACGAGGAGAGGGAGGTCTGCTTCGACTCCGTACGTGTGACCGACTGCGGAAGCGCTGTCGGAACGCGGCGCCGGAAGGATCGTCCACTCGATCTTGAGATCGGCAAGTGATCGACTACATCAACCACTAGATCCAATCTCGTAACGCTTTCGGATCTATAAGGGTTAGTACAGATCTATCTCGTTGCACATGTCTAATAGATTAGATCTTGGCTTTTATCTAGATTAGATCTGGGTTTTGTTCGTTCTTGCGATAGATTTTTTTTGTTTTCCATGCTACGAACCCATCAGATAAACTAAACGGAGATGGGGAAGATGCGATGGCTCTTTGAGAGGTTTTTTCTTTTCTTGTAATAAATTACCCATGTCACCTCCTAGCGTAGTATAGTCTCATCACGTGGGTTTGACTATACACATTATTTATTTACAGGTCCTACTGTAGTACTGTTTGCATAAGTAGGAGCACGAAGTAGGAGTAGTAGGCAGGAGTATTACTCTACCTCCGTCCTGAGGAATAATAAGCCGTCCTCGTTTTGGGTGTTTTTTCTTTGACCAAGATTTACTCTAAATATATAGTATAAAGAATGTTGGTAGAAAATTAGGATTATTGGAAAGTTTTACTCTACCTCCAACAGTACGAGTACTAATTTTACACAAATTAATCAAGTGTATTAATTACTCTATTTATTCGGTCAAATTTTACACAATGTAATCAAGTATGTATGTTCTCGGCACCCCCGCGCACACCTGCTAGTTGATCTCTCCCTCGTCCAGAGTGTGGCGCTCAGCACATGTGCCATGGTTAGGGTTGCGACCGGGATCCCGCGAAAGTCCTACCTCTAGTTCATTTTGAAGTATATTTCAAAATAAACTATAAGCGGAACTCCTACATGATGCCGCTTTCAACTCTAACATTGGTACGACGGCTATGTGTCTGTCTATCGTGTGTTCATCAGCTATGTTGTGTTGGTGTGCATATGAAGGAACCACTTTTGGCATTAGGTTGGGGCGCGGAAAAAAGTAGTTGCGGATCAAACTTTTTGGGTTTCGATTTTTTTACTTGCTTCATCCCAAACATCGCATGGAAGGTTATTACAAGGATCAACACTCACAACACTAGAGAAGGGATATTGTACTTGGTATGTATATATAAATATATACACGTAGGTAGACCGAGAGAAGGCATCCCAAGAGGGCTGCAACGAAGGTTATTACAAACTACTGTAGAAGAGATTATGGGGTTAGAGAAGGCAGCCCGAGAGGGCTGCAACGAAGAGGTGTTGAATGCGGTTCAATGCCAGAGCAAAGTTATGAAAAAAAGATAGAAATAGAGCCGTCATAGTACCATGGCACACGTGCACAGCGCCACACTATGGACGAGGGAGATATCAGCTAGAGGATGGGTGTGATGAAGCAAAGGAGAGAGTAGTATGCAATTTATTTTCCTTGCATAGAGGAGTAGCACACTGTAAGGCTGCAGGAGTGAGCACCACGCTGATTTTCTTTGTTAAGCAAGTACAAGTGGACCTCATAAAAATGAAAAGTGCATCCAAGTCCATGCATTTAGCACAAGGACCCTGAAACTTAGCAATGAAGTGTCTGTTTTGAGGTTTGCGCATACTAGCGTTCATCGCGCTAAAGTAGAATCTTTCTAGATGCTAAGAATGGAAAAGAAGATCCAATGGTTAGCAATGTTTGGATTTGCCTGTCTTGATCAAACATTCATTGTTCCGTACACCATGTAGTGGTGTATATATGGTATTGTGAGAGATAAGAGACAAGATAAAGATAAGATAAGAAGTACTGCGAATGGCCGATCGAACTTTAGGTCTCGTAGGAGTGAGGTGCTCGAGAGTTAACACGGTCGGTGGAAGTACAGGTTACGTCAAGGACCTCGTAAAAAAATATAAAAATTACATCCAAGTCCATGCATTTAGCGCAAGGACCCTAAAACTGAGCAATGAAGTGTGTGTTTTGAGGTTTGCGCATACTAGCGTTCATCCTGCTAAACACTTTCAGTAGAATCTTTCTATATGCTAAGAATGGAAAATAAGATCCAATGGTTGTTAGCAATTGTTGGATTTGCCAGTCTTGATCAAACGGTCAATGGTTTGTACACTCTATAGTGAAGGTATGTTGGGGGGATACCCCCGGGTAGGGTAACACCGGGGTATAAGGGCCGAGTTAGCCGGGGTACGGCGCGGTCAAAGCAAAGTGCTGACCGGGTCACCTCAAGGCAGGCCGAATCACGGTATGGCCCGGCCCATGGGGCATTTCCTTGACAATGGTCCGGCCGGCATAAGATTTATGCTGGCCGTGTCTATCTGTTTTGCAGGTAAATGGGTAAGCCGGATTAGCTATATGCTAGCCGAATTATCTTAGCTTCCAAGAGAAGGAATCCCCCGCTGGTCAAGAGGTGGCTTTATTAGCTGAAGCATGTGCAAAGTAAAGTAAAGAAGAGGACCAGCGGGTCAGGGGCGACCAAGGTGACGCGGGCAAAGCCGGATGACGTAGCCCGTGTCTGGTGACGCCAAAAGGCAAGGATGACGCTACAGGTTACGTCCAAAGCTCGGACGAGCCGTTAAAGAGGAATAAAAAAGCATCTTCTTTAGGAAAGGAGCATATTCGTAGAATATGCTGCCACCTGTGCCCTAGAATTGTAACCTGGGCTCCCCTATATAAGAAGCACCGGGGCCTCCATAGAGAGGGACGGCCGATAGATCAATCATTCTCTGTCTAGGGTAGAACTCTAGGGCTAGTGAACAGGGGGTAAGAGACATTGTCTCCTTCCTACTAGGAGTCTCAAGAGCACTTGTAACACCATTGATTGAGTAATCACAAGAACTTCCGTGCATGGAATCACCATGCTCCCCCTCCCTGGATTCCCTAGGAGAGAAGAGGTAGTGGATTCCGGGAGAAGAAACAAGCAAATGGTCCCTTATGACCCGGTAAGGGCTAGGAAAGGCAAAGCAGTGCAAGTTGATGAGGACCAGCACAGTACTAGCAGAGGTGTGGCTGCCCGAGATAACCGTGACCAAGGCAATGCCAGTCAAAGAAATGCTACCAACGGCAATGCCGGACAACGCAATGCCATGGGAGCGGGGCAAAATTTACCTCGGACGCAGCAACATCGCGTACCTCGACAAGAAGGAAGTGTAGGACAAGCGGCACAACAACATCATGCACATCCGGATCAGGAAAGATACAATGATGGTTATTCGGCTATGGTCAACGATGGATACCCCAGACCGGATCACCACGTAATGGGATTACGGTTGGGAAGCAGGAACTTGCAGCCAGATGATGCGAGGTTGAAGTTTGATAGGATTTATAGGTCGGAGCAAATCGAGTTACAAGGTCCACCAGGTCCAGCATGTTTCGGGCCACGGATCATGAATGAGCCACCAGTGCCGAACTTTCAGCTGGCCACAGGAACCCGAACCTATGATGGTAGTACCAGGCCAGAGGATTGGCTGATCGACTATGCCACAACAGTCAAGATCGCAACATGAAATTTGAGATGGGCGGTAAGATATGTACCACAGATACTGGAAGGACCAACGCGAGTTTGGTTGAACAATTTGCCACCAGGAAGCGTTAACTGCTGGTTGGATTTCCAGGAGCTGTTCGTTAGCAATTTCTCAAGCACCTACAAGAGACCCAACAGACCGCAAACCCTTGTGTTGTGCCGGCAGAGACCGAATGAGCCATATAGAGATTTCTCGACTCGGTGGTGCAATGTGAGAAACTCGTGCGGAGGCGTGATTGAATCACAAGCTATAGCGTGGTTCGCTCAGGGGTGCAGAGATGGACGTATGTTGTGGCAAAGATTACAGCGAGATATGCCAACTACCTTGGCTGAGACGATCCGGATCACAGATTCATATGCCTTGGGAGATCCAACACAACCCCGGTTAATGTCTAGCGAAGCAAACAAAGAGTATTACGACCGGGATGGCCCCGGATCATCAAGGAGGAATGATTTCCGAGGAAAAAGAAGGGATGAGCGCCCGGATTATCGGTATAACTTGCAGCAGTGGACCGAGATCAACCCAATGCCGGAGCCAGTCAGCGCCAAAAAACTGGAGGGCAGAGTTGGCAACAGAAAAACGAAGGGAGAAAGCCTTCGACCCCGGAGCAGAAAAATCAATGGCAGGAACGAAAGGATAGGCCGAGGTATACATTCGAGTCTATGCTAGATCAACCTTGCAAATTTCATACGCCAAGTCCGAATAGTCCGGCAAATCACACAACCTGACAGTGTGAATGGATGAGGAAATTAGAACAGGGGAGTTCGAGGAATGCTCAGGCACCTCGGAACGAAGCACCTAGAAATGAAACACCCCGACCACCGTTACTAACAGGGGGAAATGGACAACAACTGATGCTGCCACCACCTCCACCGAGGTACGAGAATCCGGAAATAAGAGATGCGGTACATCAAGTGGGCAATAACCAACAACAAGGCCAAGGTTACAACGAGAATGAGGGACGAAATGAGTACAGGGAACATCATCAAAGCTACTGTGTGTTCACCACGGAAGAGAATGACCGGAAAATCTTACAGCGCCAGCATATGGAGGTGAACGCAGTAATGCCGGCTGTGCCAAGGTATATGCCTTGGGCGTATCAAGAAATCACATGGAGTGTCAAGGATCACCCAAAGATCATGCCAAGCCTAGGAACCTATGCTCTGGTCCTGGATCCGACGTTCATCGGGCCGAATCTCAACGTAAGATTTTCTAAGGTGTTGATTGACAATGGCAGCAGTATCAACATTATGTACAAGGATACCATGCACAAGTTGGGGATAACAGAGAACATGTTGCAAGCAACAAGGACCACCTTTCATGGCATTGTGCCGGGTATTTCTTGTGAACCAATTGGTAAGGTCCGGGTTGACGTGTTATTCGGCACAAGAGACAACTGCCGCACTGAGAACTTGGAATTCGAGGTGGCGAATCTGGAAAGCGCTTATCACGCGTTACTCGGCAGGCCAGCGTTGAGCAAATTCATGGCAACTACCCATGTCAGTTACCTTAAGATGAAGTTGCCTGGACCAAGGGGCGTGATAACTATATGAGGGGATTTCCGGCGTTCGATCGAGTGCGCCTCGGCCAGATCCAACTTAGCCGAGTCACTCGTGATAGCTCAAGAAAAAAAGGAAGATACTAGAAGTGGTGGCATTGGCTCAATCCACGCAACAACATATGCCGGCCCTGACCAACCCGCACGGGAGTGTATCGTTCCAAGCGACTAAGGACACGAAGAAAGTGCCAATCGATGATCATTTCCTAGAGCGCACCGTCACCATTGGTGCCGGGTTAAGCAGCAAATAGGAAAGCGAGCTCGTCAACTTCCTCCGTGAGAATCGGGATATCTTTGCTTGGTCTACACAAGATCTGCAAGGTGTACCGAGGGAGTTGGCTGAGCACTCATTGAATGTAAGACCCGGGGCTAAGCCGGTAAAGCAGTCTCTTAGACGTTTCACAGAAGACAAAAGGAAAGTTATTGGAGATGAGATAGCAAGATTACTAGTGGCCGGATTTATCGTGGAGTACTCTATCCGGATTAGCTCTCTAATCCGGTGCTGGTGGGGAAAAAGAAAGATGATCTGAACGTGGCTGTGGTATGGTGCATGTGTATTGACTACATGAACATGAATAAGGTGTGTCCAAAAGATCCATTCCCACTCCCTAAAATAGATCAAGTCATAGACTCAATGGCCGGATGTGAGCTACTGTCATTCATTGACGCGTATTCTGGTTTCCATCAGATATCCCTGAATCTGGATGATCAAATAAAGACTGCATTTATTACCCCGTACGGGGCTTATTGCTATCAAACTATGCCGTTTGGACTACGTAATGCAGAAGAAACGTACCAGCGATGCATGCAAAAATGCTTGCATGACCAAATAGGTCGGAATGTGTAGGTCTATGTGGATGATGTGGTAATAAAGACCAAGGAAAGCAATACGCTCCATGAGGATATCCGGCAGACATTCGTGAACTTAAGAAGGTTCCGAATGAAGCTGAACCCGGAGAAGTGCACTTTTGGCATACCTGTCGGAAAGTTACTCAGTTTTTTGGTATCTAGCCGTGGCATTGAAGCTAACCCGACGAAAATCCGGGCCATAGAAAGAATGGAATTGCCAAAATGTCTTAACAATGTCCAGAAGTTCACTGGTTGCCTGGCATCGTTAAGTCGGTTCACATGTCGGTTGGGAGAGAAGGCCTTGCCCCTCTATCAGCTGATGAAAAAGGCAGATAAGTTCACATGGACACCACGGGCAGATCTTGCATTTCGAGACTTGAAAAAGATGTTATCTACCGCGCCAATCCTAGCTGCACCACTACCTAAGGAGCCAATGTTGCTCTACATAGCCACGACCAACCGAGTCGTAAGTGCAGTGATCGTAGTGGAGTGCGAGGAGGAAGGAAAGTCGGTGCAAAGGCTGGTGTATTATTTGAGCGAGGTATTATCAGCCTCAAAACAGAATTATCCTCATTATCAGAAGATGGCATACGGCGTATATATGTCGGCCAAGAAACTCAAACACTATTTTGAGGAACACCCCATCAAGGTAATATGTGAGGCACCCGTTTCAGAGATCATGAGTAACAAGGACGCAAGCGGCCAAATAGCAAAGTGGGCTATCGAATTAGCTCTATACGCACCACAGTTCGACAGAAGCGATGCGATCAAGTCACAAGCTGTGGCGGATTTCTTTGTGGACTGGGCTGAAATGCAATACGAGCCACCCCTACCGGACTCCAATTATTGGCAAATGCACTTCGAAGGATCGAAACTGAAAGACAGATTAGGCGCTGGAGTAGTGCTTACCTTGCCCAAGAAGGATCAACTAAAGTATGTCCTTCAAATCCAGTTCAGTGCCTCGAATAATGTGGCGGGGTACGAAGTATTGGTACATGGTCTCAAAGTGGCAAAGGAAGTGGGGATACGTCGGATACAATGCTTTGGTGATTCGGATTTGGTGGTGCAGCAGGTGTCCGGAAATTGGGATGCTCTGGATGCTAACATGGCCCTGTATAGGTTCCATGTTCAGAAAATAAGTGGTTTATTCGAAGGGTGCGAGTTCCATCATGTACCTCGAATCGAAAACGAGGCAGCAGATACACTGTCCAAGCTGGGCTCATCCCGGCAACCCATTCCACCAAACGTGGCTTTGGAGCACTTGAGAAAACCATCTATCACACCATCACCCGAATCAGATTCAATTTATATCCCAACACTTCCCGGATCAGGAGTTGCACCTATGGAGATAGAATGGGGAAGCACCTCCGCAAATCCAAGGACTACTTCAGCAAACCCGGGGACTGCTTCAGCAAACCCGGGGACTGATCCGACAGGAGTTATGTCGGTGGATGCAATGGAGGTTGATGAGGAACCATTCCCCTTCTGGACTATACCAACTTGGGAAAAGCCAATTTTTGATTTCCTGAAAGAGGGTATCTTGCCGGATGATGAAATAAGTTCAAGGAAAATTCAGAGAAGGGCAAATGCCTATACCATTATCAATTCCGAACTATACAAAAGAAGTATGACTGCGGTACTACAGCGGTGCGTTGATCCGAAGGAAGGACTTGACATACTTTGGGATATTCACCAAGGGGAATGTGGCCACCATGCCTCCTCAACGGCCTTAGTAGCAAAAGCTTTCCGGCATGGATTTTATTGGCCCAATGCTTTGGAGAAAGCAGAGGACTTGGTGAGAATGTGTAATGGTTGTCAAAGATACGCCACGAAAACTCACCTACCAATGTTGGAGCTGAAAACTATCCCCATTACATGGCCATTTGCTATATGGTGCCTAGACATGGTAGGACCATTTAAGCCGTCCAAAGGAGGGATGACCCATATTCTGGTCATGGTTGACAAATTCACGAAATGGATTGAAGTAAAACTGATTCGCAAATGTGATGGGGCAACAACAGTAAGATTCCTCAAGGATATAATCCTAAGGTACGGCTACCCCCATAGCATCATAACTGATAATGGGACGAATTTCGCTGAAGGAGTGTTTGCGAGATTCTGCCAGGAAAAGAAGATCTGGTTAGATGTCGCTTCAGTCGCCCACCCTGCATCGAACGGGCAAGTGGAGAGATCCAATGGACTGGTACTGTCCAGGATAAAACCCCGGCTCATAGAGCCGCTGCAAAGATCAGCGGGGTGCTGGATAGAAGAACTACCAGCGGTACTGTGGAGTTTAAGAACAACTCCGAATCGATCAACAGGCTATACGCCATTCTTTATGGTATATGGGGCAGAAGCTGTATTACCAGTCGACATAGAGCATGATTCGCCAAGGGTCACCCAATACACAGAAGCCGAAGTGCGCGAAGCCCAGCAAAATGATGTTGATCTGCTAGAAGAAGTGAGAGAACTGGCCTTTTCCAGATCCACCATATATCAGCAAAATCTCCGACGCTACCATAGCCGGAAAGTAAACCCCCGAGTATTCCGGGAAGACGATTTGGTGCTAAGGCTAATACAGCACACTTCTAGCATGCATAAGTTATCTCCTCCATGGGAAGGACCTTTCATTGTGAGCAAAGCTTTGCGCAATGATTCCTATTATCTTATTGATGCACAACCCCAGCAAAAGAACAAGGCGGACATGTCTGGAGAAGAATCCAAAAGACCGTGGAACGTAGCACTGCTTCGTCCTTTCTACATCTAAGAGGTGAATGTATTCGAACTACTCGTATGTCAGTATGTATATCGGTAATGAACTTATCAATAAAAACTTTACTACCCCAAGCAGAGACTCGGGGACTGCTATAACACTTGTCTCTTGTTTCCGTATTTTTGTGTCGGCTGGGATAAGTCGCTTATGTCTTAGTTGGATTAGTAATGTGTGAGCACCAAAAACCTAACTCTTCGACTTTGCTGCTGTCCAACAAGAATTGGCTTCATGGCAAGCAAGAGAACAAGTTTGGAATGGCAAAGCACATGAAAAACGACTAAGGAAAAGAACTTAAGCGGGCCGACATTGGTTTTTTGGCTAACCCTTAGTTTATTTTCTTTACTAAAGTGCCGAATTATTTTGAGCTAATCTCAAGGTTTCAAATATTGTTAAGTAAATTTTTTGAACCTCGGACTCGCGAGTCGAAAAATCGAATCAAGGTAGACACGAGCCGAGTCAAAAATTGGGGGAACAAGAAAATGAAACTCGGGGACTTAGCCCACGATAATCTGGCAATAAAACTTAGTTCAGAACCTAAAATTGTAGAACGAACAAACCAAAGTATTTAAATACATCTGCACCCGTCATTCCGGGGATCTAATCAATATGGTAAGTGTTTTTCAAGGGGCAGGAGCAGCAGGCGAATCATTTGTCGAGGAGGGAGGTACTCCGGAGTGTGGGGGAGGAGCGCTAGCTTCGGCTTCGTCCTTCGGGTTAACTGTGTTATCCTCTGGGTCTTCAGCCTCGTCGCCTAGCTCGGAGCCCTCGCTCTCATTCCCTTCCTCTTCAGCTCCAGAGACATTTTCTTCGTCAACGTCAAGATAACTTAGTCCCTCATTCCAGGCATGGCAGATGGAGTACCGGATGAGCTTATTGGCACAGGCCTGGCGGCGCGCGATCCACTCTGGATCCTTGCACCACTTAGACCCGGTGCGCATACGAGTGAGCAATGCCAGGTCAATTCCTTCGTACCATGAGAGCGCAAATTTTAGAGCAATGTCGGCCCCAGCCTGTGCGGCAGATTCGCGCCACAAATGCAGCTGCGTGTCACATTCCATGAGTTTGGCTATAAAAGCGGAGCTTTTCTTGGAAATGGTTGCACTGGGCCAGAGGTAGCTGAACATCCGTGTTGCCGCCGGAATGATGTCCGCGCCATGGTTCTTTACTACCTCAAGGCGAGCGGTGAGACTCGCCAGGAGATCTTCTGTGGTATAGGGGATTGGCTCACCATCTGGGACAACAGGAATTCCACGCCATTCGCGGGACTGGCGTACGACAGAGGCAGTGAGCGTATCGCTCTCTAGAAATTTGCTTAAAGATAAGAAGAAAAACAATGAGCAAAAGGACCAACTCCGAAGGATAGCAGATTAGGCAAGGGCAGAAAACTTACGCGCAATCTGGAAGAGAAGTCGCTGAAGCTCAGAATCAACATTGGCATTGTGGACTGGAGTTTCTCATATTCGGTGGTCACCGACGTAAGCTTGACGTCGACTTCCTCCAATAGGCTCTTGTCCTTGGAGATTTGCATGGTTAAACGGTCTTTCTCCTCAGCAAATTCCTAGTTGGCCTTCTCCAGCTCAGACTGATGAGAGCTCTTAAGCCTTTGGATTTCGGCATTCAGCCAAGTAATCTCCGAGTCCTGCTGCTGGAGCCGAGCTATCTCAGCGTCTTTCTTCTTCAGCTCAGCTTCATACTTCCCTGCTTGTTCGAGGGAATGAGTCATCAATTCAGGCATAGTGACGCTATCCTCGAGAGCAACTACAACAACATAATAATCCAGAGGACCTAGAGTATAAGTGTCCACCGGATAAAGCAAGAAAAATACAACGATCATGTGGAGCGGTTAAGTTTACCTTTGATTTCCGCAAAGTTCTTCCTCATAATTATGTTCTCGGCTTCAACCTCGGCTGCAAGATTCAGACGAGAAATTCATATGGGTCCTAAGAAATTTGAACAAACATGGAAGAGGAAGAATGGGAAATTACCCCTCTTCTGGTACTCTGCCAGGATTTTACCATAACACGCGTGAATATCTTTGTAGGAGTCCAACATGCGCTGGAACTGAGCGGTTCGACGGTTAGTGGTAATCTGAAACAAGCAAGGCAATGAAAAAGTTAAAAGGCAGGGTGAAAACAACTCAGTCTACAAGATCCAGGCCAAGTGGAACTTAACCCGGCTCTAGGTGTGTGGATATTAAAAGTCTACAAGATCCGGGCCAAGTAGAACTTAACCCGGCTCTAGGTGTGTGCATATTTGAAGTCTACAAGATTCGGGCCAAGTAGAACTTAACCCGGCTCTAGGTGTGTGGATATTCGAACTCTATAAGATCCGGGCCAAGTGGAACTTAACCCGGCTCTAGGTGTGTGGATATTCAAATTCTATAAGGTACGGGCCAAGGGAACTAGACCCGGCTCAAAAGCTACTAAATTTTGATGTCATTATGAACAAAAGCCAAGTTCTACGGGAAGCATTCGACCGAATAACAAGTTATTCCCTCGGAGGCTCGAGGACTACGGGCTATATATCTAAAGTGCTCAGTTTTGGAAGACGTTAACAGCGGAGAAAAAGAATTACCTCCATCATCCGGCCAGCCAGGGAGATAGCCTTGGTAGCGGAATTCATTTGGGCGCTGAACTCGGCTGGGCCGAACTTCTCCGCCAGGTCGTCTTGGTTGACGAATTCCGCGTTGTTCCAGTTCTTCACGTACTCAAGGAGTAGTGGACTGTAGCTTTCACCGCTTGGAGAACAACTCGCCACGAGGCCCTTCACGTGGGCCTCCCGCCTGGTGGATTGAGCTGCAGCGGGGCTGGTATGCAAAACCAGCTGTTGGCTGCCCTCTGATCCGGAGGCAGTGGACCCGGAAGAAGTATCTTTGGCTAACCCGGAGGTCTTCTTGGCTTTGCCGGATGAGGATTGAGGAGCTTGTTGAAAGATATTAGCAATGGAGGGAGTAGACCTGGTGGGAGCCAAAGGAGCTTTTCCCTTGGGAGGCTTGGAGGCTCTTACTGTTGTTGATGCTGGTGCCGTTGGTGCTGGTGCTACTGGTGCTGGTGCGGTTGCTGTTGTTGCTGCTGGTACTAGTACTGGTACTGGAGGTGCTAGGGGCGGCACCGATGAGACAGACACCTCAACATTGGGCACAAAGGCCGAGGAGCTGGGGAGATCCGGCATCACCGTGTCCCAAGCTTCCCCACTATCCCCCGCACTGACGTTGCCCTCCTCTTGGCAAGGTAGGCTCTGGTCAGGCGCAACCACAGAACCCTCTTGAATAGGGCTGAGCAGGCGATAATCATTGTTGCAGGGGGAGAGGGACTGCTCCGAAGCGGGGAGGCTATGCCGGAACTACTCTAGGAAATATCCACAGGAGCTCTAGAAAAAAGGAAGGACAACTAGTCAAAAAGAGAGAACCAACCAGAAAGGCAAGCAAAGGAAAAAATCCGAAGTATCAATGCTAAAAGGACTTACTCGTCTGCGATAGGAGGAGCCCGAGGTTTGGGAGCCCTCCGAACTGTGGTCTTGGCGGCAGGCTTGGCCGAGGGTTTAACCCCGGACTTCTTTTGCCTCTTCTTGGCCAACGGCGCCTCCGAAGCTATGGCCGAGGTAGCTGCGCGCTTCTGGGAAGGGGTCTGGGCCGGGCCACCGGTGGCAAGGGGATGAACATCATGGACCTGATCGTCTGGGTTAGCTGAACATTCAAACATGAGCCAGGTGCAAGTAAGAGATGAGAACCGGATCAAGTACCTCAAGGACTTCAATGTCAGAATCATCATCGTCTGGCCAATCCCTTAAGAAGAGGCCTTACTAGCACTGCGCTTGACGATGTTTGGGATAGGCAGGAAGGCCTCCGGATCAGGCTCAACCTCGTCCTCCTCTGTGTAGTCCTCCAACTTTTTGCCCTCCAGCACCTCGCCATCCTCCAGTGGTTGCTGGAGAAATTTCTGAGAGAATAATTGCCAAGTTACAAAGGAAAACCAACATACAAAGAAGATTCGGAAAACAAAGAAGGGTTGATTTACCTTTGGAGGAGGGTTGGCACAGGTGAAGGGCTCGAGCCCCCACTCCCAATCCTTAGAGAACTCCTTCTCCATGTTGAATATGGACTTAACCCAGCGGTAAACCGCCGAGTTATCCAGCTCGAAAGAAGAGGTCCGGTGAGGGTCAAGAGGGCCGCTCAGATAGCAGATCTTGTGGGCTTGCTTCTGGAGGGGGGAGACTCGGCTACGGATTAAAGTAATCATAATATCCTCCCCCCGGAGATGCTCCTTGAGCAACTCCATGATCCGGCGTGCCACTTGATTTGCTAGGGCCGTGGCGTGTTTGGGAATGCTCTCCCAAAGTGAAGCAGCTGGAGGGCCAAGCTTGAAAGGGAGCAGCCGGATCTAGTCCTGCTTGGAGGTGTTCTGGAAATAGAAGAAGGTCCAGGCCCAGCCCTTGCAGGATTCGAGCCCGGTGACCTGGGGGAACACGGACTGCTTGCGCAGAGAGATGGATGCAGCGCCGCATTGGGTCAGGTGCTTGTCCTCCAGGGCAAGCTCCTTATCCAGAACCATGTTCCTCCGTAGACCAAAGAACTTAATCCAAAGTTCTTTGGTTGCCCAAAGGCCAATGTATCGCTCAATGCCGGTGACAAAGGAAGACAGAGAGGTGATAGCGTTTGCGAGGAGGTGATGCAGTTGCATCTTGTAGGTGGAAATGAAATCAAAGAAAAAATCAGAGGTGGGAAGGCCGAAGCCGCGCTGAAAATGGGAGAGAAACACAACGTATTCCCCTCCCTGGGGGAAGGAGAAATTTCACCGGCGGCGAGACGTCAAGCGACGCCGGTGGGAATGCGACGGGAGGCATGGAGCCAAGCCAAGTCCTCCTCACGGACGGTGGAGCCGTCCCAGCAACCGCGCTCGTGGCTCTCCACTCCTTCTTCCTGCTGCGCCACCACTGCCTCCGCCTCAAACATGGTGGATTCAAAGCTTTCGACGGGATAATCAGAATAGAAATAGCCGGAGGAAGGAAAGCGGGAAGCACAAGTCCCTGTGATGGAAACTGTGAATGGGGATGGTCGCATGGATGTGAGTGGTTGTGGTCGCGGTGGCGCTCGTGAAGCAGAAAACTAGCGGTGGCGGCGGAGTCGCTGTGGAAGAGAGAGAGTAGTGGAGCGCGACGCAAATGGGGGAACTTCCCCTGGGAGAGCCCCACACCCCCTACTTAACCGTGCTGCACACGCGTCGTGGGATCCTTTGCGGGTGACGTGCCGCACGCAACGAGCGTGTATGTGGCCCAAGCAGGCAATCAGAACAAGGCCATAGGAGGGGCCACGGGAGCAAGCGATCCCATGACATGACACGGTGTTACAGTTAACGAGGCGCTGCAGTGATGGGACATTTACAACAGTTATGCCTGATGCCGCGATAGTAACCGGCCCGGTAAATGCACATGGCCCTTAAAATGAGGCAAATGATGATTACCCTCCACATAGGATGTGGAGAAGCGTACGAGAGAAGGAAAGATAACCCGGATAAGCAGACGAAAGACCTACCTAACAAGGAATGACTCGGAAAGAGCAAAAGGGTTGCAAGAAGAGAAACTCCGGGCTACGAGATAACTCGGCCTAAGGAGCAAAAGATCCAGATATGGGAACCTGCTGTGGCCTTAACAACTAAAAGTTGCTAAAACTGCACCAGCTTCGAGGACTAATGTTGGGGGATACCCCCGGGTAGGGTAACATCGGGGTATAAGGGCCGAGTTAGCCGGGGTATGGTGCGGTCAAAGCAAAGTGCTGACCGGGTCACCTCAAGGCAGGCTGAATCACGGTGTGGCCCGGCCCATGGGGCATTTCCTTGACAATGGTCCGGCCGACATAAGATTTATGCCGGCCGTGTCTATCTATTTTGCAGGTAAATGGGTAAGCCTGATTAGCTATATGCTAGCTGAATTATCTTAGCTTCCAAGAGAAGGAATCCCCCGCTGGTCAAGAGGTGGCTTTATTAGCTAAAGCATGTGCAAAGTAAAGTAAAGAAGAGGACCAGCGGGTCAGGGGCGACCAAGGTGACGCGGGCAAAGCCGGATGACGTAGCCCGTGTCTGGTGACGCCAAAAGGCAAGGATGACGCTGCGGGTTACGTCCAAAGCTCGGACGAGCCGTTAAAGAGGAATAAAGAAGCATCTTCTTTAGGAAAGGACCATATTCGTAGAATATGCTGCCACCTGTGCCCTAGAATTGTAACCCGGGCTCCCCTATATAAGGAGCACCGGGGCCTCCATCGAGAGGGATGGCCGATAGATCAATCATTCTCTGTCTAGGGTAGAACTCTAGGGCTAGTGAACAGGGGTAAGAGATATTGTCTCCTTCCTCCTAGGATCCTCAAGAGCACTTGTAACACCATTGATAGAGTAATCACAAGAACTTTCGTGCGTGGAATTACCACGCTCTCCCTCCCTGGATTCCCCTAGCAATCATTGGCCCCATCTTTAGCCTATCCATGGCATCTGCCGTGCCACCACCACGACAAGGTATGATATTGTAAGAGATAAGAGAAGATGAAGATAAGATACGAAGTATTACGAATGGCCAATCTAATGGTAGGTCTCATAAGAGCGAGGTGCTTGAGAGTTAACACGGTCGGTGGAAGTACAAGTTACCTCAAGGACCTCATGAAAATGATAATTATTGCATCCAAGTCCATGCATTTATTAGCACAAAGACCCTGAAACTGAGAGCAATGAAGTGTGTGTTTTGAGGTTTGCGCATATACTAGCGTTCATCCTGCTAAAAACTATCAGTAGAACCTTTCTAGGTGTTAAGAATGGAAAATAAGATCCAGCAGTTGGCAATGTTTGGATTTGCTACTCTTGATCCAACGATCAGTGTTCAAAGTTAATTCATACACTATTAAGTGGTTTATTGTATTGTAAGAGATAAGACACGATAAAGAGAAGATAAGAAGTACCGTGAATGGCCTATGAAATGGTAGGTCTCATAGGAGAGAGGTGCTTGAGAGTTAACACGGTCGGTGGAAGTACAAGTTGCATTAAGGACCTCATAAAAATGAAAATTGCGTCCAAGTCCACATTTATTGGAACAAGGACCTTGAAAACTGCGCAATGGAGTTTGTGTTTTGAGGTTTGCGCATACTAGCGTTCATTATGCTAAAGTACTCCCTCCGACCCAAATTAGTTCACTTAGTTTTATCTAGATTTAGAAATATCTAACACTAAAACAAGTCTAGATACATTCGAATCTTGACAAATCTAAGTCAACTAATTTGGGTTAGAGGGATTAGAATCTTTCTAGATGTTAACAATGGAAAAGAAGATCTAGCGTTTGGTAATGTTTGGATTTGCTAGACTTGATCCAACAATCAATGTTCAAAGTTAATCCATACACTATGCAGTGATTTATTTTATTGTAAGAGATAAGACACGATAAAGAGAAGATAAGAAGTACTGTGAATGGCCTACCAAATGGTAGGTATCGTAGGAGAGAGGTGCTTGAGAGTTAACACGGCCAGTGCAAGTACAAGTTACATCAAGGACCTCATAAAAATGAAAATTGCATCCAAGTTCAAGCATTTATTAGCACAAGGACCCTGGAAACTGAGTAATGGAGTTTGTGTTTTTAGGTTTACGCATAGTAGCATTCATTGTGCTAAAGTAGAATCTTTCTAGATGCTAAGAATGGAAAAGAAGATCAAGAAGTTGGCAATATTTGGATTTGCTAGTCTTGATCCGACGGTCAATGTTCAAAGTTAATCCGTACACTATGCAGTAGTTTATTGGATTGTAAGAGATAAGACACGATAAAGAGAAGATAACAAGTGCTGCGAATGGCTATCAAATGGTAGGTCTCGTAGGAGAGAGGTGCTTGAGAGTTAACACGGTCGGTGGAAGTACAAGTTACATCAAGGACCTCATAAAAATAAAAATTGCACCCAAGTCCATGCATTTATTAGCACAGGGACCCTGAAAACTGAGCAATGGAGTTTGTTTTTTTAGGTTTGCGCATAGTAGCGTTCGTCGTGCTAAAGTAGAATCTTTCTAGATGCTAAGAATGGAAAAGAAGATCAAGGGGTTGGCAATGTTTTGATTTGCTAGTCTTGATCCAACGGTCAATGTTCAAAGTTAATCCGTACTCTTTGTAGTGGTTTATTGTATTGTAAGAGATATGACACGATAAAGAGAAGATAAGAAGTACCGCGCATGGCTATCAAATGGTAGGTCTCGTAGGAGAGAGGTGCTTGAGAGTTAACACGGTCGGTGGAAGTACAAGTTACATCAAGGACCTCATAAAAATGAAAATTGCACCCAACTCCATGCATTTATTAGCACAGGGACCCTGAAAACTGAGCAATGGAGTTTGTGTTTTTAGGTTTGCACATACTAGCATTCATCGTGCTAAAGACTATCAACTGATCGAATCTTTCTCGATGCTAAGAATGGAAAAAAGATCCAATGGTTAGCAATGTTTGGATTTGCTAGTCTTGATCCAACGGTTAATACGTTCAAAGTTAATCCCTACACTATGTAGTGGTATGGTATTGTAAGAGATATGAGACAAGATAAATATAAGACAAGAAGTACTGCGAATGGCTGATCTTATGGTAGGTCTCATAAGAGCGAGGTGCTTCAGAGTTAACACGGTGGGTAGAATTACAATTTACATCAAGGACCTCATAAAAATGAAAATTGCATCCAAGTCCATGCATTTATCACAAGGACCCTGAAACCGAGTAATGAAGTACTATGTGTTTTGAGGTTTGCGCATATTAGTGTTCATCATGCTAAAGACTATCAATAGAATCTTTATAGATGCTAAGAATGGAAAAGAAGATCCAACGGTTAGCAATGTTTGGATTTTCCAGTCTTGAGATCCAACGGTCAATGTTCAAAATAAGTTAATCCCTACACTATGTAGTGGTGGTATATATGGTATTGTAAGAGATAAGAGACAAGATAAAGATAAGAAGTACTGCAGATGGCCGATCTAATGGTAGGTCTCGTAAGAGCGAGGTGCTCGAGTGGTCGGTGGAAGTACAAGTTACATCAAGGACCTCATAAAAAATGAAAATTCCATCCAAGTCCATGCATTTGGCACAAGACCGAGTAATAATGAAGTACTGTGTGTTTTGAGGTTTGCGCATACTAGTGTTCATCGTGCTAAAGACTATTAGTAGAATCTTTCTAGATGCTAAGAATGGAAAAGAAGATCAAGAGGTTGGCAATGTTTTGATCTGCTAGTCTTGATCCAACGGTCAATGTTCAAAGTTTGACCTAATTTCATGAAACGGTGAGCAAAGTTTGACCTAATTTCATTAAATAGTTAGGATGCAAAATCTTAGCAAGAAGAGGAACCTGTGATCAAAACTCTCGGTGGTTTCTGATATATATTAATTGACCCCCCCGATGGGTACCTCCAAGAGCTTTTTTGTAAAACTTGCAAAGCAGCCTACAATTTACCTGTAGATGACCTTGGTCATTCGGGTTGAAATAAACCCAATAGTGTCCATACACATGGTAGGACAATATTGTGAAGCTATTATTACAAAACTTATCTAATTTGACGATTACAGTTTTTATGGCACGTGGTGCACAAGACATGATAGGACATCATGAGTAAACATTTGTTTTTTGTTTTTCGTTTATTCAATGTGATCAATGTTCAAAACTGGTTCAAAATTGCCTTCCCTCCCGATGTTTGGCCGATCTTTTGGATAACCTCCCCTCCTGATGTTTGGGAAGCAAGTGAAAATTTCGAAAACTGGAAAAGTTTGAATTTTTGTGCTGGCAAGGACCAAAGTGGTTTCCTTCCTACGTACTCCTCCTCGTCCTACTCCACACTAACGCGTGGCTCCCGAACACGCCAGAGACACAGAGCCGCCGTACCAAGGGACACGTGTGTAGCGCCATGCTATGCACGAGGGGAGATAGATCAGCCAGACCGGTGCGCGAGGGGAAAGGGGAGGAGAGATGGAGCATAGGGAAGGAGATAGAAAATACACGATTTGTTTTGCGTGCATAGGTTCTGAAATTTACTACTAGTAGAGTGTACACTGTAAGGCTGCAGGAGTACCTCGTGTTAGAAACCCATCATAACTTTGCTTTGACATGGAACCGCCTTTAACTTCTCTTCGCTGCCGCCCTCTTCCCTACCAATGTTTTATTCTCTCAGCATGTACAGCGTGTGGACAGAGGTGACCATATGTTTAAGCAAAGAAATATACTATTCCCGCATTATGTAAAAAAACACACCTTAATAAGGCTCAAATAGTAAAACGTGTGCCATATCATAACTATATAAAATTATAATTGGTAAAGCACAACAAATTATAAATTTGATCAACATCTACTATATAAAGTATGGGTGTATATTTGGTCCTTGTACTTTGTATCATCATGTGTGGAAGTCAAAGATTATTAGCTACCTAACACTTGAAATTTTTGGTATCATGGTCTAGAGAAACGAGGCAGAAGATTCTAGTATGATCGAGAAGTGTGTTTGGAGAGGTTTATGCATAGTGCATTCATTGTGTTCAAGACTATCAATAGAATCTTCTAGATGCTAGAATGGAAAAGATGATCCAACGGCTAGAAATTCTAGGATTCGCGAGTCTTTATCCAATGGTCAACATTCAAAGTTATTCGTATACTATATAGTGGTAAGATAAGATAAGATAAGATCATGTAGAAGTCAACGATTATTAGCTACGAGGGAGAAGATTCTAGTATGATGGAGAAGTGTGTTTTGAGCTTTGTGCATAGCATTCATTATGCTGAAGACTGTCAATAGAATATTCTAGATGCTAGAATGGAAAAGAAGATCCAACGACTGGAAATGTTGGGATTCACGAGTCTTGATCCAACGGTCAATATTCAAGGTTATTCGTACACTATATAGTCGTAAGATAAGATAAGATACGATATCTCTATCTCTGCTACTATAGTGGAGCAGTTTTGAATTGGATCCATAGCACCAATCCAGACCATTGGGTTGTTGAATCCAATGGTTTAGAGAAGCTGGATTCGTGTTGAATAGTACCTAGAGCAAACTCCACCATGCATGTTCTAGAACCATCATGTCACCACCCCCAAAATTTCATAGAACAGTAGACTGTATTCTCTCTACTTATACTACTATAGTGGAGCAGTTTTGAATTGGATCCATAGCACTAATCATGATAGTTGGGCTGTTAGATCCAATGGTTCAGAGCAACTGGATTCGTGTTGAATAGTACTCCCTCCGCCAAAATATAAGGCGCCTAAGGATTAGTCAAAAGTCAACATTTTTTAAGTTTAACCATGATTATACAGAAAAATATAAAAATTTAGAGTACTAAATTAATATCAATAGATTCACCATAAAGTACATTTTCTTAATATGTCCATTCAATATTGTAGATGTAGATATTTTTTTCTAAATATTTGGTAAAAGTTAGTAAGGTTTGACTTTTGACCAATCCTTAGGCGCCTTATGTTTTGGGACAGAGCGAGGGAGTACAGACCTAGATGCTAGAATGGAAAAGAAGATCCAATGGTTAGCAATGTTTGGATTTGCTAGTGTTGATCCAATGGTCAATGTTCAAATAAGTTAATCCCGACACTATTTAGTGGTGGTATGCATGGTATTGTAAGAGATAATAGACAAGATAAAGGTAAGATAAGAAGTACTGCGAATGGACGATCTAATGGTATGTCTGTTGAGAATATGCCCTAGAGGCAATCATGGTTGATGATATTTCCCAAAGTATTCATAAAGTAAAGTTGTCCTTGTATGAACATCAGATATGTATCACTGAATACGTGATTCAGTTGTGGAACTATATATTCATGATTGTTCATACTAGATTGTCCTTGGTCATTGAGGTTGTGCTGGACACACAACTTAGACCAATGTGCGGGTCGGCTGATGACACGGTTCCACTTGTCATGGGCATGGTGATGCTATTCCGACTTACACTAATTCGGCTAAAGAGTTTAGCGAGTCGGACTGACCCACAATTGAGATGCAACGAGCATGTTGTCATTTGCAGTCTCAAGCAATGGAATCCTTTGACCTGAGGTGATTGCATGATCCGAGTTGTGGATCGCCAACTTAGGTTCTATCAAACGTTGTTCCATAAATGGGCAGTTATAAAGGTAGAGTTCAGGTTGGTTGTGAAGCAAGTTGCGTGATGTGGATTACCAAGATGGGATTTGCCCCTCCGTAATGGAGAGATATTCTCTAGGACCTCTCGTGTGATATGATTTGGAAGCATGGCCATGCACTGCTCAGTTAAGTGTTAACTGAGGAGTTCGACTAAGAGTTAGTCCAGTGGATCACATATCATGGTACGAGAAGAGAGTTAAGCTATTAAAGGGATGGCAACTACTCGCCTATAGCTTAACAGATATATCGTGTGGCAAAGGGACTTGGACGAAAGTCACATTGAAGGTTCGTCTTCTGACTTTACAGCACTTGGGAGTTGGCACGTCTTGCTAGAGGCCGCTACCATCTATCGACTTGAGACCGAGTGTTCATGGGAGTGAGTTGGACTCAAAGACATGATGAGATACTTAGAGGAGTAGCTCATGTCGTGTCCAGGTGTACGTGAACCTACAGGGTCACACAGTTAAGGGTAAGGAGCCCATGTGGATTAGATCCATATGGAGATTGGAGTACAACCTAGATGGGCCTAAAGAGTTGAGCCCAACCAGGAGTGTATATAAGTGGAGTGACAAGGGATAGTCCCTAACCTAGCCGTCACTTTCTCCACTTCCATTTCAGGCTTGACAAGATCTAGCAATCCTCTGTCCGAAGCTCCTTCCTGTATGTGTGGATACCGGTAGAGGCGTTGCTCGTGCGGTGCTTGGAGACAGGGAAGCTCGTGGGGATCTAGCGAAGGAGTTTGTGGGATTTGGAGGGTTGTCCGTGGGATCGTCCGGCAATGCTTCGACACGCTACATCAACTTCCGCATCTGCGCGTCTAGTGGTAATCTCGTGGCCTATAACCTGAGCTAGATCTTGGAAGTACCGCGTAGGGTAAAATTCTTGTTTATCTCTGCGTGGCCCAACAGTGGTATCAGAGCAAAAGCTTCTGGTTTTAAGCTCTAGATCTGGGCGTATGTGATATACACGAGGTGGTGGATAGGATCCACTTAGGGTTTCGGTGGTCGATCTATGAGATAGATCGGTTTTGTGCAAGATTGTGGATCAATCGCACTCGGGGGTGCATGGAAGATCAGGTGCGGATGATCAATGAGATTGGTCAGATCTGCACATGGATCAGATTTGGGTAAAAGTGTTCTATCCAATGAAGGAATCCATGGTCCGGAATGCAGATTAGATCAGATTTGGGACCGCCGGCTTCGCCCTGTCGTAGCGCATTAGATGTCCTTGCGAGGTTCACAACACCAGTAGATATCGTATCTATGCATAACTTGTTTTTGCAGGAAGTTGTGAATGGTATGGCTTATATGCATGTGATTTGTGTAATCCATATGTGATCTGCGTATCACGGGTTTGTCAGCCGGCTGGAGCCAAAGTGCTGTCACTATTATTGTATAACGACCTACGTGTCGGCATGAGATGCCATCTTCTTGTATATTCCTTAGTGCTAGTGTAGCATGTTTGGAGGACTTGAAGGACAATGCAGCCAAAGGCATGACGAACAGGTTCATGGAGATGGAGATCACCATGAAGGGAGCCATACCATTTCACATTATAATTGGATTATTTTGTGTGATTGTTATGTCTCTAGTTTTACCTCTGTGAGATAGTGGTTAAACTTTAATCCCTCAAAGAAGGTCTAGTCGGTTTCCCCGCCAGTGCTGCACCATCACAAGTCAGACATTCTTGGTAGTGGGCTCATAAAATTGAGGTGCTACCAATTATTTTCGACTAGATGGGTTCGAGTCGGACTCTTACAGCGGAAGCACTTGGTAAGCTAGACGGGTCTATCACAACGGTTGTGGAGCTCGGGGAGAGGGCGGTCGGGAGCCGGGTTATGTGATGCCACCCGACCAATAGGAGTCGCATGAGATGCGATTGTCAAGGAGTTACCTACCTAGATCACTTGACGGCTAGCGGTGATGCTAAAGCTCACTAGTCGGCTTGCTTATTTAGGGTCCTGAATCCCTAAGTAACCATCGGAGGGATGTTGGTTCTAGGGAGCATAAGTATTAAAATGTTTAATACGCCTGTTCTTTTATGAATACTTGTCTTAAGTGTTTTGCATATTTCTGTTGTCGATAATGGCACCTAGTAGTAGTCTCCCTCAGTTATCCAGTTTTGCTTTGAGGACCATTCTAGAGAAAGATAAACTTAATGGAACTAACTTCACCAACTGGTATCGTAATCTGAGAATTGTTCTCAAACAAGAAAAGAGGGACCATGTTCTAGGCAACCCGCTTCCAGATGTGCCAGATGAGAATGCGAGTGTCGCAACAACCAATGCCTACCATAGAACATGTGATGAGTCTACATAAATTAGCTGTCTTATGCTTGCTCACATGGAACCGGACTTGCAGCAGCAGTTCTAGAATGTTGAAGCCTACGATATGATCGAAAGCCTCAAAAGCATGTTCTAGGCTCAGGCAAAGACTGAGAGTATCAAGTCTCTCAAGCTTTGCTGAGTTGTAAGCTTAAGGATGGTGATCCACTAAGTCCGCATGCAATCAAGATGGTTGGTTATGTGCAGTCTCTAGAAAGGCTTGGCTACCCCATTAGCGAAGAGTTCACTACGGATATAATTCTGAACTCTCTTCCTAGTCTGTATGGTCAGTTCATATCGAACTACCACATGCATGGTATGGATAAGAAGCTCACTGAATTACATTGGATGCTTAAGCAGGTAGAGGTTGATCTCAAGAAAGGTACTAGCCAAGTGTTGGTGGTACAGAATAAGGCTAAGTTTAAGAAGAGTTCTTGGACTAAGAAGAGGAAGGCTAAGTCAGGAGGTAATGCTCAGAATGAGATCCCAAGCGTTTCCTCAGGGACTAAGTCATCTCCTTCGGCCGGTTCCGCTCCCTTCTATTGCAAGGCGGATGGCCACTAGAAGAGGAATTGCAGCAAGTATTTGGCAGATAAAGCCAAGAGTGGAGGTGTGACTTCCAACTCAGGTATACTTGTTTGAAATGTTATAGACCTTTATCTTGCTGATGCACCCGTAGTTCTTGGGTATATGATACCGGATCATTCATTCATATCTGCAACTCGTCGCAGGGACTGGTAAGAACTAGGGGCGTAGCAAGAGGCGAGGTTGACATTCGGGTCGGTAACAAAGCAAGAGTTGCTGCGTTGGAAGTCGGCACAATGAAAATTCATTTACCTTTAGGATTCTTACTGGAACTAAATAATTGTTATTATGTTCCAGTGCTTAGTCAAAACATCATTTCTGCCTCATGCTTGATGAGACAAGGCTATGTGTCTAATATTAAGAACAATGGTTGTTCTTTATATTTGAATGATATGTTTCACGGCTTTGCACCCGTTCAAAACGGGTTATTTATTTTGAATCTTGATGGTGGGTCGGTCTATAATATAAATGTGAAAAGGTTGAAACCAAATGATCTGAATATGAATTACTTTTGGCACTGTCGACTTGGTCATATAAGTTGGAAACGCATGAAGAAGCTCCATGATGATGGACTCCTAACTTTGTTCGACTTGGAATCGTTCGAGACATGCGAATCCTGCCTTCTGGGCAAGATGACCAAGACACCTTTTGCAAGGAGTTGTGAAAGGGCGTCTGACTTGTTGGGACTAGTACATAGTGATGTATGTGGTCCAATGAGCGCGACAGCCAGGGGTGGTTATGAGTACTTCATTACCTTCACTGATGATTTGAGTAGATATGGATATGTCTACTTGATGAGACATAAGTCACAAGTCTTTGAAAAGTTCAAAGAATTCCAGAATGAAGTACAAAATCAACTCGGCAAGAAAATAAAGTTTCTTCGGTCGGACCGAGGAGGCGAGTACATGAGCCACGAGTTTGATGACCATCTGAAGAGTTGTGGAATAGTTCCTCAGCTCACTCCGCCGGGTACACCGCAGAGGAACGGTGTGTCGGAACGGCAGAATCGGACCTTGTTGGACATGGTACGATCAACCATGAGTCAGACAGATCTACCTTTATCATTTTGGGGTTATTATCTAGAAAGGGTGGCGTTCACACTAAACAGAGTACCATCGAAATCGGTAGAGAAGACACCACATGAGATGTGGACAGGCAAGAAGCCGAGTTTGTCTTTTCTTAAGATTTGGGGTTGTGAAGCATTTGTCAAGCGACTTTAGTCGGACAAGATTACAACCTAGTCGAATAAGTGTATTTTTGTTGGGAATCCAAGGGAAACCTTGGGTTACTACTTCTACAACCGAGAAGATGGCAAAGTGTTTGTCGCTCGGAACAGTGTCTTCCTTGAGAAAGAGTTTCTTAGTCGGGAAGTCACTGGGAGTACGGTGCGGCTCGAAGAAGTTCGAGAGGAACTGGTCAGTAGCGATTTGGTGAAAGCCTTGGAGGTTGAGCCAGTCGTGGTAGCTGAGCCGGCAGCTGCACCTACACTGTGAAGATCGGCAAGATTGCGAAGTGTTCGTGATTTATTACTGTTAGACAGTGATGACCCGACAACTTATTCGGAAGCGATGGTGGGTTCTGATTCTGAGTCGTGGCTTGGAGCCATGAGATCCGAGTTAAAGTCCATGGATGACAATCAAGTTTGGAACTTGGTTGATCTGCCAGACGGTGCAAGACCCGTCGAGTGCAAATGGGTCTTTAAGAAGAAAACTGATATGGATGGAAATGTTTCTATCTATAAAGCACGGCTTGTCGCAAAGGGGTTCCGGCAAGTTCAAGGAGTTGACTACGATGAGACTTTCTCACCCGTAGCGATGCTTAAATAAGTTCAGATCATGTTAGCTATAGCAGCCTATTTCGACTATGAGATATGGCAGATGGATGTCAAAACGGCTTTCCTTAATGGAAAATTAACTGAGGACATGTATATGATACAACCTGAGGGTTTTCTCGATCTAGCTAATGCTGAAAAGATATGTAAACTTCAGAAATCCATTTATGGGTTGAAGCAAGCATCTCGGAGTTGGAACATTCGCTTTGATGAGGTAGTCAAATCGTTTGGCTTCATCAAGAGTGATCATGATTCTTGTTTATACAAGAAGTTTAGTGGGAGAAAAGTAAACTTTCTGATCTTATATGTGGATGACATATTATTGATTGGAAATGATGTCCAGATGTTGCAAGAAACCAAGGAATCATTGGAAAGGAGTTTCTCAATGAAGGACTTGGGTGAGGCAACTTATATACTAGGAATCAGGATCTATAGAGATAGATCCAGGCGGCTCATTGGATTGAGTCAAAGTACATATTTGGACAAAGTGTTGAAGAAATTCAACATGGAATCGTCTAAGAAGGGGTTCTTACCGATGTCCCATGGCATAAGGCTTAGCAAGACCCAGTGTCCCTCAACAACCGATGAGCGAAGTAGGATGAGTGTGATTCCATATGCTTCGGCAGTCGGATCCATCATGTATGCCATGATTTGTACTAGGCCAGATGTCTCCTATGCTCTAAGTGTTGTGAGTAGATACCAGGCTGACCCTGGAGAAATCCACTGGGCAACGGTTAAGAACATTCTTAAGTACTTGAGAAGGACTAAGGATGTGTTCCTAGTTTATGGAGGTGAGGTTGAACTCAGTGTAAGGGGTTACACGGATGCGAGTTACCTTACTGACTCAGATGATTCTCGTTCACAATCTGGATACGTCTTCGTAATGAACCAAGGGGCTATTAGATGGAAGAGTTCCAAGCAAGACACTGTGTCTGCATCTACAACAGAAGTTGCGTATATTGCTGCCTCGGAGGTGGCAAAGGAAGTTGTTTGTATCATGAACTTCCTAATTGATCTTGGTGTAGTTCAGGGGTCGTCCAATCCATTAGACGTGTATTGTGACAACAATGGTGCTATTGCACAAGCCAAGGAACCTAGACATCACCAGAAGAACAAACATATACTCATGCGATACCACCTGATTCGCCAGTTCGTGGACCATGGTGATATCAAGTTATGCAAGGTACACATGGATGCAAACGTTGCAGATCCATTGACAAAGCCACTTCCACAGACTAAGCATGAGGCGCACGTAAGCGCCATGGGCATTAGATGCCTAGACATATGATGTTGGGATGATTGACTCTAGTGCAACTGGGAGACTATTGAGAATATGCCCTAGAGGCAATGATGGTTGATGATATTTCCCAAAGTATTCATAAAGTAAAGTTGTCCTTGTATGAACATCAGATATGTATCACTGAATACGTGATTCAGTTGTGGAACTATATATTCATGATTGTTCATACTAGATTGTCCTTGGTCGTTGAGGTTGTGTTGGACACACAACTTAGACCAATGTGCGGGTCGGCTGATGACACGGTTCCACTTGTCATGGGCATGGTGATGCTATTCTGACTTACACTGATTCAGCTAAAGAGTTTAGCGAGTCGGACTGACCCACAGTTGAGATGCAACGAGCATGTTGTCATTTGCAGTCTCAAGCAATGGAATCCTTTGACCTGAGGTGATTGCATGATCCGAGTTGTGGATCGCCAACTTAGGTTCTATCAAATGTTGTTCCGTAAATGGGCAGTTATAAAGGTAGAGTTCGGGTTGGTTGTGAAGCAAGCTACGTGACGTGGATTACCAAGATGGGATTTTCCCCTCCGTAATGGAGAGATATTCTCTGGGCCCTCTCGTGTGATATGATTCGGAAGCATGGCTAAGCGCTGCTCGGTTAAGTGTTAACTGAGGAGTTGGACTAAGAGTTAGTCCAGTGAATCACATATCATGGTACAAGAAGAGAGTTAAGCTATTAAAGGGATGGAAACTACTCGCCTATAGCTTAACAGATATATCATGTGGCAAAGGGACTTGGACGAAAGTCACATTGAAGGTTCGTCTTCTGACTTTATGGCACTTAGGAGTTGGCACGTCTTGCTAGAGGCCGCTACCATCTATCAACTTGAGACCGAGTGTTCATGCGAGTGAGTTGGACTCAAAGCCATGACGGGATACTTGGAGTAGTAGCTCATGTCGTGTCTAGGTATACGTGAACCTACAGGGTCACACACTTAAGGGTAAGGAGCCCATGTGGATTAGATCCATATGGAGATTGGAGTACAGCCTAGATGGGCCTCAAGAGTTGAGCCCAACCAGGAGTGTATATAAGTGGAGTGACAAGGGATAGTCCCTAACCTAGCCGTCACTTTCTCCACTTCCATTTCGGGCTTGACAGGATCTAGCAATCCTCTGTCCGAAGCTCCTTCCTGTATGTGTGGATACCGGTAGAGGCATTGAACGTGCGGAGCTTGGAGACATGGAAGCTTGTGGGGATCTGGCGAAGGAGTTCGTGGGATTTGGAGGGCTATTCGTGGGATCGTTTGGCACTGCTTCGACGCGATACATCAACTTTCGCATCTGCGCGTCTAGCGGTAATCTCGTGGCCTATAACCTGAGTTGGGTCTTGGGAGTACCACATAGGGTAAAAGTTTTGTTTATCTCTGCGTGGCCCAACAAGGTCTCGTAGGATCGAGGTGAATGAGAGTTAACACGGTCGGTGGTAGTACAAGTTACATCAAGAACCTCATAAAAAATGAAAATTGAATCCAAGTCCATGCATTTTAGCAGAAGGACCCTGACACTGAGCAATGAAGTACTGTGTGTTTTTAGGTTTGCACATACTAGCATTCATCGTGCTAAATACTATCAATAGGTCGAATCTTTCTCGATGCTAAGAATGGAAAAAAGATCCAACGGTTAGCAATGTTTGGATTTGCTAGTCTTCATGCAACGGTTAATATGTTCAAAGTTAATCCTTACTCTATGTAGTAGTATGGTATTGTAAGAGATATGCGACAAGATAAAAGATAAGATAAGAAGTACTGCGAATGGCCGATCTTATGGTAGGTCTCGTAAGAGCGTGGTGCTTGAGAGTTAACACGGTAGGTAGAATTACAATTTACATCAAGGACCTCATAAAAAATGAAAATTGCATCCAAGTCCATGCATTTATCACAAGGACCCTGAAACCGAGTAATGAAGTACTGTGTGTTTTGAGGTTTGCGCATACTAGTGTTCATCATGCTAAAGACTATCAATAGAATCTTCATAGATGCTAAGAATGGAAAAGAAGATCCAACGGTTAGCAATGTTTGGATTTGCCAGTCTTGAGATCCAACGGTCAATGTTCAAAATAAGTTAATCCCTACACTATGTAGTGGTGGTATATATGGTATTGTAAGAGATAAGAGACAAGATAAAGATAAGAAGTACTGCGAATGGCCGATCTAATGGTAGGTCTCGTAAGAAAAAGGTGCTTGAGTGGTCGGTGGAAGTACAAGTTACATCAAGGACCTCATAAAAAATGAAAATTCCATCCAAGTCCGTGCATTTGGCACAAGACCGAGTAATAATGAAGTATTGTGTGTTTTGAGGTTTGCGCATACTAGTGTTTATCGTGCCAAAGACTATCAGTAGAATCTTTCTAGATGCTAAGAATGGAGAAGAAGATCAAGAGGTTGGTAATGTTTTGATTTGCTAGTCTTGATCCAATGGTCAATGTTCAAAGCTAATCGGTTAGCAAAGTTTGACCTAAATTTCATGAAACAGTGAGCAAAGTTTGACCTAATTTCATTAAATTGTTAGGATGCAAAATCTTAGCAAGAAGATGAACCTGTCGTCAAAACTCTCGGTGGTTTATAATATATATTAATTGATGCTTCCCCCCGATGGGTACCTCCAAGAGCTTTTTCATAAAACTTTCAAAGCGACCTACAATTTACCTATAGATGACCTTGGTCATTCGGGTTGAAATAAACCCGATAGTGTCTATACACATGGTAGGACAATATTGTGAAGCTATTTTTCCAAAACTTATCTAAATCCCATGATTACAGTTTTCATGGCATGTGGTGCACAAGACATGATAGGACATCATGAATACAACTTTTGTTTTTTGTTTTTCGTTTATTCAATGTGATCAATGTTCAAAACTTGTTCAAAATTTTCTTCCCTCCCGATGTTTGGCCGATCTTTTGGATAAACTTCCCTCCTGATGTTTGGGAAGAAAGTGAAAATTTCAAAAACCGAAAAAGTTTGAATTTTTGTGCCGCCAAGGACCAAAGTGGTTTCCTTCCTATGTACTCCTGCTCGTCCCTAGTCCACACCAACACGCGGCTGCCAAACACGCCAGAGACATAGATCTGCCGTACCAAGGCACACGTGCGCAGCGCCATGTTATGGATGAGGGGAGAGAGATCAGCTGGACCGGTGCGCGAGGGGAAAGGGGAGGAGAGATGGAGCATAGGGATGGAGAGAGAAAATACATGATTTGTTTTACATGCATAGGTCCTGAAATTTACTACTAGTAGAGTGTACACTGTAAGGCTACAGGAGTACCTCGTGTCAGAAACCCATCATAACTTTGCTTTGACATGGAACCGCCTTCAACTTCTCTTCGCTGCTGCCCTCTTCCCCTACCAATGTTTTATTCTCTCAGCATGTACAGCGCGTGGACAGAGGTGATCATATGTTTAAGCAAATAAATATACTAGTCCTGCATTATGTAAAAAAGCACACCTTAATAAGGCTCAGATTATAAATCGTATGCCATATCATCACTATATAAAATTTTAATTGGTAAAGCACAAAAAATTATAAATTTGATCAACATCTACTGTATAAAGTATGGGTGTATATTTGGTCCTTGTACTTTGTATCATCATGTGTGGAAGTCAAAGATTATTAGCTACCTAACACTTGAAATTTTTGGTAACATGGTCTAGAGAAACGAGGGAGAAGATTCTAGTATGATGGAGAAGTGTGTTTGGAGAGGTTTATGCATAGTGCATTCATTGTGTTCAAGACTATCAATAGAATCTTCTAGATGCTAGAATGGAAAAGATGATCCCACGGCTAGAAATGCTGGGATTCATGAGTCTTGATCCAACAGTCAACATTCAAAGTTATTCGTACACTAATCTCATCATCACTCGGAAAATTGAGAATGTTCTTTCCTGATAGTTGGAAACTCACACCAGTGGTACTGATTACTACAAGAAGATGCATCCATCTACCTCCAAAGATACATTTAATTAAAGAAAAATCTATCGCGCTTACTTGTAGCTCAAGTTTGAGCTAATTTTTCATTAAATTGTCAAGATGCAAAATCTTAATTAGAAAGGAGTTAACGAGGAATTTGATCAACATCTATAAATTGGTAAAGCACAAAAAAATATAAATTTGATCAACATCTATAAAGTATGGGTTTATATATTTGGTCCTTGTACTTTGTATCATCATGTAGAAGTAAAAGATTATTAGCTACCTAACACATGAAATTTTTGATAAGATGGTCTAGAGAAACAAGGGAGAAGATTCTAGTATAATGGAGAAGTGTGTTTTGAGGTTGTGCATAGCATTCATTATGTCGAAGACTATCAATAGAATCTTCTAGATGATAGGATGGAAAAGAAGATCCAACGGCTCGAAAAGCTGGGATTCACAAGTCTTGATCCAACGATCAACATTCAAAGTTATTTGTACACTATATAGTGGTTTGTAATGAAGACTATCAATAGAATCTTCAAGGTGCTATAATGGAAAAGAAGATCCAACGGCCGGAAATGTTGGGTCACGAGTCTTGATCCAACGGTCAATATTCAAAGTTGTTTGTACACTATATAGTGGTAAGATCATGTAGAAGTCAATGATTATTAGCTACTAGTAAGTTGCACGTGAGACTCGGATAGTAGACGTATGACATATCATCATCACTATATACAATTATAATTGGTAAAGCACAAAAAATTTAAATTTGATCAACATCTATAAAGTATGGGTGTATATTTGGTCCTTGTACTTTGTATCATCATGTAGAAATCAAAGATTATTTAGCTACCTAACACATGAAATTTTTGATAACATGGTCTAGAGAAACAAGGGAGAAGCTTCTAGTATGATGGAGAAGTGTGTTTTGAGGTTTGTGCATAACATTGATTATGTCGAAGACTATCAATAGATTCTTCTAGAAGCTATAATGGAAAAAAAGATCCAACAGCTAGAAACGCTGGGATTCGCGAGTCTTGATCCAACGGTCAACATTCAAAGTTATTCATAGACTATAATCAATGCACGCAAAACACGTTGTGTTTTCTCTCCCCTTCACACTGCCTCATCACCATCCACACACACCCCGATCGGCTGACCTCTCCATCGTCTACAACGTGGTGCTACCATGTGCGTCGACCTGCCTTGTCGTTACATTTCACACCCTGCGAAGAGAAAGCACCAAGCACACCCCAGCACGCTCGTTCAAAAGTGTGAGGAGCATTTTGTGTGTGTGTGTGTGAAGAAAGTACACACTAGTACGGAGGGTATATGACTAAGTTGCTCTCTCGAGAAGGACCAGAATGCTTTTCCTTGCTTAACTTTAGAGCCCTTTATGCTAAATTTATGGACCTCTATGTAATTTTTTTAGGTCTTCGATGCAAATCATACTTTCTCCCACCGTCCATTTCAAATTTGAACTAGTAGTAAGCGCGATAGATAGATTCCTCTTAAAATGTCCCAACAAACTTTTGAAGCTCTAACCAGGAATTCAGTACATCAAAAACCATCGAAAGCTTTTTCGTAAAACTTTCAAAGCAATCTATAATTTACTTATAGTTCAAATTTGATCTAATTTCGATAAATTGGCATAGAGTCTCATTCAAGTCGGCAGAGTTAGCTAGGAAGTTTTAAAATTTGCAAAACATGGGAAAATTGAGAATGTTCTTTCCTGATAGTTGGAAACTCACACCTAGAACATCATTTACTAAAAGAAGATGCACCCATCTACCTTCGATAAGACAACTAATGCAAGATCTATCCATCACACGCTTACTTCTATCTCAAGTTTGACCTAATATAATTTCATTAAGTTGTCAAGATGTAGAATCTTAGCAAGAAGTTGAACCTATTGTCAAAATTTCGGGACCTTTACTATATATATGCACGCAAAACAAATTGTGTTTTCTCTCTCCTTTCCTGCCTCATCACCATCCACACACACCCTGCTGGCCCGCTGATCTCTCGTCTACAACGTGGCGCTGCCCACGTGCGTTGACCTGCATTGTTGTTCCATTTCACACCCTGCGAAGTGGAAGCACCAAGCACACCCCCATCACGCTGGTTCGAAAGTGTGAGGAGCGTTTTGTGCGTTTGTGTGTAGCAAATACAGTAGTACGAAGGGTATGGCTCAGTTTCTCGCTTGAGAAGGACCTGAGTGCTTTTCCTTGCTTAACTTTAGGGCCATTTGTGCCAAGTTTATGGACCTCTATGTAATTTTCTCCTTTTAAGGTCTTGGATGTAAACCATAATCCCACCGACCATGTCAAATTTTAACTATAAGTAAGCACGATAGATAGATTGCTCTTAAATTTTTCCAAATATTTTTTAGGCTAACCAGGAATTCAATAGTACATCGAAAGCTTTTTCTTAAAACCTCCCAGCTTATAGACAAATTCTGCCACCATAGGTGATGCCCTAATACTAGTATGAAAATAGAAGCTGACGTGACGAGAAAGTACTACGCTAGGAAGTGACATGTTTAATTTATTGCACAGGGGCACGTTTTACACGCATTCACGCTTAGCCGGCGTCCTAGATGCATCCGCTTCTTACAGAAGAAGAAAAGAAAAAACCTCTTTCAAAGAACCATCCTATCTTCCCCATCTCTGTTTAGTTTATCCCCACTCGCCGATGCTGCCTGGCCGCATCTCAGGCGCGTGCTTCACACATTTTACTCCCCATATTGCATGCTGCATCACTCCCTCTAGTCCACCAGCCCCCTCCTCCAAAAACTACCAATAACTCTACATAGATCCACCCTCGCCCCCAATCCGTCCGGATGGGATGGCGGATTCGAGGTGCAACCCGCGGCACTACGGCTGGAGCAAGGTCAGCGACGACGTCTTCAACGAAATCACTATGCGTCTAGACACTATCAGTGTCGTTAGGCTGGCCGCATGCTCAAAGGAGCTGCACCGCCAGGTTGCCGGTGGAAAAGGTAGCAGGTGTCCCAACGACCGCTATTGTTCATTGGTCTCCTACAATGACGTCTACAAGCACAAGATCCAGTGCTGCTATGCCCCGTGTGTAGCCTGCACAGAGCGAGGATGCGAGTTCGTTAACCGTCCATTGACTTTGCATGAGCTCTTTGACCACTTGAAACTTGCCCACAAGATGTACTATTTGCCCCAAGTGACCTACTCCAACAAGTACTGGTACCCGACTAACCGGGTGCACGCACCAGAGATCATCGGCATCGAGAAAGAGGGCACGGAGTTTGCCGCCTTAATTGGAGGGTACACCACGAACATCTTCCTATCCGTCAGGTACGTCAGGTCGGCGGCGTGCGAATCTCCGTGGTACAAGGTGATGTTTGGTCGCTTCCGTCATGGAATAAGCTCCATTCGGTCGAAATGACAGCAACATCTGAGCAGACGAGCATGCCTTTGTTGGCTGAAGTCGCGCTGAAAGGGCTCATGTCGTACCTGTCGAAATGGAGGTGTTACCTGCGAGCTTCTCAAGATGTTGTCGGAATTCCCCCTGGATTATAAGGATATCAACCAAGAGTGAGTTAACACATATAAATCTTCTTATGATGACCCTAATATGAATATATGTTATGTGGTACTAATCAATTACTTTATGTTGGTGACAGACCCAATTGGTATGGGCTGTCCATCCAAATATGTCTTCATGTTGAATGCTTGTTGATGCAGTCCAATGGAACTGCGTGGTGCCTGGCTACGAGTTTGCCGCAATTCCATTTGCTCTCCACTCCTACCTTAGAGAAGCCCACGCCATGAGGTCGTGCATTTTACACTATGGTAGGAAAGGCAGGTACATCTCTAAGCCGGTGTCGGCACCGGGCTCGCAAAATGTAGATATCGGGCTAATCGGGTTCGATGACACTGTGTTCTGCGTGTTATTCGACGGGCGCGACGATGTCATCTTGATATCTGTCGTGTGTGTTAGGCCAGCGGTGCGCGTGTCGCCGCAGGTCATGGTGCAAAGGAGCTCTGCACATCCAAATGGCTTGTCTGAGAAGGTATTCTATGCGAATTCTAAAGCCACTTTCTCTTTGTCGGTTTGTCGGTCTAATCTGGTCGCTCGTCGTCAGAATCGACCATCAGAGTTCACCGTAGAATACAAGCTTCGTATCGACAAGATTATTACCGTAGATGCAGAGGTGGGATATGTGGGAGACTTCTAAACTAACTCTAAACTAAGTCGGATAAGCGGGATAAGGGAGATTTGTTAAATCCTTCTTGTCCCACTTCTCCCACTTAGTTTAGAGTTAGTCTAGGGGCCTGAAATTAAGGATCCCACCTGTCCCATTTGTGCCACTTCTGCATCCCTATTGCTTAGAGATTAACCCATCTTTATCTTCTTGTGATGATCCTAACTTGAACACAGGTACTCCTCGACCGGATTTTTCTTACCATTTTGGGACATGTGGTTCCTAGCTTAAGGTAGTTCTGAGTATTTTGTATGGAGTTCTGGTACTGCTAATCTATTTTGTGGTAGGAGTAATACCTATGTACTGGTACTTGTTCAGACCGATGGATCTAGTGCAGAATAAGGTCTCTCTTTCCTTTTGAACCATGGCCTTGCTACATCTACCGAATTTCAATGTCTGCATTGCTGAATCTATCAATTCCTTTGCTCATTATCTATACTGCTAAATCGGTCACTTTGAAATGGTGCTAAATCTTTCAAGTGCCGCTTATTATGAACTAGGAATTTGATGATATTTTTCTATCTTATTCAGTACTGCTAAATCTTTCAAGTGCCATTGAATCTTTCGAACATTCTGTTGTTGCTATTACTAAAATATTTTTTAGAACTAATAGTGATGTATCGGTACTTGTTTAGATCAAGACCAGTAGATGGTCTTGCTCTTCTTTTAGAACATGGCCAGAATATGTTCCCTCTGTCCTTTTGAATTATGGCCTAGCTACATCTATTGGATTTCAATGTCTACATTGTTAAATCTGTCAATACTTTTGGTCATTATCTGTACCACTAAATCGGTCACTTTGAAATGCTGTTGAATCTGTCAAGTGTTGTTGATTATGTGTTTGGAATCTATTGATATTTTTCGATTGTATTCAGTGCTGCTGAATCTTTCAAATGGTAGTGAATCTTTCAAATGTTCTGTCGTTTTTATTACAGTACTAAAGTATCTTGTAGAACTAATACTGACATACTGATACTTTTTTAGATCAAGGGCAGTAGATGGTCTTACTTTTCTTTTGAAACATGGCCTTGTCACAATCTAGATGAGGCTTGGGGCATTTTGGTTTGCATATGTGGGTCACACAGTCATTGACGTGAGTAGAAAGTACGCACAGAAAACCAGGCTTGATGGTCAGTTTTGCTTGCTCCGATGATCGAGTGTGTTCGGAGAAAAGCGACTAATCCCGCACCTAGGTTTTTAGTGCTAAAACAAGAATTGATTCTTGTTGTCCTGCTATTGAATTTCACAGTCTGTATTGCTGAATCGGTCACTTTGAAATGCTGCTGAATATGAACTGGGAACCTGTCGTTATTTCACCAAGCATGATGAATTTAGGCTGTGGGTTCTTTCCTTTCTAAAAGTTTCAGCAATTTTAGCAGGCTTGCCAATCTTTGTAAAGGGGTACCTTTCTAGAAAGTTCATATGAGGTTCAGCATCTTGGTATTTTGGTACGTACTATGAAGTACCGAAAAACGTAAGTGACTCAAGTTACAACTACTCGGTCTAACTGATGTGAATCTAGACAAAGCGGAGGCCATTAGAATACGAATTGGAGGGAGTAGTATAAAATGGAAGCAGTAAATAAGTCATCTCTCAGTTCTAATAACTGAGATGTGATGAGAGAATACTCCATGGCAGTGTGCCAGTCTAGAGTACCTATAGTAGTACTCCCTACTCCATAACTCTAGTCGGCGTGCTCGATGCAGTACGCCCGGCAGAAGACAACTGTAGGAGCACGGCAAAACCCCCTCCTTAAGAGCCATTCCCAACTCCGAGAGGCCGCATTTAGATCTTCTCTAGCGCACACTTCACACATTTTTCTCGCCATCTTACCCGCTATATCGATCCTTCCAGGCCGCCACCCCTCTCCTCCAAATAAGCCCAATAGTCATACATAGATCCACCCTTGCCCCCAATCATTCGGACGTGATGGCTTTCGATTCGAGGCACAACCGGTTGAACAACGTCTAGACGAATGTTGGGGATGATGTCTTCATCAAAATAGCTAAGCGTCTGGACACTACTAGCTCCGTCTGGCTAGCAGCATGCTCCAAGGAGCTGTACCGCCAAATCGCTGGTGGAAAAGGTAGTAGATGCCCCAATGACATCTGTTGGACTTTGGTCTCCTACAAGGATGTCCACGACCACAAGATCGCGTGCAACTACCGCCGGTGTGTCTGCACGGAGCCAGGATGCGAGTTCACCGGCGTCAAGAAAGTGTTCATCAAGCACCTCATACCTGCCCACTCGATGACAGTGCCTAGATACATTCCCAAAAAATGGGAACCGTCTGTGCCAGTTCGTGTACCGGGCTCGCTCAGAGCTGAGGTCATCGGCATCAGGAAGGGGGCAAGCTATTCGTCACCCAAATTGACGGGCATAGCACGGACTTGCTCCTGTCCATCAGGCTGGTCAGGTTGGCTGCGTGCGAATCGCCGCGGTACGAGGTGAGGTTTTGGTCGTTGGTCTTGTTCGCTAGTTTCAATCAGGTTGTAGTAAAGAGGTCACCCGAGACAACGATTAGGCCATCATCGGCCAATGCTGTGTAGGAAGTGCTCATGTATTTTCTGTCCATGCCGCGTCTTTACTGGCATACTACTGAACCTGTAGTCGGACAAGATTCACCGGTGAGATATCACATCTTAATCCTCTTGTGATGATCCTACTATGAGTGTATGTAATGTTGTACTAATTAGCTAGTTTATGTTGGTGACAGATTCCCTTCGTAATTGGAATTGCCAAAATTAAGGATCCCGAACTTCCTGGTTTGTCGTATGAATTTTACATGTATGCTGCTGACCTAGAGGCTGACAAGCGACAATGAAACGAGAGACGCGTCCTAGGAAGAAAATCAAGGGTGCAACCCGGCCAACACTTTGACACGCTGAAGCATTCTCGTTTCTTTGAGTACGTATGATGAGACATGTAGTGGTTCCGAGCTTAGTGTAAGCTTGTAGTTCTACACGTCTACTAAGTATTTTGTATGGAGTTCAACTACTGCTAATCTATTTTGTAGTAATACCTATGTACTTGCACTTATTCAGATCGAGTGGAGAAAATGCATGGTCATGCTTTCCTTTTGAAACTTGGCTTTGCCACATTACTATACATCCATTGAATTCAATGTTGGTATTGCTGAATCTGTCAATTCTTTTGGACATTTTCTGCCACCGTTGAATCGGTCACTTTAAATTGCTGCTGAATCTATCATGTGCTAGTGAATGTGAAACAGACGAGTACTCATCGCCCTTGTACATCGCCGTGTCACAATTTTGGCCGTGTCACAAAGAATTAAGGTACTCAAAGAAAAGTTTCCTTCCGCAATGATATGGCCCGACGGTCATTGTAGAAGGCGCGTCTTCCGCGACGAAATTCTTGGCTCGACCATGGCCGATGGAAAACTTTTTTTCTGGTTTCGCGGCCCTCTACTACGACGGATCCGCTAAAAACATGGAGGAAGCTCGGCTAGCGCGTGGCAGAAGCAAGATTTTCGTTTCCATGCGTGATGTTGACTCGCCGAAGTCTTTTGAGGCGTGTGGGTCCCGGACATCAGTGTCTCTAGTGGACCACACTTTTCGGTCACGCCTCCCTGATTTGAACTCGGTAACGTTGCTCAATGCATCTGTCGTTTAGTCAGGCTGCTAGGTCCCACATGTCAGCCTCTCATTAGAAGGATCGTGTGTATGATGGACATTTTTTTCCTTCACTCGCACTACCCTGTTCCAAAGTTGATAGTGCTGCTCGATGCATCTACCATTTAATCAACCTCCTGGGACCCACATGTCATCTCTCATTAGAAGAAATGTTTGTATAATGGAATTTTTCCTTCGCTGGTGCTACCCTGTTCCGAAGTTGATAGCGCTGCTCGACGCATCTACCATTTAACCAACCTCTTGAGCCCCACATGTCATCCTCTCATTAGAAGAAACGTGTGTATGATGGATTTTTCCTTCGCTTGCGCTACCCTATTCCGAACTTGATAGTGACGTTCGATGCATCTACCGTTTAATCATGCTACTGGGCCCCACATGTCATCCTCTCATTAGAAGAAACATGTGTATGATGGATTTTTTACCCTCTGTCGTGCCTTCGTGTTCTGAACTTGATAGCTTTGCTCGCTGCATTAGCCATTTATTCAGGCTGGTGGGTCCCTTATGTCAGCCTCACATTAGAAGAATCATGGGTATGATGGATTTTTTCTCTTCTATAGCGCTACCCTATTCCGAACTAGATATCATTGCTCGACGAATCTACCGTTTGCTCACGCTGCTGGGTCCCCCATTTCAGCCTCTCATTATAAGAAACGTGTGCATGCTGAAATTTTTTCTCGCTCGCGCCTCCCTGTTTCAAACTGACAATGTTGCTCGATGCAGCATTTGTATAAGGTCGCGCTGCTGGGTCCCACGTATCAGCCTCTTTGTAAATGAAACATGCGTATGATGGACTTTTTTGGCCATGTCCATTGTTTTGACCTTGGCAACTTTCTAGGTCCTAGATGTCAACCACCTCTATGCAAAAAACGTGTCTATGCTGGTTCCTAGCTGACAACCTCTATTTGAAAAAAATGTGTGTATGTAGGACTGTTTTTTTGGGTCCCAGATGTCAGCCTTAGAGTACCAAAAATGCTTATAAAGGCTGAATTAAAAAGATTCTAGGCTAACTCGGGGCAGATGCGATATTCGTCATGGCTTATATTCCATGTGTTCACTTCTAAATTGAATGGGCTTTGGTCGGTGGCCACAAGACCACAAAAAGGCCGAATTAGAATGTATTGGGCTATGCTTGTAGTGGTTCCACATATGAAAACAATAAATTTTTACCCTACGCCCCTGAACTCCTGATGCTGCCAGGACCTATCTATTAGTAATACAGTAACGGGAGGGGCTTTTCGTGAACTTACCCTTGAATACCGAAAAGCGTTGTCAACGCTCAGGAGAGCGTGGTTGATGTAGACGAGCCGAAGCCGACCTCAAGGTCGTGATGAAGTCCTTGTGATCCTGTAGCTCCAACGACTTGAGTGCCTCAAGTGCGACACCTCTCGGGGAGTTACACACGTCCGGTGCCTGACGATGACTCCCGCTTCCCCGATCCAGCATCAGTTGCAGAAGTAGAGCTCCTGGATCCGAATCCCACAGCGCGACGGCGCTCCGCGGTGAAGATGTCTCTCGTTTGCGCAGTCCAAACTTGGGACCACGGTCACAGGAGAGAGAGGGAGAGAGAAAATATCAATTGGAGGTCTTCCCAAAAGTGAGAAGAACTTGATTGAATATTGTGTGTATTTATCTGGCCAAAACCCCCTGCTATATATAGGGGGAGGGGAGGTACTACCTCCCTCAAAGTCCCGGGGTGGGACTAAAGGAGAGGAGGGGGAGGGGCAGCTGCCGGCCGGCCCTAGTGGACCCCGCGTGGGGGGGGGGGGGGAGGGGGGCTAGGCCCAGCCGGCCACCCCTTGCCCCTTCTCCCTCTCTCCTTTCCCTAATGGGCCCTTTCCCCTCCGGGAATTGGCCCATTAAGCCTTTTGACCTTTTAAATTGATTTTCTCTTTATTAAATAATTATGAATAAATGATTAAATCAATATTTAACATTCATTCACATATTATTCAACCTCCGTGGCTATGGAACACTTCCACCTTCACTCCAGACATCCTCCGGACTTACCGAAACTCTTCCGGTTTTCTCTCTACAATTCTTCGGTGATTCTACCGATCCTATAAACACTCTCTAAGCATCATCAAGCCCTTCAGCATGATACCCCACGGTTCGGGAACACTCCAGACATTGTCGGGACACTCCCGCACCAATGATCGATAGAGGGACCTGGATGGCCATGTGACCCCTGTGCGTTCAACGAGATCTTTCGTTGTTTGAACCGGGACAGTGGCGTCTTATTCCCTTTGTCTCTCGATACTTGCATTGCCCGAGATCTGATCAATGACATCACTATGTCGTGTTCAATCTCATTACCGAACAATGCTACTTTACTCGTTTCGACAAGTGATATCCCTGTGATCAAATCACATGTTGTGCAGCTATTGGATATAACCTCTCCGAGTGGGCCCTTGAGTATCTTTCAGTCGGACGGACAAATCTCGCTCTTGACATATATTGCCTCTACGGTTTCCTCCGAGTACCTGAACACACCTTTATAACCACTCTATTACCAAGAGGCGCTTGATGCTATGTAAGCACTTTCGGGAGACAGTGATTGATATAGCCTCACGGTCTAAGGAATAGTCTACGAGGATCCATTTCTAATCATCGTAACTTGAACTTCGTGACATGATCGGGTCATGATGTTTAGGTTGGGTATTAGTTCATCATCTCATTCTCATAATGAGTTGACTCCATTTCCAACTGGCATAAATGCCACATGATCAGGAAACATGATCATATGTTGACCAATGAACCAATGACTAGAGTTTCACTGGGAACCCCTGGTTGTTTATATACCACACGTGTATTGATGTTTCCACTCAATACAGTTATAACATGATATAAAACTTAATCATAAACTATATGAAATATGATAATAGTCCTTATTACTATTTGTCTCTAGGGCATATTTCCAACAATGCTTGGGGTTGATAGGCTAAGATCATGGGCTATGCTTGGGCCTGTTGGGTCCGACATGTCAGCTTCTCTCTAAGTGCAACGTGTGTATGATGGACTTTTTTCTGGTCGCGTTTGATGTTTTCACTGTGGCAGCCGTGTATGGTCTTACTGCTGGGGCCCTTATGTCAGCCTCTCTAGCATGTTCTAGCTTGTGGGTCCCGATGCAGCCTTGTATGTTCTGTCTGGTGGATCCCTGATGCAAGCCTCTCTGTACAAGTATTTAAACTCTTTTTTTTCGAACCCACCCTCAAAAGAAACTCCAGGGACGCTGCATGCTGGTGGGTCCATGATGTCAGCCTCTCCGTAATGCGATATTGCTAGAATAAAAATGTAAAACCAAGATACACACACAAAGGCGATTCGAACAAAAGACCTTCAAATTAGATAAACGTAAACTGAGTGTGTTTCCACTACAACAAAGATATTTATAGAAAAATATCATTAAACTTTTATTAGTACTACAACTTCTATATTAGTATTCTTAAAATATTTTGTGTGTCTATGTTTATCTCTTTTAAAATATAAAAGGGCAACGTTCCTGGTATCTCAATTTATAAAATGGCACATAATGGAGTATTTTCTTAAAAACATGGGTAGGCAGAGTTTTTTATTATGAGAGGTGTGTGGGGAGGGGGGGCAATGCCCAAAAGGCTGAATTAAAAAGAGTTTGGCTATTGGTCTATGTGGGTTATATTCCATAAGCTATGCTCCATGGGCTTCATTCTCAAATTTCACTGGGTTGTGCTCAGCAGTCCGCTGATCCCTAAAAGGCCGAACTAATATGTTCTCGGCTATGCTCCATGGGCTCCTTTCTAAAATTTTGTTGGGCTGTGGTCAGCAGTCCCTGACCTCGAAAAGACTGAATTAAAATGTTCTGGGTTAAAGAGGGGCCGAATAAGCTACTCCCTCCGATTCAAATTAGTGTTCTTGAATTTGGCTAGATTCAGACGTATCTAGCACTAAAACATGACTAGATATGTCAGAATCTAGACAAATGTGAGAACATTAATTTGGATCGGAGGGAGTACTAGATTTCTTCTCCTGGTTAATAAAAATTGCATTGTGATATGCTCTGCCGGATTCGAAACAAAGACCTCAGCGAGGGAAGGAGAAAAGCAATAATTCTTTTTGGCAGATATTCATGTCAAAATTCAGTAGTACAGAATAAGGTAGAAAAATTATCAACAAATTCCAAGTTAATATTTGGGAGCACTTGACCAATTCAGCAGCATTTCAAAAGTGACCAATGCAGCAATATAGACAATGAAATACAATACCAGTACATCAGTATTAGTTGCACAAATGCTTTAGTAATAGCAACAACAATACATTTGAGAGATTCGGTAGCTTTCCTGCTTGAAATTCAATAGCAGTACAGAGAGAATCAGTTCTTGTTCCAGCTAAAAAAACTTGGCACACGATTAGTTTGGCCTGTTCTCCTAATAGGCTCAGTCATTGGAGCAAGAAAAACTGACGATCAAGTCTGCTTCTGTGTGAGTACCTCCTCCTTACATTAATACCTGTGTGACCACCCATAGCAACCCAAAATGCCCAAGACTCATCCAGATAATTGTAACAATGCTAAGTTTCAAAAGAAAATCAAGACAATCTGATGCACTTCATCTAACCAAGTAATAGTACATCATAGTTCGTTCTACAAAATATTGTACTAATAGTAACGATAGAACATTTGATAGATTCAGTAGCATTTGAAAGATTTAGCAGTATAGAATAAGATAGTAAATATATCAGATAGATTTCAGTTCATATTCAGCAGCACTTGACAGAGTTAGCACAACATTTCAAAGTGACTGGTTGTGGCAGTACATAGACAATGACCAAAAGAATTAACAGATTCAGCAATGGAGGACATTGAAATTCAATAGATATAGCAAGGACTGATTCAAAAGGAAAGCGAGACCATATTCTGCACTCGACCGGTCGATCTGAACAAGTAGTGAACAAAACTTTTGATAGGTTCAATAGCATTTTAAAGATACGGCAGTACATAATAAGAAAGAAAAATATCGACAGATTCACAATTCACATTTAGCGTCACTTGGACATATTCAACATCATTTCAAAGTGACTGATTTAGTTTGTCCTTTTTTCCGTACACTCGATCATTGGAGCAAGCAAAACTGGCGATCAAGTCTGCTTTTCTGTGCATGACTCCTTCTCACATCGATGCCTGTGTGTGACCTCCATAGGCTTCTCAAAATGCCCAAAGCCTCGTCAAGATTATGAATTTATGACAAGGCCAAGTTACACAAGAAAAGCAAGATCATATACTGCACTTGATCTAAACAAGTAGCAGTACACCAGTATTAGTTCTATAAAATGCCAAGTTCCAAAAGAAAAGCAAGACAATCTGCTGCACTTGATCTAAACAAGTACAAGTACATCACAGTTAGTTCTACAAAATATTGTATTGTACGTACAAATAGTAACAATAAAACATTTGAAAATTTTAGTAGCATTTAAAAGATTCAGCAGTACATAATAAGACCGAAAAAATATTGACAAATTCCTAGTTCATATTCAGCAGCACTTGACAGATTCCTAGTTCATATTCAGTAGCACTTGATAGGTTCAACAGTATTTCAAACTGACCGAATTAGCAGTACACAGACAATAATTGACAGATTTAGCAATGCACACATTGAAATTCAATAGATATAGCTATGCCTAATTCAAAAGTAAAGCGAGACCATATTCTGCACTTCATCGGTTGATCTGAACAAGCACTAGTACATAGTTATTATTGCAAAATAGATTAGTAGAGGAAGAAGTCCATAGAAAATACTCACAACTACCATAAGCTAGGAACCACGTCTCCCAAAATGATAAGTACCAGTACATACAGTAGTTATTACTTAAAAATACATTAGCAGTAGTTGAACTCCATAAAAATACTCCTAAGAACAACTACTAAGAACATGTAGTAAATCTTTCTAGCAGTTCAAATACTCCAACGAACATTAAGATGTGTTTATCTCACTCATGAATCCCGTTAATCCGAAGACAATATTCCAGGGTGAACACCGACAGTCGACGAGTGACCAGGTGTGACATCGGCACCAACAGGAGCCACTACAGCTCATCGAATAGGATGCCATCGGGCTACGCGATGCTCTCCGGCACGCATAGCCCAGAATTTTTTATCCTTCTCCCCTCAATCATAGTCGATGACCAAAACTTCACCATGTACCACGGCGACAAGCACGCCGCCAACCTGACGCATACAACGGATACAACGTGTAGTGTTTGGCACGTGTCAAATTGCACCACGAACACAGTACCATCATCCTCGGATCCGATGATATCTATTGTCCACAGGCTAGTTGCCGGCAGAGGCTTAGAGGAGTACCTGCGTGTTTTGCCGTAGCAGAAACTGCGCACCCTCATCGAGTGAGCTTCACGGAGGTTGGCGAGGAGCGCCGTCGGCGAGGCGGCGAAAATGCAGCCATCCTGCATGCAGTTGCAAGGGCCGTGCATGCGCGCAATCTTGTGGTTGTGGACCTGACGGTAGGCGACCAATGTCCCGCAACCGTCGTTGGGGGCATCTTCTACATTTTCCGCTAGTGTCTCGGAGGTTCAACTCCATGGAGCATGCGGCCAGCCGGACGACGCTAGTAGTGTCCATACGCATAGCGATCTCGTTGAACACGTCGGTGCCGATGTTGCTCCATCCACCGTACCGCCGGTTGGGCCCCAAATCCGCCATCCTGTCCCGATGGTTTGGGGGCGATGCAGATCAATCTACGACTATTGGGAGGTTTTTGAGGAGAGGGTGGCGGCCTAGAAGGACCGATGCTGCGGGCGATATGGTGAGGAAAATGAGTGAAGGGCGCATTGGATACGATACCAAATACTGCCAGAGATGGCGAAGACGGTATGGATCTTTGAACAAGGAGTTTTTTACATGTTCTTTCGTCGGTCTTCTACTATAGGGCGTAGCTACATCGAGGAGACTTTAATTATTAGCTAGCTAGTGTAGCACACCAATGCTGTCTAGTACTGTACTTCCTCCGCCCCAAGGCTTAAGGCATATAATTTTTTTGAAAAGTCAAGCTATAGGAAGTTTGACCAAACTTTTTGAAAAAACTATCAAGACTTATGATATTATATAGATACCATGTGAAAATATGTTTCATGATGTATCCAAGGGTATATATTTCATATTGTAAATATTAATATTTTTTTCTAAAAACTTGGTCAAACTTTACATAGTTTGACTTTTTCAAAAAATTATATGAGCATCGAGGAAACTTTACTAATTAGCTAGCTAGTCTAGCACGCTAATGCTGTCTAGTAGAATGCCATATCATCACAATATAAAATTGTACTACTCCATAATGTAGTAATAGGTAAAGCTGAGAAAATAATTATATTGTCGAGCCACTTTCATAAAGTATCGGGTGTATAATTGGTTCTTGTACTTGTGCATAGCGTTCATTGTGCTAAAGTCTAGTATCAGTAGAATCTCCTACTTCCTCCATTTCAAAATATAAGATGGTTTAGCTTTTGTGAAACAAATGTATCTAGGCATCTTTTACTATACAGTAAAAGTAGTGTGTAGATTCGGAGTGAACCACACACTAAAAGTCGTCTAGATACATTGGTTTCATAGAAGTTAAAACATCTTATATTATGGAACAGAGTGAGTAGATGCTAGAATGGAAAAGAAGAATCGAGGGTTAGCAATGTTGGAATTTGCTAGTCTTGATACAACGGTTAATGTTGAAAGTTGACTATACACTATATAGTGGTAATATAAGATAATATAAATCTCTAAAAAATATGGTCTCGCCATATCAGCTTAACCAAAGACTAGTGCATGAGGCTAGAATTGTTGAAGCCAAGGTTGTTTTCATAGAGTACGACCCTTACACAAGCATTGAGGTGATTGTTCAAGTGTATGGCATGTGGTCCGTAACATCCTGTTGATGCTAAAATTTCCATAATTTCTAAAGGAACTCTAGAATCGGCGGACTAAAGTGCATTATGCTAAAGGTCCAAAAAATATAGTTAAGTTCATACGAGTAAATAAACATAGTACCGATACAAGGACATGTTTCAAAGGAGAGGAGACCAACAGGTTGAAAGCCGATGACTTCAGGCAACCAAACAAAATAAATAGTTCAACATGGTCGAGAACTATTTCTCTAATTGTAGTATCAACTATTACATATGGATTGCATCAGTATGTACTGTGGCAACATGTCTTGTTTCTTCGTTAAGCATGAGGCCGGTTCCAATCGACGGTGTTCGTGAAGGTGGGTACGAACCAAAGCAGATGCTTCACCATTCCTTTCTAGAAGCGAGTGTTACTAATTCCCTCAAGGACATTGATTTTAGAAGTAACACCGCAGTCTTTACCACTAAGGCTAAAGCGGCATAATTCAGGCTGCCACTCTTTGGAAAGCCATGCTATAGTTGGTAAGATGTAGACACAGTTGCTTCTCGTCAGATAACATGAGGTAAGATCTACACCGCCTATGCTCATGATAATCGGGTAGTTCACTCCAAGGAAAAGAGAATATGATCCAAGGTCAGCAATCCTTTCTTATGGATTAGCTTGATCAACCTGACCAGTGTTCATTGAGAACACCAAGAAGACAAACCCGGAAGTATAAGTGGAGATAGTGCGACCACAGTGTACAACACGAGGATGAGCAGCACTAGTACGATGGAGGCAATGAAAAGTAAGACAACTAGGATCATAAGAAGCAACAAGCGTATATGTATGAAGAAGTCTAGAACCATCTACAGATCTTGCTAACCACCAAAAACCAAAAAAGTAGTCATGCTCGTCTCTAGTAGCATTAAGAAATGAATCCACCAACTCATCCATGGCAGTTGGTCGCACCAAGACCAGCGCAGGACCTTGAAAAAGGTAGCATAATGCGTTAACTTATGATTACGGCAGCATGATATAGTGAATCCACTGGAAAATTTCCTTCCAATTGATCTGCATGCAAAGTAGCTAGAACATAGGAAAAACAACTATGGCCTAGAATCATACAAAGGAAACAAAGCATTATAGAAAACATAGGGAAATTCCCTAGAGAACGGACTCATCTTTTTTTGAATAAGACGGGCAATTTTTGGCTCGTTTTGTCTAAAAAGGGCAAAGAGAATTGACTCGTTCAATTGCAAAGAGAATTGACTCGTTCAATTGCAGGGGAACTTGCCGAAAACCCCTGTAAATATAGAAAACAGAGGATAGGAAAGACACATGATTTTACATTTGCATGTCTATTTATACTCCTACATGATTGTGGTGTGTTGGATTACATTGCACGGAAAAACCATTAAACAGATTCTTTTCAGTAGCTTCAAGTAGATCTTAAATTCCTCTCGAATGAATTAAAAGACATCTAGAAAAATTTAGTGTGCATAATTCAATCCGATGAATCAAATGACTGCTATAAGAAAAAATCCTACAGAAAAACTATAATCCGTACAGTTCATAGAGTCTAAAATAACTACTCGTATTTTCATTTAAACAAAACACTCCCTATGTCAATTCAGTACAATAGCTTGGTAACATGAGCAATTAAGCCAGTACACTACATATGAAGGAATAATTACCAGGATGCAGAGGATCCCAAACATGAACGTTGCCATACAAAGATGTGTGATGATTGGATTCCTGCACCAACAACAGGGTTATTGCAGTACTTGTAGCAGCAAATATTTAAGCGTTTGTCCCAATGGGAGATCGTCGAACGGAAACAACATGACACCGCAGCCACGTTGTCAATGCGGCCACGTTTCGCACCCAAACCGTGGTTTGGAAATAGCCTATTCTATAAGTTACTAGAACATCGATAATTGAGAGAGGTTTGAAGTATCTAATAACAAAGAACTTTTAACAAGAACAAAATAAACTAAGACGGAAAGTAAAAAAGGAATATGAACTGAATTAAAGAGATTGTAGTTGTAGGATTGAATGGAATGAGAGAGGGCTTCTAGGCTTCGGTCTCACTAGTACTAGATGGACAAATATATGTGTGATCTATAAGAGATTTCTCAGACAAATAAACGTTCCCCAATTGATTACCGGGCTATCACACTGTGTGCACTATGCATGGTTCTCGCGCGTCACCGCAAGGCAAAGGCATTTCCGGACCAAGGGATCACATAAACTCATCTTAGATCACAATGCATTCTAACTTAGCGCACTAGATCATACATCAACCTAGAGTTGAATCAATCACTCACACGTGGACGGACAATAAAACATATATAAATATATAATAATATCACAACCGTGTTCAATCTTACAATTACTAAACACAAGAGAGAGAGGGAGATGGAGATGATGATGGAGATGGAGATCGATGTGTGGTGGTGGTGATGTCTTCCTTCTTCTCCCATTTTTCTTGCTTGGATGCCTTGATGGTGATGGTGTTGAGCGAGATCTAGATCTCGGAGGTGTGGTTGAGGTAGAGCTTCACTGCAATGGAGATCGGATGGGTGGCGGCGGTGGCAGAGCTCAGCCCTTAAAGGGATATGGCTTGGTGGCTCTCTCTTGGGCCCTCCCTCCTTTATATAGGCCTTGGGTGTGCCCTAGGGTTCCCCCAATACCGTCATATGAATTAGGGAAGGTTCTGGAGCTTTTCTGGGGCGAAATCCCGTCGTTTCTGACCTTTTTGGCAACTATACGGGTGGAGCTATACGACCAAAAATATAGCTCCGGCCGTATAGTTGCTCATTAAACTTGTAGATGCTTTTAGTATTTTGGCCGCCATTTATTCATATGAACTCCGTTTTAGGTGTTCTTGGGCTCGTTGAGTTTGTATCATCGAGGCATACAATCATGTGGTCTTGGATCTTTATTTTGAGAAGTTGGAAAATTCACCTTTTCAACCTCTCAAATGGCTAAGTCTGGTCCCTACAGCTCCTCCATACTATGCTCTCATTGTTCCTTTTGCCTTTGTTTTGTCCATAATCATCATCAACACCTACATACATGTCAAAGAAAAGGAAGAGGGATAAAATTCTACCTAAACTACTAATTGTGCAAGGCTCATATTGAATTTAACAAAAAACAAGTAATCATGCATATTAAGCATAGCAATGGTTAGATGGAGCACAATATGATCGACAAATGACACAATTTATATTGCTAAAAAGTGTTGTATATCAGAGCCATCAACTTCCCCAAGCTAGATCTTGCTCGTCCTCGAGCAAAAGGGATCGATATCTTAATGGATGCGATCTTGCTTATCATTGGAAATCAATGCACCATATCCTTGTTTTTCCTGCAAGCTCAAAGTCAGAGAGCACATAATCATACAAGGCAATATAAGCTCAGTTATATTATTCCAAACCACTAGAGATTAGTTAAAAACTTCTATGCCCCATGTCAAAGTTAAATCTAGCTTGCAAGTAAACTTGTGATCCTTCTATATGCACTTTATTGTATTTTTGTACTTTTATTTGTATAAGGCAAAGCTGAACACGGTTAGTTGTCAATCATAAATAGAAATAGAGTTTTCCTATGCTGCCCACTCATGCCATCTTTTAAAGTCTCTCAAGTGCAAACTTTGATTGTTGAGCTCATAGAAAATATATTTCTTAGTAAGGAGACCATGCCAAAAGAGTGGTATATGTTCAACCGAGACTGTGCAGGCTAGGAAGGACGATGGCTCAATGCACGGCGCCTAGAAAAGTGCTTGGTGTGTGGTGTTGATGTAGAGCTCGTTGGGAACCCCAAGAGGAAGGTATGATGAGCACAACAACAAGTTTCCCTCAGTTATGAAACCAAGGTTTAATCGAACCAGTAGGAGCAAGGAAACACCTCAAAGGTGTTACTAGCTGAGCTTTGGCAGGGCGCACTACCGGTGCTAGTAGCAACGTGGAGATCTGCACAACACAACCACAGAACTTTGTCCCCAACTTGCGATGAGGTTGTCAATCTCTTGGAGTTGCTAGCATCTACTTGGCCAAGATAGCTACTAACAACGGAAAGCATGCAAGATCACAAATAACAAAGACATGATAGAATCAATAATCAATCTAAAATAGCATCTCAATATCCATCGGATCCCCGCAAACACAACATGTAGAATTACAAATAGATGATCTTGATCATGAACGGAGCTCACAAGATCTAAACATGAAAGCACAAAGGAGGAGAACCAGCCATCTAGCTACTACATGGATCCGTAGTCCAAGGATGAACTAGTCACGCATCACACTGGAGGCTTGCATGGTGATGAAGAAGGCCTCCAGTGTGAATTCCCCTCTCCGGCAGGGTGCCGGGAAGTGCTTCAGATCCCTCCCGATCTAGGGATGGAGATAACGGCGGCTACAAACTCTTTCGTGGATTTTTGATCGGGTACTTAGGGTTTTTGTCCCGAGGGAAATATATAGGCGGAAGGAGAGGCCAAGGGGGTGCCGGGAGCGTCCACACCACCCCTTGGTGCGGGCCAGGCCTGGCCGCACGGCCAGGTGGTGTGGCCGCCCTCTGGCACTTCTCCGTCTCGTACTATGGCACTTGATCACTTCCTGAAAAATAGGCACTTTGGCTTTTGTCCCGTCCAATTCCGAGTATATTCATTTTATGACTTTCCTAGAACCAAAAACTGCAGAAAACAGGCAGCTGACACTGTGGCTCTTGTTAATATGTTTGTCCAAGAAATCATATGAAAAGTACTACAAAGTTGGAACAAAACTCAAGAAAGTGGATAAAACCAAGCATGGAACATCAAAAATTATAGATACATTTGCAATGTACCAACATCCCCAAGCTTAACTCATGCTCGTCCTCGAGTAGGTAAGTGATAAAAAGAAAGAATACTTTTTGAGGTGACATGCACCATCAAATTCATTCTTGTTTTTTATTCGACCCTGTTTTATTCTCTTCGATTGATTGTATCTCAAAACACACACTGCTTAAATACCTTCTCTTTCTATTGAAAAGAGAAAGTCACAGATTTTTGAATTGGAACCATTAACTATATTATTTGTTATTTTGAGATTTTCTATTTGTTAGTAGTGAATGATCAAAGTATTTGCAAAACATTCAAATCTAGGATCATAGTACTTCAATCATAACATGAAAGACAAAGTTCTAGCAATAAGACAAAGAAACTAAGATGCAACATGAAAAGGCACAAACAAAAGATTCATGAATAACAATGCTTTGCAAGACGTTTGTTTGTTTCACATAAAGAAAACATAGCATAATAGTATTCAACTTGTCCTTCAATAGAGTAGCAAATATAAATGCATAGGACACCTTCAAGGTTCATAAGAGTGACTAGATACAATAGTTTAAAACAAGAAATATCAAAGTATGCATCAATCAACTAGTCTTGGGCTAATGCACATAGAACTAAGAATTGCCACTATGCTCTCAAAGAAGGTGCTAAAGTTAGAAAGTGGAGACTCAATATAATGGTGGAAGAAAGGCCTTTGTAAAAGGAAGTAGGGATTCAAGTCTCATAAAGAGCTTCTAAAAATTATTGTACTTATAGCTTTGAGCTCTCATTGCCCATATCATAAGCATCTTGAAGTGGTTAAGGTTAAAGTGACACAACTAAGAGGATATGCTTGACAAGTTATAAACCGAAATCTCATGCCCCTTACTTACGAAGACCGATCCTCATGCTACTCAACTTCAGTCACGAGTAAGCTCTTGTCATTGTAAGTACATGTGTATCATTAAGAACCGCCAACGGGGTACCCCTTGCACATGATACAGGAGCTTTCCCATAATCAAAATGACAAGTCAAGCAGACAATGAGCATCTCAGCGATCTTTTTATTTTCTATTTGCATAGGTTTTTATTGAGGATGCTTCATAGAGTGCTCATTATGGTGATGCTGCAAGTTTCCACCATGATTAGGCATGACTTAGGCTAGTGGCCCAGGCGTTTCTCTAACACACATACAAACTCCATGATCTTACAAGTTCCACTTTTATTTTCACACCGCCGGGATCCGTAAGCAAAAGAACATGATATCAACGGGGTACAAAGTACAAGTGCAATGTTGAAAGAGTTCCCCATGAAACATGGTTCTGCTAATTTCAACTTATAAAGCGCAACCATATACGCAACAAAGAAGGACCCAATGGTTCAAGTTTATTAGAGGCAAGTAAAGTAAAGTGTGCCATCAAGTTCGTGAGAGCTTTCATCACTAGTTTTCTCATAACAACTTTAATCTGGAAGGTAAACAAAAGCATGAATATACTTGGAATAGCATAAGCTAGTAGGTAGGTATGGTGGACTCTTTGGAATAACTTGGTTTAGGGAGTTGGATGCATGAGTGGAACTCGTACTTTGTTGTGGAGGCTAGCAAAAGATTGGGAGCGACAAACTAAGAGAGCAATAATGGCCATAATCATGCAGAGCGACAAAACATCATTGATCAAAGCATAAAGTGATACTACAAGTTGAAAACTAAAGGATCATAAAGGCTATGGTGACTTGAGATAGTCATAACATGGTGTGAGCATGCGCCAAGTCAACCTAAATAAAGCATCGAAGGAGAATACCACTATACTATGCTTTAATATGCTAAAACAACGCATGATTCATCCAAGGCACATTAAGCAATCTCAATTGTTTATAACAAGTCATGCTACAGCAAAGATTACTAAGCATAAAGCCAAAACAATATCAAGCATGGCATGACAAAGCATAGGCCACAGTCAAAAACGAGCTCTTTTTACCACATAAGCCTGAACTTTCCTACTCTTTTCCAAACCAAACCAAACTATTTGCAAACCAATGTATGAAAGAGGGGGTCCAACCAATTTATTCAGAAAACTAAGCAAACCAAGCAAACTAAAAACCAAAACGAAAACAAAAAATAAGACGCTCCAAGAACAACACAACTGTGCATGAAACAATAAAAATGAAGCGTTTAGAAGAAACCTGGGATTTTTATTTATGAAGAAGGGGGACGCCTTGGGCATCCCCAAGCTTTGACGCTTGTACTTCTTGGATATTTCTTGGGATGACACGCGTGGCATCCCCAAGCTTGAGCTTTAGTCCATCCTTCATCTCATTACTCATTCCTTCCATACACCTGGAATTTTTCCTTCATATAAAACTTCACACAATCTCATTAGCAACATTAGTGTACTCAAGATAAATAAGTCTTAAGGTTCAGTTCTAACACCAAATAAACTTACATTAGAACACTAGATACTGTAGCACTTCCCTCAAAAAGTTCAATTCCCCAAAAGAACTCAAGAAGGAACCCACAAGAAGCAAATGCAGAAAATGGCAGAAATCTGTCAAAACAGAACAGCAGGTAAAGACGAATTTTTTAGAAGACCTTCTGTTGCTCAAATCAAAAAGTGTTGAACTAACGAAAGTTAGATAAAAACCTGGGGCAGAAGCCCAAAAACTTACAGCTCAATCCTACATACAGAGCTCTCTCACGTAAGTTTACGGTGAAGAACAAAAATCTGTTTCGGGACAGCAACTTTCCCAATCATTACTTCTCTCTCATTAGAGGTTACTCTTGGCACAAAAAGCAAATAAAAAGGATAAGGAGAGGTTATTACAGAGGTAATAACTTCCAAGACTCATCTAAAACATTTGGGTTATCTCCCAATAAGTACTTTCTTTAACGCCTTGAAGTTAGGCATAAGAAGCAAAGAAAGAATCAAGTGTTCTCAAATGAAGAAGCATTTAAACCAACTTTCTTGCCCTTACCTCTCTTATTTTTATTCTTAACCTTGGGGAAAATATGATTGTTTGGTGGATAAGAAAGGTGCATGGTACCCTTTCCCACATATATTATTGCTCCAAGGAGTTCTAATAGGGATCTTCCAAGTGTAATTTATCCTTTTCCTGCACATTCAATAACAAGATAATCAACAGAAATCTTTTTCCCAAGGATCCTTGTAAACACTCCTTCAGCTATTCCATAAGGTAATATGGTAGTATTATTAGAAAGAGATATTTCTTTTCCTCCCTCAGTGAGCCCCCAAGTATTCAGAGATTTATAAATATCTTTGGGCATAAGATAAAATTCAGACATGATATCACAGCGAGCTTGAAAAGTTTCAGTGTTCATCTCAATCTTTACTGTAGGGAACCACTTTGATGGTTCAGAGTTTATTGGAACATAATTGTGATGCTCCCTAACCGTGTTATAGCAATTTTCTAAGCTAGTAGTGCTAGCCTCAAGAGTGTCCAACCTAGCAAATATTTTTGCAAAAGAAATATCAGTTTGGCTAGGCATGTTGTAAGTCAGGATCAATCTCTTTATAACATTAGTAGCATCATCCTCGTTACATTGGAGGAAATCTCCTCCCACAACGGCATCTAGAGCATACCTATAGCAAAGAGCAATCCCAAGGTAAAAACTGCTAAGAAACAAGCTTTGAGTCATTTTAGGCTCAGTTTTTTATGTAGATTAGAGATTCTAGACCAAGCTTCCTTAATACTTTCCTCAATTCCTTGTTTAAAAGTGAAAATCATTTCCTCGAGTGACATAGTGACTGGAGCAAGGCTAGACATAAAGGCAACTTAAGAAAGGAACTAATTATTTTGTGTTTTTGAAATAAGAAAGCAAACTAGTAAAACTAATTTTTTTTGTGTTTTTTAAAAGAAAGCAAACTAGTAAAACTAATATTTTTGTGTTTTTGAAGAACAAAACAAGCAAACAAAGCAAAAATAAAACTAAGCAAAACAAAAACAACAAAGTAAAGAGATTGGTTATGAGGGACTCCCCTTGTGAAGATGTCCTTGACTCCCCGGCAACGGCGCCAGAAAATCGCTTGATGGCTCAATGCACGGCGCCCAGAAAAGTGCTTGGTGCGTGGTGTTGATGTAGAGCACGTTGGGAACCCCAAGAGGAAGGTATGATGAGCACAACATCAAGTTTCCCATAGTTCACTAGAGGTGGCTCTCCTTAAGATAGATAACATGCTGGGTGAAAAAATTACAGCGGGGCAATTGACAAACACCGAGAAAGCAATACATGCATATACTAATCATCTTGACTCCTTTGAGACTTGATTGGGCGTTACAACATAATACATAGACCGCCATCCAACTGCATCTATGACTAATAATCCACCTTCAGGTTATCATCCGAACCCCCTCCAGTATTAAGTTGCAAGCAGCAGATTATTGCTTTACGAACTGCGTGTAAAGTAAACAATACGATTGTTCTATGAACAAAGGATTGTTGTTTTCTCCCTAGTAGCAACAGCAAATCTAGTACCTTAGATATTTCTGTCACTTCCCCAGATTACCAGAGGCATGAACCCACTATCGAGCATAAATACTAACTCTTGGAGTTGCTAGCATCTACTTGGCCAAGATAGCTACTAACAACGGAAAGCATGCAAGATCACAAATAACAAAGACATGATAGAATCAATAATCAATCTGAAATAGCATCTCAATATCCATCGGATCCCCGCAAACACAACATGTAGAATTACAAATAGATGATCTTGATCATGAACGGAGCTCACAAGATCTAAACATGAAATCACAAAGGAGGAGAACCAGCCATCTAGCTACTACATGGATCCGTAGTCCAAGGATGAACTACTCACGCATCACACCGGAGGCTTGCATGGTGATGAAGAAGGTATCCAGGGTGAATTCCCCTCTCCGGCAGGGTGCCGGGAAGAGCTTTAGATCCCTCCCGATCTAGAGATGGAGATGACAGCGGCTACAGACTCTTTCGTGGATTTTTGATCGGGTACTTAGGTTTTCGTCCTGAGGGCAATATATAGGCGGAAGGAGAGGCCGAGGGGGCGCCGGGAGCGGCCACACCACCCCCTGGCACGGGCCAGGCCTAGCCGCGTGGCCATGTGGTGTGGCCGCCCTCTAGCACTTCTCCATCTCGTATCCTGGCACTTGATCACTTCCGGAAAAATAGGCACTTTGGCTTTTGTCCCGTGCAATTCCGAGAATATTCATTTTCTGACTTTCCTGGAACCAAAAACAGCAGAAAATAGGCAGCTGGCACTGTGGCTCTTGTTAATAGGTTAGTCCAAGAAATCATATGAAAAGTACTCCAAAGTTGGAACAAAACACAAGAAAGTGGATAAAACCAAGCATGGAACATCAAAAATTATAGATACATTTGCAATGTATCAAAGGACACTTGTGACCATTACCAAGGTTTCCCTTTTCGGTATAATAATTTCTCATAATTGTCAGAGGAGTATTCCGACTTTTGCTTTTAATGCAGGCCCATGAGAATACCAATGCATACCCAAATATAGCATTTTTGCTACATATGTTGGGAAACTCATAGCCAAGCTCCAAGTGTTTCCTCTTTTTGGATTGTTTAAAGGCCAGTGGATTTGTTAGCATCCCATGTTGTGCGATCGTGGCGGAATACACACATAAAGCAATATCTCACTTTGATTTCCAAGAAATTTTTTTGGCATATGTAATCTCGAAACTTTGAAACATCATTTCTTAGTTGACAACTCACTTTGTAAGCATCTATTAAGACCATCATTTCCAGCACTATGGGGTCGAGCTACTCCATAACCATTCACTAAAGACAATTCTAAACAGTGACAACTAGCAAGTTTCGAAGAACTTCTTTATTTATGTTTTGTTTTTCCAAAATGTAGAGAACATGGCAATATATATTTAGAGGATCACAATATTTTTCACAAGCTAGATAAAAGTTGAACAAGGTGCATCAAAGCTATGGCTTGTCTCCTATGGGGCCTAACATGAGCAAGTATATCCCTTATATAAATATGAACAAAATATCACCTAAGAAAGCATTCAAAAACAGAGAGATACACAATAGCATGCAAACTTTTTAAGATAAAGACCTTTGCACAAGACTCTACGCATGAAAAATAACCTCCCCAAGCTAAACTTTAGAAGACCATGAAAACAAAAGAGAAAATGCAGTTATCAAAAGAGAGTATAAGAAGTGGTTACCTCCCCAAGCTTAAGTTAAAGCAAGGGTGACACATTTTACCGTTGAGATGCTTTTAACCTCTACTTTAATGAACAAAGAACCTTTGCTTTGATCAATGCTTCATGATCTGGTGTATTCCTTCCTTAAGAACCTGGTAAGAACAAGACTAGAAAGAAGACAAAATATTTTTGTGTTTTTGAAGACACGGGTTTAGCTCACAAGTGATAAAAATACAATTCCCACTGAGTCGGTTCATCAATCTAAGCACCACGCTTAAGTCAAAAAACTAATTCTAGAAGTGTGCTTCTCCTAGATTGTGATGAAGTGTAAGTGAGACAAAATATGAAACACGAGTGTGCAACCCCTATGTGCTTATTTAAAAGAGGTTATAGTTGGAAGGTTTTAGCTGACACTGATTGTTGAAACGTTGAGTTGAAGCAACCAAGTGGCTCATGCAAGTGTTTGCACGGTTGGCACTACCGTACACCTCGTCACACAAGGTTCAAGTCCCTGCGAAAATAACACACAAAATAAAAGACAACAGTTCGATTTACGAACGAAGTTCGTTCACCCAACTAATGAAAGAAAACAAAAAGAAAACATGAACTACTAAAGAGAATCACTTTAAGAATTTTCTGAGATAGAACTTTATTGTTTACATATGCTTGGCTTCTCTAAAACATGGGAGAAGCTCTTAGGTGGTGTTTCGAGATTTTTAGATGAAGATGGAAGAAGAAAGAATGCAATTTTGAGCAATGGTTACTTTCCAGTTGGTGTTTGAGGGGTTTTCCCAACTATATGGGCGCAACTATGCCGGAACAATGTGTTCCCGCCGTATAGTTGTCCTGCTGTCAAAAATTTAGGGTTTCCACCTAGCGACGCAGCTATATGGGCGCAACTATACGGTTGTAACAAAATGTTCCCGCGTATAGTTGGTCGTCAAACTGTCTCTCCCTGGGAAAGAAAATATACAAAGGCATAAAAATATCTATACGACCGGAACTATACGGTCGGAATTTTTTATTCCCGCCGTATATTTGGTCGTTAAACTCTCAGTATATTAGAAAAGAATTTGTACGCAGGAACCGATATCTATACGACCGGAGCTATCCGGCTGGAATTTTTATTCCTGCCGTATAGTTGGTCGTTAAAATGTCAGTACATATGAAAGAAAAAATTTCCATGGCAAAGATATCTGTACAACCGGAACTATATGGCCGAATTTTTTTATTCCCGTCGTATAGTTGGTCGTTAAACCTTCTGTATACATCAAAAAAATTCTATTTTTTCGTGAATTCTTTCTTATCCTTTAACTTAGTGAATTGCCATGTTTTGACAGAAAAATGACAACTTTAATTTTCGACCAACAACATTATGTAGTAATAATAAATTCTACCTTTTGAAACTATAACAAGATAACTCTAATAGCAAATCATGCAAAGAATAAAAATGCCAATGCAACATGAATGCAACTAGACTCAAGACACAAAACTAAGAAGGATGCCTAATGACTTCCGGGTTGCCTCCCGGGAAGCGCTTTCTTGTAACCAAGTAGCCAGGCTTTTATACTCCACATTTATTCAGAAATGGATGGAGTTATAGGAGTAATGTTTCTTACCTCCAACGAGTGTTTTCAGGATTTATATCATACTTTTTTCTTCTAAGACGTACCCGCTTGCGGTGCATCGGTATCTCATAAGTGTTCTCGTTGCCACATGAGGATGGATGCACCAAGCTCAGTAAATATGTATTCTTTCCTTCCCGCATAGAGGGTGTTAAAGATTTATTATCAAACTTTGAATCTTTACCTTGATTACTATTTTTAGGGTATAGCTTAGAATGTTCTTTTGGATCTAGTAGCTTGGTCTTTGCCACCGGACTTTCCTGCACCTCATTAGTAAAACAAAAGTCATAGCAAAAAGATATAAGAGGCACATAGGATTCCGTCTTTGGCTCATCATAATTGATTTCCCCGAAAAGAGTATTTAAAAAAACACTACTAGAATCATCAAAAACTTCTTCAAGGCAATTATCAGGGATTTTAGAATAATTGAAGTCCTCATCATCACTAAAGTTAGAAGAATAATAAGGATCATGAATAGGTGGAGGATCAGGAATAGGTGGGGGTCAGGTTTGAGAGCGGCTTTCAATTTATTGCATTCCTTGATTTCATTTTCTTCTTTCTTATTGATGCGTCCCCAATACTCTTCATGAAGCCATTTCACTTCATGTGCAGATGTCGGATGTGTGGGATATTCAACACGAGGCTTCTTATTTTTATTTTTCCTGGTTTTATGCTTCATGGATTTACCCTTCTTTCCTGCTTGAATGATGCAACAAGTGGAAGATATGGGAATAACAGTAGACGGTTGTTCTCCATCATTAGTAGCAGCAATCATAATATGATTAAAATAATCATCTATGAAAGGTATTGCTTTAGAAAAAACATCTCTAACTAAGGTATCATCATAAGCATTTTTTCCTCTTCTATTTTCATCTTTAAGAAACTCATTGACTAGGTTCTCTAGATCAGTAGGGAGAGGTTTTTCTTCATGCACAATTTCACATTGCCATTGATGAAAATTATTATGTATATCTCTTAAGAGTTGCCAAGCTTCTTCCAAAGTTTTTCCAAGGAATGCACCATCACACATCATATCTAGCTTATCCTTAGAAGAGTGATTTAAGCCTCCATAAAAGTGATTCAACAATAACCAATCAGGTAAATTATGATGTGGACAATCATGCATCAATTTTGAGAACCTACTATAAGCTTGTATTAAATCCGCATTGTTGCTTTGCTTGAAATTTAAGATATGAAGCCTACGCTCATAAGTTTGCTTTTGTGAGAAATACTTACCGATAAAAGCTTCAGAGATACCTTTCCATGAATTGAAGTGTCCTGCGGGATGCGATATTAGCCAATCTTTACCTTTTCCTTTCTGCGAGAACCGGAACAGATATAACTTCATCTTATCGTTTGTCTATCCATTTGCCTTCACCGTAGAACACAATGAAGTAAATTTGTCAATATGCTCATATGGATCATTGTCTGGATCTCATGTGAAAGCTATTTCCATGATCATATTTATCCACATAGGATTAATCTCATATCTATCCACATCAATAGCGGGTTGAACAATAGGAGTATGTAAATGATCAACACTCGGAGAAGCATACTCTGCAAGACTTTTACTTTCCATAGTTCCTATGTTTTTTTTAATTTCTTATAACTAAAATAAATAACAAGACTACTAACAAAAGGTAAACTATTTTTTTGTTCTTTTAAAATAATCAAAAGTAGTAGGATAAATAGCAACAAATGGAAATAAACTATATGCGAGTAGGAAGGTAATAACCGAACGCTTATCTCTCTGGCAACAGCGCCAATTTGATGACTGGATTCCTGCACCAACAACAGGGTTATTGCAGTACTTGTTGCAGCAAATATTTAAGAGTTTGTCCTGATGGGATATTGTTGAATGGAAACAACACGACCCCGCAGCCACGTTGTTAATGCGGCCACGTTTTGCACCCAAACCGTGGTTTGGAAATAACCTATTCTATAAGTTACTATAACATCGATAATTGAGAGAGGTTTGAAGTATCTAATAACAAAGAACTTTTAACAAGAAAAAATAAACTAAGACGGAAAGTAAACAGGAATATGAACTGAATTAAAAAGATTGTAGTTGTAGAATTGAATGGAATGAGAGAGGGCTTCTAGGCTTCGGTCTCACTAGTACTAGATGGGCAAATATATGTGTGATCTATAAGAGATTTCTCAGACAAATAAATGTTCCCCAATTGATTAACGGGCTGTCACACTGTGTGCACTATGCATGGTTCTCGCACGTCACCGCAAGGCAAAGGCACTTCCGGACCAAAGGATCACATAAACTCATCTTAGATCACAATAAATTCTAACTTAGCGCATTAGATCATACCTCAACCTAGAGTTGAATCAATCACTCACACATGGATGAACAACAAAAAATATATAAATATATAGTGATATCACAACCGTGTTCAATCTTGCAATTACTAAACACAAGTGAGAGAGAGAGGGAGATGGAGATGATGATGGAGATGGAGATCGATGCGTGGTGGTGGTGATGTCTTGCTTCTCCTCCCCTTCTTCTTGCTTGGATGCCTTGATGGTGATGGTGTTGAGGGAGATCTAGATCTCGAAGGTGTGGTTGAGGCAGAGCTCCGCCGTAATGGAGATCGGATGGGTGGCGGCGGCGGCGGCAGAGCTCCGCCCCTGAAGGGCTATGGCTTGGTGGCTCTCTCTTGGGTCCTCCCTCCTTTATATAGGCCTTGGGGGTGCCCTAGGGTTCCCCCAATACCGTCATATGACTTAGGAAAGGTTCTGGAGCTTTTCTGGGGTGAAATCCCGTCGTTTCCAACCTTTTTTGGCAACTATACGGGCGGAGCTATACGACCAAAAATATAACCCCGGCCGTATAGTTGCTCGTTAAACTTGAACATGCTTTTAGTATTTTGGCCGCTATTGCTTCATACGAACTCCATTTTGGGTGTTCTTGGGCTCGTTGAGTTCGTATCGTTGAGGGATACAACCCTGTGGTCTTGGATATTTATTTTGAAAAGTTGAGAAAATCATTTTTTCAACCTCTCAAATGGCTAAGTCTGGTCCCTACAGCTCCTCCATACTATGCTCTCATTGTTCCTTTTGCCTTTGTTTTGTCCATAATCATCATCAAAACCTACACACATGTCAAAGACACGGAAGAGGGATAAAATTCTACCTAAACTACTAAATGTGCAAGGCTCATATTGAATTTAACAAAAACAAGTAATCATGCATATTAAGCATAGCAATGGTTAGACGGAGCACGATATGATAGGAAAATGACACAATTTATATTGCTAAAAAGTGTTGTATATCACAACCATCACTGTGGCGAACACCAGTCCGCTGTGGGTAATTCCATCATTGTAACTGTAAGGGCTCAAGGTGTGGTTAAGAGGAAGTGGAAGAACTGTCCATCCATCATCACTGCCCTAAAGGATGGCAATTCTAACGTTGAAGACTACAATAAGCAAGAAATCTTTATATCTCCCAGCAACTTTGGGAACTTGGCAAATAGAATCTTCTGCATTACAGCTCGAAGATCATTATCCAACAAGAACGTGGTTGGTTGGTTGGTTGCTTGGAACGACAATGCTGGGAGAAGAATCTTGCGACGAGTGTACATGTTGCAAAGCTCCAACTTGCCTCTGAAGCTTGCCGTGGCAATCCAATCTCCATTGGCGCCTACCCACTGCCCAGAAGTATAACATGGTACCATAGCATCAGAGGAGAACCTGTCTAGCGGCGATAGCTTGCACGGGAGGCTATCAATTTTGAAGTAATGCAAAGATCTAGCGGTCCCTTCGTCAGGGAGGAATGAAGAACACATGGAGGCCAAATGGAATGGAAGCATCTAGAGTTGCAGTAGCTTTCGCAGATTCAATAAAAAGTTTGGACGAACCGATTAGGCTGGCGGCGGTGATGACATTGCATCGGGTTATGAGTTCTTCAAAGGGGCCTTCGGTAAACACATCGTGAAAAGGCTCAGAATCATGCTCACTATTCTTCTCACTGACGCCATCGCAAGACAACGTCTGTATTTCATTGATTGGGGTTTCAAAAGAGAGGGGGAATCAACGGCGGCAAGTACCTGAGCGAGACAAGGAAGAGAATCCGAAAGTGGCATATGGCGGCAGCGGCAGCGCGTGGTGCGGAAGGGGAAGACGCTGGGAAGAGAAGGGGAAGACGCCCTCGAGGGGGCGGGGGAATAGGCAAGGGGGAAAAGCTGGATTAATCAACACGAGCATGCGCTCCTCAGCTACATTTCGAGGAGATAGTGACCCACCGACTCCCTACTCCCTAGTACTAGTAGACGTCTAAATGATCAGAGTAGTTAATTTGGAGGAGACTGTGACCGGCCTAACTCCCTAGTACTAGACGCCTAGGGTACGGGTTGTACTATAATTCATAATTCCGAGCTCTGTATTTTTATTTTACTTGCATGGACGAGCTCTGTTTTTCTTTTTTCATGGAATGAGATCTGTATTAGGGCATCCACTATGTTATCCATAAGGGTGTCCACAAGAAAAAAGTAGTCCTTATGGATGACCACATACATAGTAGAGGTTCACCTAAGCTTGTGGCTTGTCCATAAGCAATATAAAATTATTTACTCTCTCCTCTCTCTCTTGCATGTGTATACTTTTTGCAGACATATGGGTCCCAGCTTATAGATAAGTTGACTTTATACATTATAGCTACTTCCACAAGCTATGTGGGACCCACCTTATGGAAAAAGTTCACCTTAGGGCATCCACTATGTTGTCCATAAGGGTGTCCACAAGCAAAAAGTAGTCCTTATGGATGACCACATACATAGTAGAGATTCACCTTAAGGAAATTTTCTTAAGGGTGACCCATAAGCCTGTGGCTTGTCCATAAGAAATATAAAATTATTTACTCTCTTCTCTCTATCTCTCTCTTGCATGTGTATACTTTTTACAGACATATGGGTCCCAGCTTATAGATAAGTTGACTTTATATATTATAGCTACTTCCACAAGTTGTGTGGGACCCACTTTATGGCAAAAGTTCACCTTATACATAGGTGATGCCCTTATACATATGTGATGCCCTAAGCTTATGGGACACCCTTAAGCTTTTTGGCTTGTGGAGAAGCTCCACTATGCATATGGATAGCTCTTAAGATGTACTTTTTGGCTTATGGTGTGGTTTTTTCACACATAGTGGTAATGAAGCTGTAGGTACATTTTATAGAAAGGACCAGAAGAAAACAAGGAGACACAACCAGGTCCCACAAAATTACAACAAGCACCATGCAAGGATTCGTCGAAACATAGTCTAGTCCCTGTAAGAACGAGCTATGTATTCGCTTTGTCAATTCTATGCCCATGGAAAGCTAGTTTGGCAAGGAGCTACACTTTTAGTCCTGCTTCTTACATCCAGGGTGCAAATTAGTCTCACATCTTGTAAATAGGAAAAACTAGCCCCACACCTTGCACCCTGGGCACAATTTAGTCTATTTCAAACGGATTGGATGGAATTTGAATGAACGGAGCTAATTTGACCGTGTTGAGTTGTCCTTACCAAGCAGTTTTGTGGGTTAGTCCATACTAGTAAGTTGCACCTACCTTGCACGTCAGACTCAGATAATAGAAGTATGACATATCATCACTATAAAATTATAATAGGTAAAGCTCGAAAAATAATTATACTTCTGAGCCAAATCCATAGAGTATTGGGTGTATATCTGGTTCTTGTGCTTTATATAATGTAGATTTCAACCTTTATTAGCTACTTTGGTAACATGTGTTTGAGATTTGTGCATAAATTTCATTGTGCTAAACAATATCAATAGAATCTTCTAGATCCCATAATGGAAAAGAAGATACAACCGCTAGCAATGTTGGGATTTGACAATCTTGATTCAACGACTAGTGTTCAAAGTTCTTCATACACCATATAGTTGTAAGATGTAAGATAAGGTAAGAAAAGCGAGGCGAGGGTAATTTATGACCCACACAAGGTATCGTTGTTTATAGAAAAGCCCATATGCTGAAGCTAAAATCTTGGGAATTTGACATGATATGCGAACATCATATGTCCATGTGCTCATCCAATTTACTTCGCAGTGCTCAAGTTGAATCATCACATATAAAACAATTGATGCATATGGATTGTGAAGTGTATAAGAAAGGAATCAAATTTGGCTAGATTTCAGCTAACTTGAAACTAACAATGAAATATTGAGTGAAATGCACACATGTGCAGTTTTAGTTAACTTGAGCATTGCAAAGGACAGTGTTTAGCCAAGCTAAAATGACATCAATCTACGCAAAAAAATTCTACATGAACTTTCAAAAGCAATAGAAGTCGTGGAAGGACACCACTTGCAGGCCGGTACTATTTTACAGTCTCAATCGCAAAAATGCGCGTTCAAGACAGCTAAACGTGTATGAATTTGGTTAAATACGCTCAAATTTGTTTGAAATGGACTGATTTGTACCAGGGATGCATGTTTTGAGATTGATTTTGTCCACTCTTCAAGATATAGGACTAATTTGTACCCTGGGTGCGAGAAGTGGGACTAAAACTATATTTACCACGATCTTTGGCAAGAAACAAGTTATACAGATCCTTTAACTTTTACTGTAGAAGAAAAGCTAGAGAAGTAGTAAGACCCTAACTTTCCTTCTTCCAAATAATACAATATTAAGGCCTAAATATCGTAAAATTAATTTGTACTACCTCCATCCTAGATCTTAATTAAGGCTTATATTTTTGTACATGTGTCTTGCCATGTGTACATGTGTGGCCATGTGTACATGTATTTGTACGTGTCTATGTACACGTGTGTGGTGTGCGGCCATGTACATGTATACATGTAGCTATTTGTGCGTGTGTGTGACGTGTGAGTGGCCAAGTATCTGCAGGCGTGTACATATATATTACCATATACATGACATGTTTTAGTATATGAGTGTATGTATGTATGAGAGCGAGCTGTGCTACAAACATATAATCCCTCTAACCCATATTTGGTGGTTTAGATTCATCTAGATACAGATGTATCTAGTCAAGTTTTAGTGCTAGATACATCCGTATCTAGAGTCTAGACAAATGTAAGTCAACTAATATGGATCGGAGATAGTAAATATATATGTGATATTGTGTTGTATGTATGACATACTCGCCCCAGCTGTTAGCACACACACAAAAAAGCATTATGATTGCTATATCTTATCTTATCTTATCTTACCACTATATAGTGTACGAATAACTTTGAATATTGGATCTTCTTTTCCATTCTAGCATCTAGAATATTCTATTTTTTGAACGGTCTAGAAGATTCTATTGATAGTCTTCATCATAATGAATGCTATGCACAAAACTCAGAACACACTTCTCCATCATTCTAGAATCTTCTCCCTCGTTTCTCTAGACAATGTTACCAAAAATTTCATGTTTTAGATAGCTAATAATCATTGACTTCTACATGATCTTATCTTACCACTATATAGTGTACGAATAATTTTCAATATTGATCATTGGATCAAGACTCGTGAATCCCAATATTTCTAGCATTCTATTGATAGTCTTCATCACAATGAATTCTATGCACAAAACTTAAAACACACTTCTCCATCATTCTAGAATCTTCTCCCTCATTTCTCTAGACCATGTTACCAAAATTTTAAAGTTTTAGATAGCTAATAATCGTTGACTTCTATATGATATACAAAGTACAATAACAAAATGTACACCCATACTTTATAGATGTTGATCAAATTTATATATATTTTGCTTTACCTATTATAATTTATATAGTGATGATATGTCAAACGTCTATTATCTCAGTCTCACATGTAGGACACGTGCAACTTACTAGTATACAAAGTACAAGAACCAAATATACACCCATTCTTTATAGATGTTGATCAAATTTATATTTTTCTGCTTTACCTATTATAATTTTTTATAGTGATGATATGTCAGACATCTATTATCTAACTCTCACGTGCAGGGCACATGCAACTTACTAGTATTATACAAAGGCTAGGAAAACAGGATTTTTTTGGGATTGTTGAATCTTCTCTTTCCTCTTCCTATAGCTAGTTTTTAGCACTCCAAAGTAGCAATGATGTTGGAGGTTCTCTCATGGCTAAGGGCATCCGCAATGTGCAAAAAAGCACACCTTAAGGCCTATGTGGCATTTCCTAAGGTTCACCTTATACTTGTGGAGAAAATAAACATGTCTTTAAACCTTGTAGACTTAGGCCATCTGTATGTATCTTATTTTATCTTACCACTATATAGTGTACGAATAACTTTAAATATTGACCATTGGATCAAGACTCACCGATCCCAACATTTCTAGCCGTTGTATCTTCTTTTCCATTCTATCTTCTAGAAGATTCTATTGATAGTCTTCATCATAATGAATGCTATGCACAAACCTCAAAACACACTTCTCCATCATTCTAGAATCTTCTCCCTCGTTTCTTTTGACCATGTTACCAAAATTTTCAAGTTTTAGATAGCTAATATTCGTTGACTTCTACATGATATACAATGTACGAGAACTAAATATACACCCATACTTTATCGATGTTGATCAAATTTATAATTTCTTCTTCTTTACCAATTATAATTATATATAATGATGATATGTCAAACGCCTATTATCTCAGTCTCACGTGCATGGCATGTGCAACTTACTAGTATAAAGTTGCACATGCCTTACACACGTGAGAATCGGATAATAGAAGTATGACATATCATTTTTTATATAAAATTATAATAGGTGAAATAATTATAATTTTGAGCCACGTCCATAAAGCATTAAGTGTATATTTGGTTCATCTACTTTGTATCATGTACTCCCTCCATTCTAAATATAAGATGTTTTAGCTTTTGTGAAAGGAATGCATCTAGACGCATTTTAGTGTGTAGGTTCCGAGTGAACCTACACATTAAAAGGTGACTATATACACTCGTTTTAAAAAAGCTAAAACATCTTATATTTTAGAACAAAGGGAGTAGAGACCAACCTATTAGCTACCAAATACTCGAAATGCTCTAGAGAAATGACTAAAAAGATTCTAGAATTATCAATAGTATCTTCAAGATGATAAAATGGAAAAAAATATTCGATGGCTCGCAATGTTGGGACTCGTGAGTCTTGATCCAACAGTCAATATTCAAAGTTATTCATACACTATATAGTGCTAAGTTAAGATAAGATAGACAATAGTATCGAATTATCAATAGTATCTTCAAGATGATAAAATGGAAAAGAATATTCAATGGCTCGCAATGTTGGGACTCGTGAGTCTTGATCCAACAGTCAATATTCAAAGTTATTCATACACTATATAGTGCTAAGTTAAGATAAGATAAACAATAGTATCTTCTATATGATGCTATAGAATGGAAAATAAGATGCAATTAATGTTGGGATTCACGATCCCTTGATCAATCCAATGGTGAATGTTGTTTAAGTTATTCGTACACTATGTAGTCGTAAGATAAGATAAGAAAGACAATCAATATTATCTTCTATATGATAGAATGGAAAAAAGAGGATCCAACGTCTAACAATGTTGGAATTCACGAGTCTTGATCCAATGGTCAATATTAAAAGTTATTTGTACTCTATATAGTGGTAAGATAAGATAAGAAATAATATCAATAATACCTTGATGTAATTAGGGTGCTTCATGCTAAATGTATGGACCTCGATGTAATTCCCACTTTTTTAGTTTCTTGATGTAAAATGTACTCCCACCATCTTTGTAAAATTCAAACCTACAAGTAAGTGGTAAAATTTAAACGTATTTAAGCTTAGTTGTCAATGAGTATGAAAATTCTTGGATTTCAAGACGAACGACCAAGGTTATGGCCATATCTACATCATACTTTATGCTGATCATGATCCCATATCCAAGAATATGCATGCCGCCAAATTTGCCCATATTTTGGAAAAATACGAAGAGGGAGCAGTATGAAGAGTAAGGCTCGATTAGCTCCTCTATCGAGAAGAAGTCGAACCTGACTGATTTCCTTACTTAATTTTAGGGTGCTTCGTGCTAAATGTATGGACCTCGGTGTAATTTTACCTTTTTTGTTCATTGATGTAAAATGTACTATGATGGCTCAATGCACGGCGCCCAGAAAAGTGCTTGGGAACCCCAAGAGGAAGGTATGATGAGCACAGCAGCAAGTTTCTCTCAGTTATGAAACCAAGGTTTAATCGAACCAGTAGGAGCAAGGAAACACCTCAAAGGTGTTACTAGCTAAGCTTTGGCAAGGCGCACTACCGGTGCTAGTAGCAACGTGGAGACCTGCACAACACAACCACAGAACTTTGTCCCCAACTTGCGATGAGGTTGTCAATCTCACCGTGTTTTGCGGAAAACAAAGGATTAAACGTATCGAATGGAAAGAAGTAAAAGTTTGCAGAAAGTAAACACAAAGCAGTAAACAGTTGTAGATTGTGTGTAAAGAAAAGGACCGGGGTCCATAGTTCACTAGAGGTGGCTCTCCTTAAGATAGATAACATGCTGGGTGAAAAAATTACAGCGGGGCAATTGACAAATACCGAGAAAGCAATACATGGATATACTAATCATCTTGACTCCTTTGAGACTTGATTGGGCATTACAACATAATACATAGACCGCCATCCAACTGCATCTATGACTAATAGTCCACCTTCAGGTTATCATCTGAACCCCCTCCAGTATTAAGTTGCAAGCAGCAGATTATTGCTTTATGAACTGCGTGTAAAGTAAACAATACGATTGTTCTATGAACAAAGGATTGTTGTTTTCTCCCTAGTAGCAACAGCACATCTAGTACCTTAGATATTTCTGTCACTTCCCCAGATTACCAGAGGCATGAACACACTATCGAGCATAAATACTAACTCTTGGAGTTGCTAGCATCTACTTGGCCAAGATAGCTACTAACGACGGAAAGCATGCAAGATCACAAATAACAAAGACATGATAGAATCAATAATCAATCTGAAATAGCATCTCAATATCCATCGGAACCCCGCAAACACAACATGTAGAATTACAAATAGATGATCTTGATCATGAACGGAGCTCACAAGATCTAAACATGAAAGCACAAAGGAGGAGGACCAGCCATCTAGCTACTACATGGATCAGTAGTCCAAGGATGAACTACTCACGCATCACACCGGAGGCTTGCATGGTGATGAAGTAGGCCTCCAGGGTGAATTCCCCTCTCCGGCAGGGTGCCGGGAAGAGCTTCAGAGCCCTCCCGATCTAGGGATGGAGATGACAGCGGCTACAGTCTTTCATGGATTTTTGATCGGGCCCTTAGGGTTTTCGTCCCGAGGGCAATATATAGGCGGAAGGAGAGGCCGAGGGGGTGCCTGGGCTGGCCACACCACCCCCTGGCGTGGGCCAGGCCTGGCCGCGCGGCCAGGTGGTGTGGCCTCCCTCTGGCACTTCTCCGTCTCGTATTCTGGCACTTGATCCCTTCCGAAAAATAGGCACTTTGGCTTTTGTCCCGTCCAATTCCAAGAATATTCATTTTCTGACTTTCCTGGAACCAAAAACAGCAGAAAACAGGCAGCTGGCACTGTGGCTCTTGTTAATAGGTTAGTCCAAGAAATCATATGAAAGGTACTCCAAAGTTGGAACAAAACACAAGAAAGTGGATAAAACCAAGCATGGAATATCAAAAATTATAGATACATTTGCAACGTATCATACTACCACTGTCATCCATATAAAATTCGAACCTAAAAGTAAGCGCGATATATTGCTCTTAAAATTTTCAAAAAATCTTTTGAAACTAACCAGGAATTCAGTACGTCGATAATCACCGAAAGTTTTGGAAACTAACCAGGAATTCAGTACCTGCCATGAAAAAATGGTAAACATGAGTAGTCCGCACTTTAATTTTTATGCCCACCCTTGGATTTTAACGCGCACCTTCTTGGTACTTCGGGGAAGATTCTTCGTTAGAGAGAAAAAGAAAAAGTTCCCAATGACCGGAATTATTTTGCACACGAATATTTTGGATCTGAATGCCCTAGACCCAATTTTCAGAAAAAGAGGACTATTGTGCAAAACTTGAGTAGTCTATACTTCTAGTAAACTAGGGTCACCCAAAAATTAACCCCAAAGCTGCCAAAGAAAAAATTGGAAGAAAAAAACAAAGAGCGAGAAGAGATTATTAACGGGAGGCAGTGCGAGGGCAGCGAAGGAGTTGAAGGCGGTGCGATGTCAGAGTAAATCTAGTTGACGGGTTTCTGACACGAGGTACGTGTACCTACTACTAGTAGCATAGTACTACTATGTTTACTCTCTCCTTCACTGTCTGTCACCATCCATCCTCTCTCCCCCTCCTGTGCAGCGCCCCGGCGTGCATCGGTCGGCTTATCTCTCCCTCATCCCACTGTGTGGCGCCGCACGTGTGTGCCTTGGTATGACCGCGCTGTGTGTGTGGCCTGTTTTTTCGTTTTTTTAACAAGAGTCTCTAGCGTGTTGGTCTGCTGCCTTGGTGTGCATATATAGGAAGAGGACATCGCAGATTTCACAATGTCCTGCTCCATGGGTTGGTGTTGAACAGTAGCCAGACCGAATTCCACCATGCTTAGGACCATCATGTCACACCCCTCCCTAAAAAATTCCATAGCACCGTAGGCTATATTCTCAATATGTGTATATAGTTATTATTAATAGACTTAATGTATGCCTTTTTTCTCTATGAAGATTGTTGGTTAATAAAAACATAATGATTGTTAAACCCACATGTGATAGTAACCATGGAGAATCATCATACGTCTTCCCTTCTCCTTTTTTTGCGAAAAGCATCTTGGCATTAAAAGAAACATTGAACAATACAAATAACCTCAACAAAAACTAAAATTACATCGAAATCCTTGAGATGCCCTTCGTCTTCAACCTTACTTGCCCGCGCCACGAGGAGCAATGGTACCTATCAGATTGACATGTTTTTTTGCAAAGTTATCGATGATATCCCTACGACGGAGGATGATGGCCATGCGGGTGTTGTTCACGCCCGACGTGCCCTGGAATACACACTGCTCAAGGAGACTGATGAAGATGTCTAGCTCGTCGTGCTGGGCAAGATGCTGCACGATAACAGCTACCTCCATGTAGACGTCCGCCGGTGCGGCAAGCAAAGCCTCGGAAAGTTGCAGGGCCATCAGTGCACGGAACAGATCGTCTCCAGAGAGACTAGCCAGTGAAGTGGTGAGTACGGCAACAACCTGGGGCGGAACACCTGGACCAAAAATTGGGGCTAAAAGTCAGTTATAGGTAGGCTAGATGAATGAAGTCCATAGAAGAAAATTATATCGTTGCCGGTAGAATGAATTGTGGCAAACGTACCTGTTGGGTATGCATCATGGCACATGGCCTAAAGGCAGACAGTGAGGTCATCCACCATGCCTGTGATGACACCGAAGCTGGTGAGGAAAGAGTCCACTATCTTCTTGAGCCAGACTGCAAATATGGCGTCAAAATGGGTGCGTGCCACGACGCGTGCCAGCATGACACAAAGGCGCTACAAAGAGTCGAACTGGGGCTGGGCGTCCCTGGCTTTCTCTATCAAACGGATGGCGCTCTCCCACACAACCTCCATCTTTCCTTCTCTCTCTCTCTAGATATCGCTCTGCGGCAGACTCCACCGCTGCTCAATCTAGATACTTTTGTACTCTTGCTTTTGGACGTGTAGTACATATATACTACTAGTAGTAGTACTCGTACAAGAAATCAATGGTATAAAGCTACTACCACCAGTATAGTTGACCTTCAAGTATTAAGTGCCTACCTAACAAAGCCTTCATGCTTATCTTGGTAATTATGCGGCCTCTTGCATAGCCAAATCTAAGGCTGGTCATAGTGGGTAGTAACTTAGAGTAGTAATATACATATGTTACTAGTCTAAGTTACTACCTCCATAGTGAAAAATAACATAGGTGTGGTATCATGCACAGTGTTAACACCCGGATTTTTAATCCCAGATGCTTGTTATGTCATTCATCACAATCCCAGGATTACCATTTTTGCGAGACATAACAGATTGGATATCACAGTACATCTTCCATTACAAACCGTAAATAAGGTCTTACACAAATAAGGATCTCATGATCCAGTCTTAATACAACAAGCAGCGGAATAATTAATAAGCGTAGCAGTGGGGTCCATCTTCAGGGGCACAGTTAATGCTGACGAAGGCAGATAGTCCTAGTTATCATAGCTGTCCTGCTGGCCATCATCTTGGTAGTATCCTTCATAGTTTGGCCATGAGAATAGCCAGGGACAAAAACGATGAGTACTCTTTAAGTACTCACAAACTACCACTAACAAGTAGTATAGTTCTAAGTTAAAGTGTTAACTCTAAGTTTAACTATAAAGTTAAGTTTGAAACCTAAGCTGAGTTCAGAAGCAAAGAAAGATAAAATAAAGTTCTATAATCACTTAAGTTGGGAAGCTAGTGTCATAAACACAACCCTGTTCTGGTCCAGTCAAGATTCATTATTCATTTCATAAGTTGTTTCGAAAACATCTGACAACGAAACAGTATGGCCATTCCAACTGTCCATAACCGCGGACGCTGCTATTCGAATAGTTTGACACTCTGCAGAGGTGGTACACTTTCACCACAAGATTCGATACATCTATTAGGGATAACCCTGAATCATCATACTTAGTATGCAGATAATCAAACATAACCTTTCCTTTACACACCCTAGTATAAGCACCTCTCCTATGAGTATGGCCTCCCAACCATGACCATCTATCATCTTGGGCACTGCATAGGTGGACAACATTGAGAGGTAGCCTCAGCTCAAACCTCTCCCGCGAGGGAACTAATACTAATGCATATAAACTTCTGGCTAAGCCTTACCCAAATCAGGTATTGTGGTTGTACGGATAAATTGGAATGGTATCGCATCCAAATCCAACCATCAGGTTTTGTAAAAGGGTTAAGGCTCATGCCTCAAAATTTTCATCATCATAAACCATTTGTGTTTCTCAACACATGTCAAAACATCTCAATATAATGACTCATCATTCCAAGGTTTTCACAATTCATTTTCACCAAGTGTTCCCATCTAAAGTGACTCAAGTTTTCATTTAGCTTTAAGCTACTAAGTTAAGAGTGTTCACTAAGGTGGGATGCTAATCTCAATCTCATGCCATAGAATGACATCTAAGGTTATCTAGATAGGTCAAGTTTTATACTTTTTATGCTACCTTCAAACAAGTAAGGAACTTGGTAAAGTAAAGGAAAGTAAAGCTTGGAATTAAAACTTGGAATAGGTATAAGTCCAAAATGGTATAACCAAAGCATGCCTAAAGCCTTTTCTTAGGTTATCTAGCTTGCAACGGTTAGCTTGCATTGTTAAATGATGGCTTGCTAGTATAATACTTGCAAGTGTTAGCTTGCCTTGGTTCGTGCAGTGGTTGAAGTTTTCTTCCTCCTCTTGATAGCACTCCTCCTCCTCGAAAGCTTGGTCGGTACTATCGTCTATAAATACATACAGAGTACCTAGTCACCAAACAATACTTAACTAGTCTACTTAGCACACTAAGGCATGCATTTTAATGATCTATTATCATCACAAGCATCACAAGGTTTTATTAACTAGCTTCATTCTTTTTTATTTAAGAAAAGTAATTTCTACTCATTGAAAATAACTAAGATTTAATATTCACCACTTAAAATATGGGATCATGTGGACACATGTCATCACCACATATTCTAACATGTGGGAATGTGATTTAAGGGTTGGATCACCTTTTAATAAGTTTAAGTTTAGAATTTAATCATTTAAAGTGACTAGAAATGCCTATATAGCATTATTTTGGTACTAGTCCAAAGTCACTGCATGCAAACCTTAATATTATTATATATTTAGATAGGTATGGTTAAATGTGATTTTTGAGAGTTGGAATCAACTCAAAAGCTATCATGGTTGATTTTAGAAAAATGTTTGAATATGCAAAAGCTTATGTCTTTTTATTTTTACTAGGAGAGATCTCTAACTCTAAATGAATTAAATCCAACGGGCTTGGATAGATCTTTTCAGTAGCTTTCTAACAAAATTTGAATCACTCAATTTGGTTTAGTAAATCTTTTGGAATTGATTTTTAAACTAAGGGACAGAAGTGAGTTCAAACTAAAATAGAAATATCCATATTTGAATTCACAGGCTAGCGCCGGAAAGGAAATGGGTCGCCCCAGTGGCGCTCAGAGGCGCAGAGGGCGGCTGACAGGTTGGTCCCGCTTGTCAGCGAGACTTAAAACCCGAAACGGTACGGGACAATCTAGGCGCTACGATTAGAACAAAGATCGACGGCTCACTGTCGTCGTCGATGACGGACTCGTCGCCATCAAGACCGAACCCTAAACGTCCAGCGGGGTTCTACTGGGGACGTACCAGGGCTCTAGCTACTGCGACGAGGCGGGCAAACGAACTAGTGGACGGCGGCGAGCTCAGGTGAGGTCGCGGCAGGGGCTGCGGTGGACGGAATCAATGGCAGCGTCTCCTCCTCTGAGCGCGCTCCTCCGGCGCAATTCCGGCGAACTATGGCTCGAGCGGCTCCGACGAGAGGTGGGGAAGGATCAGTGAGGAGAGGGGAGTGGAGTGGTGTGAGGAGTTTGTGCTGGGGAGGGATCCTTTTATAGGGCGACGAGGGGACCGAGCGGCACAACCGCGAGCTCGTCGGTGACGCTGACACATGCGGCTAGAGGCATGGGCGGCGTAGGCAGACGGTGGCCTGCCTCCTGGCGATGCTCTACGGCGTTAATGTGTGGCTAGGGGTGGTGGCATTTGGTCAGGAGCGTCCCGCGCTCTGGGAGACAGAGGCGGTGCTCGACACGGCGCACGGCGACTGTGGGTCGCGCGGCGGTGCACGACCGTGTCTGGCGGGGTGCTGGGGTCGAGGTGGAGCAGCGTGCGGGATTTTGTGTCAAGTGGCGGTCTGCTGCGTGCTGGCGACGATCGTGCTCTGGCGCGCTCTGGCGAGCTTGCAGAGAGAATGGGCGGCGGTGCTGGGGTGTGGTCTAGGGCCTGGCTGGGCTTGGGGAAGGGGCAGGGAGGTGCAGTAGGGTTAGGCGGAGCTAGTGGTGGTGCTGGAACGGCGTTGCGTGGTCTGTGGCGCATTTCCCTCTTCTGGCTGGCGGTGACCAAAAAGGGGCAGTGCTCCACTGCTGCTGCAGCTTAGGGGTAGGCCGGTGATCACTTGGTTGGACTTAGGGGGGACAAGGGAGAGTAAAGAGGGTCAACTGGGGGACAATGGCTTAAGTAGAAACAGTAATAGTTAGGCAGTTTAGTTTCTGTCTGCAAGGTGTTTGTCGAAATGGCCGAAAGAACTCAAGTTTGGAATTTTTAGATGATTTTTGGTGGAGTTGCTAGGCACATGCTTAAGCATCTGTGGTTGCTTGGGATTTTAAAATGGAGCTCATTTGAGTGGTTCTTGAATAAGTCGGATCTTCTCATATGAACTACGTTCAATTTTCAAATGCCATTTAAACTAGTGTTAGAGAGTTTTTGGCAGATCACAAAGTGGGCCTTGGTATATCACTACATGTACTAGCAAGGGGTGCAAAGATCCACATTTGTTTCTGTTAGGTTTTGAGTTCTAGGAATAGCCAAAGTGGGCATGGTAGTTAAAATGGCACAAATGACCATTTGGTTATTTTATTCATTTTGATTTGTTTTTCTTTGAGATTTGTTTGGTAATGATCTAGATGATGTTTAGTGCACCTAAGAATCATTTTACAAGCAATGGATCACTTAATCAAGGCAATTTAAAATAACTCCTATTTAAATGCACACACATATGAATGCTTTAATATTTTTAAATGGAAAAGTTTTTGTTAACCCTAATTTTGATGATTTGGATCTTAATAACCTTGGATTAGAGTTTTGGGATGTTACACACAGTCTCATTTATTGCAATGTAGACTCATTTGTCTTGAAATGTGTGATGTTATGGTAACATAACTAGTTACCACAAGCCTCTCTCTCATCATTTAATTGCATGCCATATCATCTAAATGCTTAGTTGGAAATACAAGTAGGACTAGGTTACTACCCAAGTTACTCCTACTATGACTAGCCTTAACATGGAGAACTAGTACTGCCTGTTCAAAAAAATATATACTCCCTCCATTTCAAAATATAAGATGTTTTAGTTTTGTGAAAAGAGTGTATCTAGACCGCTTTTAGTTTATATGTTTATTTAGATTTGAAGTGAACCTACACACCAAAATAGGTCTAGATGCACTCTTTTCACAAAGCTAAAACATCTTATATTTTGGAACGGAGGGAGTACTAGCTAGTACTATAGTACTAGTATGTAGCGACCTCGGATCGTTAAGGATCCTAAGTCCCTGTGATTAACATGCTAGTCCCTGGATCATTAGCTAGCACTCACAATCGATGAAATATCATGTAAAACACAAGTCTTTATTACATGAAACGAATAATCCAGAGTTTACATTATTACAACAGAAGCAAAATATATAAAACTTGGAGTCCCATCAATGCCATAGGCAGGTTTAGTGAAGACTCGTGATCCTAGCGCACCTTTCAACGATCTCCAAATTTTGCACATAAAACGTGCAGCCAAACGAGTTGGTCAATACTTTGAATGTATTGGAAAATTACACCAAGGAAAGAACAAGACTAACTCTACATGCAAGGCGAGAGTAGGCTTTGGGGTTTATTTGCATAAAGCCAATTTTATCAATGTAATAAGAAAAGAGGAAGAAAGTTTTCCCTACTTTGTAAACTTTGATAAATAGTATAGGGTCAAATGGAACACGAGGATATTACTCACCAAGTGCCCAATCAACCTAACACTTGGATATTACACACCAGGTGGCACTTGGATATTACGCACCAACTTACTTGGATATGACACACCAAGTTCCCAAATTCCCACCTATTAGCGATATTACGCATGCCATAGGGTTTGAAAAACTTTTGTTTGAAAAGAGAGAGGAAGATCTTTCAGAGGCTCCATCCTTCAGATGCTCAAAATGTTCTTTTCCGTGAACTCGGCTAATCGATCAGATTGCAATACTCTCGAGAGGTTGTGCACTTTCCCCACAATCCACGATCAAGTCCTTTTACAGACAAGACCATGGCGAAGCCTTCCCTTAGTAGCCCCTCTACCAGCTGGATCCAACCGTGCCAAGAACCTCCAAATGTTGGTACCCCGGTGAGGTTTCCCACTAAGTACTAAGCCAAGACAGAGCCCATATGTATTGTGGTTGCACGGGAAGCTTCTGAATTTTGAAACATGGCAGACTTCTTTGATTCCTGGGCGGCCGTCCTCCACCAAAATCTCACTCGTTGTCCCGACAACCATTCTGCCCAGAAGAAAACTTAGTTTTATTTTGAAGGGGTTTTGGAGAAGAAAAGTTCGCTCGAGAGAGCTATCATACTTAGAAAATTCTTGAGTCTTTCGAACCCTCCCAACGGTATTTGATATATATATAGCATAGCAAGCAATACTTAGCAAAAACAGGGGGAACCTATTAGGACGGAAAATCCTAAGTATAAAGCTGCTCATGGCATACTACAAAATCGCACTTGCAAAAATAGTAATAAGAAAGCTACTAAAAACCTACACATGCATACTACAAGATTTGAAGAGTAAAACATGCATAGTCAAAAACTGGGACATAACATGAACAAGTGGTGTAACTTGCCTTATGTTTGTGTTATGGGTGATGATTGAATTCTTCTGCAGCAATCGCACTCTCCGAACAATCTAACGCGAGGACAAAACAATTCCAATCAACACAATTACAAACATAACAACCACAACAATGATGAACACAAGCATGCATGATGATTTAATATTAGTTCTTTGAGTGGTATTAGATCATATGATGCATGTAGGAGATCATTTAATGCAATAGGGTATTTGTTATTAAATCTTGATGACCAAAAAAAAGCTTTAGTAGTTCTGTTGCAACTTCTGTCCTAATTGTCTAATTAAATTTGGTTATTAGTTTTACTAGATAGAGGACATTAATACGGACCAGGAGGAATTGGATTCATCTTAATCGGAGTTATAGATCTTTTTCTAGGATTTATTTAGTATTTAATGGAGTTTAATAAATCTGAACAGATCATACTGACAACAAACAAAACTAAGTACAGATCTGAAAACTACGCAAGATTATGAACTCAGGGACATATTACTCGTATTTTTCGGATATGTAGATTATTTACTATGAATTTAATGATTGAAAAGGCCAATAATACTAATTAATTATTCGCCGGTAATCTATAAAGTAAACTTGTAATTTTATTCCAGAATCATGTTCTATACAATTTTGTGAATCCATGGGTATATCATTTGTATTTTTCTGAGTTGTATTTTATTTTCTGTGAATTAATTGCTCCAAAAAGTGTATTAAACCATTTAAATAATCACGACAAATACTTACAGTAAATGTCTAATACAATTATATATTAATACTTTACACGATTTTGTGATTCCAACGGTATATCATTTGCGATGTTTGGACATAGTATGAATTTTCTATGGATTTTACAAGTTAGATCTATAATCTGTAATTTTAAATTCGAACGGAATATTCCAGAGAATATTCCGCTGACTTGACAGGTTGACCGGGACTAGATGCTGACCTGACGACGACGTGGCGGTGACGAGGCAACTGATCGGGATGATTGAATCTCGACCGTCGGGATGAGATCCGGTGGCTAGAAGAGAAGTTGGCTCAAAATAGATCCGATTTTGCCTAACAAAGGACTAGAAGTAGATCTGTGTTAGATAGATAAATCCGTAGGTCAAATCGAAAAACTTTGAACATGAAAGTTGTGGAGGATGATTAGATTTACCTTTTCAGCAAAGGAATTTGTATTTCAAGAAACGAGCGCGAGTAGATTTTAGAATTACGCCATCAGATCTGAAATATTGCGTTGCAAAATTATCCGGCCGTGGTGGATGAAAAGAGGTGAGGTTTGTCGGAATTGAAAGATTTCGACGAGATCTACAAGTTTCGTGGTGAAGCCGAAGGCAGCTGACGAAGTTTAGAAGGGTTTAGAAACGAAATACGATTCGGTAGGTGTAGATTCGGGATTTCAGAAAGGAGAAGTGTTATAGCTGTGGCTCCGATGGATTATTTAGGCTTTTAAGTTGATGGGAAGATAGATCTTGGAGTAGGGAACAAGTAGAAACAAACGGAAGTCAATTCCGAGTTGTAGATAAAAAGTTATAAGTGTTTGAATAGAGATAGGTTTAGAAATCAGATTTTCGCACGCTTTTTAAAGCGGAGGTGGGATCCATCCCGTGCGCTGGCTGGTTCGGTCGGCTGAGTGGGCCGGCCGGGTGGCCCATTTGGTTTTGTTTTTTTGTTTTTTCTTTTTCTTTTTCTATTTTGGTATTTTCTTTATATCTTTTGTATACGAACTCCAACTGACATGATTCTTGTTTCTAATTTTTTGTAAAATTCCGTAGATAATTATAAGATCATATTTGTAATATTTTCACTAGTTTGGAGATAATTTATTTATAAATTTCCATATATTCCTTATAGGAACATTTGGTTAAATCAACTATCGGATCTAGATATTAGGATTTGGATTCAAATTTTGGGAACTTTGCATGGATGCAAAGAAATGCTTATGAATGCTTCATGATTTTTATTTTTGCAAACATTCACACAAATCCTAAAACTAAAACTCAATTCACGCCTTTTTGCCTATATGGCTACTTAGGTATTATCAAAAGGATATAGGGTTTTATGCATTTGGCCTTATATGGCTACTATGCAATATTTCTAAATAACTTCTTAGGGTTTTATTTTAACCACTCAACCAAAACACACAATGCCACAAATGCCCAAAACAACAAGTTCAATCAAGTAACATGAAGGAACACATCCTTAACATCCAATGAAAATGAAGATGTCATGTTATCTTCTCTCTTTTCAAGCAAGTGGTGAAAAGCATCTAGAATGGTTTCATAAATCGAAGTAGAGACTTTAAGGGTCAAATAGGGAAATTAGAATATCACTCCACCATAATTGGGAAAGTCATTTTATTCCCTCTCTTTAATCATCTAAGCATGGTTGGATATTTAAAGAATCAAAGAGTTGAAAAGAAAATGAAAACAAGTTGGATAGTCATGTTAATCCAATCTCATACAAGTTTCTGAATTCAAGGAAGGAAAATCATAACAGAAAGTTTCTTTTCTTTGAGAAAATTCAACAAAGTCAAACAATTCAACCAAGTTATTTTATTAACTTTACATTCCAAAATTAGGAGAATTTTGGGATGTGACATAGTAGTACTGTATTCCCTCTGTTTGCGAATGTTTTGTTGGTACCAAGACGTGGCCTTGAAAATCGGTGAGAAAATCTTGGGAACGTTATTAGAGATAGCCTCTTAACTACACCGTAATTCTCTCCCCATTGGTTCATTTTTTTCCTTCGCGCTCTACCGCATGCAGAGAGAAAAGGTAGATGTCAGAAATTAGGGGTTGAAATAACTAGGGCTCTAGAAATTACTCCCCATCTCATTGCATTTTACTACTCCTCATATTCTGTACCTCGTGTGAGGAACCCATCGCAGCTTTGCTATGACATCATACCGCAAAACAGAATATTCCATTTTACAGTTCAGTTTTTGTAACATCCCAAAACTTTAATCCAAGTGATCAAGATCAAATCTACCCAATTTAGGGTTAACAAAAACTTTTACCTTTTTAAAAATCTTTAAGCATTCATATGTATGTGCATTTAAATAGGAGTTGTTTTGAATTGCCATCATTGAGTGATCTATTAGTTGTAAAATGACTCTAAGGTGAATTACACATCATCTAGATCACCCCCAAGCAAATCCCAAAGCAAAAGAAATCAAAAAGAATAAATAATGGAAATGGTCACTTTTGCCATTTTAATCACCTAGCCCACTTGGGATATTCCTAGCACTCAAATTCAAACAGAAGAAATTGTGGATCTTTGCACCCCTTGCTAGTACAAGTAGTGATGTACCAAGGCCCACTTTGTGATCTCCCAAAAAGATTCAAACTCTAATTTTAAATAACATTTGAAAATTGAAGTGTATGTATCAAGATCACACTATTTCAAAAACCATCCAAATGAACTCCATTCAAAATCCCAAGCAAACCTAGATGCTCAAGCATGAGACCAACAACTCCACCAAAAATCTTTCAAAAATTCAAAAGTTTCTCTCATGCGGCCATTTGGTCGAACAGGTGGCAGGCAAGATTTTTCTGCCTAACTAATATTGTTTAGTGATCAATGCTTGGTTGAGTTTTTGGGCCCAATTTGGTTCCCCTGTCTCCCCAGCTCTAACCAAACCCTCACCGGCCTACCCTTTAGCCTGGAGCAGCAGTTGCGTGCCGCCCGTTTTTGGTGACCGCCGGTCGAGCATGCGCAGCTCGCAGCAGACCATGCCGCGCCAAAACAGCACTGCCACTAGCTCCGCCCAAACCTATCGCACTCCCCTGTCCCATCCCCGAGAGCAGCCAGCCCCTGGACCACCCTAGAACCGCGCCGCACTACCCTCTCTATGCTGCGCTAGAGCACGCCAGAGTGCCCTCGCCGCCAGCACGCCACAGACCGCGCCTCGACACCAAACCGCGCACGACGCTCCGCCTCGACCCGCTCACCCCGCCAGACATGGTCGTGCACCGCCACGCGACCCACAGTCGCCGGGAGCCGTGTCGAGCACCGCCTCTGTCCCTCGGAGCGCGGGAAACCCCCGACCAATTGCCACCGCCCCTAGCCACGCCATTACGCCATAGAGGACCGCCAGCAGACCGCCCACTGTCCGCCTACCTCGCCCACACCGGTAGCCCTCTGTATCGTCGTCACCGACGAGCTCCTCCCATGTCGCACTGCCGCTTCGACCCGCTATAAATAGAGTGCCTCCCAGCACCAATTCGTCACACCATTCTCCTCCACTCCCCCTCAGAACACTCCTAGAGCCCCACCGGAGCAAGCCGTAGCCCGCAGCACCGGAATTTCGTCGGAGTCTGCCGCGGAAGGAGGAGAAGGGAGCCGTTGATCCAGGCTATCTCTAGGGACGCCGCCAGTACTAGGAGAACCGCCACTATAAGAAATATGCTAACTGGTGAGCCCAAATATTGGTCATAGAAATGTTATAGTAGTCCATCTATGACCTTTCTATGACCAAAAGCAGTAGGTCATGTATCGAGCATCACTATAGACAGCTAACGACCTTTTTTATGAATTGGTCATGGAACCCATGACCAAAAAAATTGGTCATGGGCTACCTAACCTCTCCACGTAAGATCCTACGTGGCCGATCCTACATGGCAAATTCATGACCAAATCAGATGGTTGTTGATCAAATTCAGCCTAGTCCAGTTTAGGTGCTTTACATCGGCCGAACCCAACAATTTTGTACTTTTTTCTATCAATTTCGATGAGTTACATGGGCCAGTCATAACATTTTGGCCTTCTTATTTCTAGGCTTCGGCCTTCTAATTTTTGGGCTTTGGCCACTGTACAAATCATTATTTATTTCAAGCAATCCAAATTAATTTGGTAAATTGTCCACCATTCCAGTCCAAGATAGTTTGGGCCAAGGCCCTTATGAAGCCGAAATAGAATTTGGCCCGATTGTGTTTTCAACCATTTTAATTTACAGATTTTAAATTTTCACGATTGTACAACAAATAATCAAATTTTCAATTAGAACAGAGAAAACACAAAAATACAAATAACATCCAAAACTACAATATTTTCATAGTTTCTTATCTATCACCATATTAAGCTACAAATACAACAACTACTATTTGCTAACTGGGGCTTCAGGCTTCGTCAAATCTCCCCATGCCGGAGCTCTTGTCGATGAGGGGCATACCACTTTCCTGAAACGGACAACAAAACAAATCAGTTAGAAACAAAACGAAGAACATCTACAAACAGCTAGGATTAAAACATGATGAAGAGCACAAAGGTAACAATAGATCTGTGGGGCAACCAAGATAGCCAACATCGATGAGTCACAGTATCAAAGAAACATCACAGTAAGAAACAATAATATAAGTCCAAGTCATAGTATAGAAGAAATATATAGCTTATCAGGCATACAAGTTAAAATAGGAAAATAACACAGAGCATTACAACTTACAGTGGTATCTGACACCTGAAACATATTCACAAGCCCCTGGCTTAGAAACTAAACTAAAAAATCAGTAAGATGCGTGGGATACAATTAATATCAACAATCACCACCTACTTCCATAATGCAATCATATTTGGGACCTACAAAAACCGGTGAGGTGTAGAGAGGGAGAGAAAGATATGCATACCCTTGTGTCGTCGACATCTGGTGAGACGGGCATCATGTCAAAAAGTGAGTCGCCACTGTTGTGGGAGAGTTCATCGATAATATGGTGCTTGAGGTCAATATAACAGCCTAAGTATGAGAAAATAGGGAGTCGGGAACAATCAAGATAGACCATGGAAGCATGGTCCATAACAATGTATGTTATCTAGTTAGGTACAAACATCAGTGGAAATATGAGAGAAGAAAAGCCATAGGTTGCCATGATAATAGTGAGCAAAGAATTTCCAATTAATCTAGAACACTTATCGAGTAACTTCATTTTACAAGTTGACCATATTTCTGGGTTTCTGACTTCTGAGTAAAGAATTTCATGCACAAGGTAAATTTGACATGCTAAAATAGTTCCTAGTCTAGTACTCAAGATAAACAGAACCGTACCACACAAGTCATACCACAAAATAAACAAAACAACAAGCCTGCGGGTTTCCAACCAAGCTATGTTTATTGCAGGTCACAGTCTAGTACTCAAGATAAACAGAAAATTACCAAATTAACACAAGTAGCTATGCCGAGAAGATCAAGTTATATCACAATAGTAGTCCACATAAAATAAAAAATAATAAAGAGAAAATGAATTCTCAAATAGATGTACTATCATAGTAGTAGTACACAAGTAGATATGCCGAGAAGATCAGGCCATACTCAAGCCATGACAGATGTAATATTTCCCTAACAACAACAATCTGAATTCTCAAACATTCGTGAGAAAATGAAATTACACTCTATCATCAGCACCCAAGAAGAATGCAAAGAATTTGATACACACAAGCACGGGCACAGCAATAATCAGAACAATAATACAATAATGATCAGGGAGTATGAGAACATATAACTACAAAGAATACTTGGCACTGTTACTGTTCTGGAGAAAGGAGCAATGAAATAAAGTACATTAATTAAAATGGAGGGCTCCTCTCGGCTCCAAATATAGTACATTCCTATACTTATGTCAAATCAGTCAATAGTAGAACATAACTTGTTCAAAGACATTTCTCGGATTGTTGCCATGCCCACTTTCTAGTGAAGAATAGAACTTAGATAATCAGTGTGCAAAAGAATGAATATCAAGTCAATAATAGTAGGCAGAACTGTAAATATATATTTAAAACAATATAACTATTGCGTAAGGAAATTATATTAAGATTCTACAATCAAAAGGGTACAAATGGGAAGTAATAAGAACTAAGAATGTATTTCAACACATCCAACAATTATGTACGGTTGTACCACCCTCTTATGCATATACTCAACTTCAACATATACCAGCTCATTCTGCAAGTAGACATTATTGTTCATTAGGTGAGCCACTAACTAAAAGCCTAAGAACAAATAGTATACTTAGCAACTTATTTTTTCACAGGCAACTGATTGTATTAGACAACATTCATCAATAACGAATTATATATTGAGCAGCATATACAACTTCTGGACAAGCTCCTGATATATATATATATATAGCTACTACACAAGCACTACTGCATCCCAACAAATTGTTTTATCAACAGAAAAAGGGGTGTTGCAAGAAGCATATATATATATGCAATATAACACAGGTTGTAAGCATTGTCAGCTTCTACACCTAGCACTAAAAGAGTACAGCTAGCACTAAACAGACTATAAGCAAGGAAAGTTTACACTAGTAGCTCTAGTCTAATCCACCACTAGTAGCACTAATATACAAGATACATCGATCTCAAAATTAAATGAAGCCAAGTTCATGCTGATCCAGCACACCATTATCATATTCCACACATTAGCTATTGTTCAGAAAAATGCAAACGAACATGTTTACAATAGTCTTCTTTTGAGGGGCTTGATCTTATCAATTGTTATTATAACTAGCATCAAAGCACACCATGCCTAGCATCAATCCAAGCTACTCATTTGAGGAGTCCACGGTGCAATAATTGTAAATGCAGCTACTCATTTGACATTACTGTGGCCATATGCAGATGAGGAGTTTTAGATTATAGCCAAAAATCCATGACAACTATACTACATGAACATGGATTTTCTATTCACAATCACATCAAGTTATATCCCAAAACCCTAACTATCCAGCATAGGGTAAACAATGGCCGTTGTAGGTTGATTTTGCCTCATGAACCAATCAATTACTGTCGGTTGGGATCTGGGTGCAGATGATCCTCAACGCCTCGCCGTTCGCTATAGCAGAGGTCGGTGACGCTAGATCCAAGTAGGGTTCCACTTCCCGAAAATTCCGTCGACGAAACGGTGAGGCTCCACCCTTACGTCCGGTGGTACCTGCAGAGAGAGAGATTGAAAGAGAACCCGAGAGAGAGAAATCGAGAGGGGAGAAGGGGAATAAAGCGAGGAGGCCTAGCTGGGTCTGTCGCCGTGCAACACCGCGAGCGGGGCAGCCGCTGGGGACCACCGATCCTGGGGCTGGATCTATCGGAACCGTGGATTGGTCCACCGCGGGATCTCACACGCGCCTACTATGGTGAGGCCTTCCATCTTGGCTCCCGCACGAAGGTAGTTCTCGAGGCGGACAGATCAGTCGGCAACCTCCCTGCTTAGCATGGGCGCGACATGGTGTTGTAGCCGTGGACATCCTCTAGGGCATCCTACGGCTGCACCATTGTGTAGCACCGCGAATGGGGAAGCCGCAGGGGGCCACACCGGAGAGAGGGAGGGTAGGACCGCACCGGAGGGCGATGAGAGGGGAGAAAATCAGTGAGACGTGGCGGTTGTTGGGACATGGTGGGGAATTTGATCCACACAGGATGGTGGCGGCTGGGGATTAGGGTTGAGCCGGTGGGTCTGGAACTCTGGATGCGCGATGGGGTGGGTGGGGTACTGGGTTGGTCTGGATGCGGCAAATTCGGTGGGGGTGGGAGTGACCTGATTGGTGGGGTGGGGTGGGGTTTTTGTCCGTTGGATTGAGATGATATGGACCGTCAAGATCGTGTCCTGGACGCTGATGTGTGGCACTAGGTATCCTGTGTTCTGATTGGTTGAGAAAAGTGTCCATGGATTGACATTCATCCATAGTAAAAATGCGTATTTTGTGAAGAACCTAACAGGAATATGATTCGTAATGTTATCATCCCATTTTTCAAAAATATTAGACCACATTCCATGGACAATGTCTCAACCGGGTATGCTAAACCTTTTTGTCCACCCTTGTGAAAAAAAATCTTGCTGATTCGACATGAAGTGGGTTAGATTTGAACTATAGGTACATGATTTAATGCTCATAATTTTTTCAAAAAATCATTTTTAGGGTGCACAATATGCTATTTTAACAAAACTGGGAATATGGTCACCTAAAATTTTAGCAAGACTCGGCCCCTAAACGAGAAAGGTCACTCCCTGCCGTTTGGACCGCATCTTGAAATCGGGGTAACTACTTCAAAAAAATAGGAAAAAATGGAAAACCTTCGCGTTCCATCGTTTTATATGACATAGTATCCGAGAAAATAACAAACTTGAAATATTGCAAATGACACACATGTAGACGCATCAACGTAATTTGACACATGGACGCGACACATCGATCAACTTGCTGACGTGGTCATTCGTCTTTTTAATTAATCATGAATAGCACCCATGATCATTTAAATTGGTCGTAGTCAGCCCAAAAATAAGGTCATAAACCAATGTTGTCTATGTTATGACCAATTGGAGTAAGCAAGCTATGACCTTCCTGACATAAAAGGTTATAGTTTTTCAGGGTCTGGACCCTCCCAAATGGCCTACGACCATTTGGTTCGAAATGGTCATAGATCTATGACCAAAAAATCATGGTCATTAAGAAAAGGTCACTAGTTAACACATTTCTTGTAGTGCGCTGTCGTCGACTTGTTCGTTTGCCCGCCTCGCCGCACTAGCTGGAGCCTCGGTACGTCCCCATTGCACCCCCACCGACCGCACTAGGGTTCAGTCTCGCCGGCGACGTGTCCGTCGTCGACGACGACCGTGAACCGTTAGATCGTGTTCTAATCGTGTGATCCTTATCGACCCATACCGCTTCGCATTTAAAGAGTCACTAACAGGCGGGACCCCCCTGTCAGCAGCCTCAACGCCGCGGAGTGTACACGGGCCGGCCCATTTAGTTTCCCGCACTGACCTAGTAATTCAAATATATGTCTTTCTAGTTTAGATGAAACTTAATTCTGTCCCTTAGTTTAAAAATCAATTCAGAGAGTTTTACAAATCCAAATTGAGTGATTTCAATTTTGTTGGAAATCTACTTTAAATCTCTATCCAAGCCCATAGGATTTAAATCATTTCACATTAGAGATCTCTCCTAGTAAAAATAACAAGACAGAAGCTTTTGCACATTCAAACATTTTTATAAAATCAACCATAATAGCTTTTGAGTTGATTCCAACTCTCAAAAATCAGATTTAACCATACCTATCTGAATATGTAATAATATTAAGGTTTGCATGCAGTGACTTTGGACTAGTACCAAAATAATGCTATATAGGCATTTCTAGTCACTTTAAATCATTAATTACTAAACTTAAACTTATTAAAATATGATCCAACCTTTAAATCACATTCCCATGTGTTAGAATATGTGGTGATGACATGTGTCCACATGATCCCATATTTTAATTGGAGAATATTAAATCTTAGTTAATTTCAATGAGTAGAAATTACTTTTCTCAAATAAAAAGAATGAAGCTAGTTCATTAAACATTGTGATGTTTGTGATGATGCTAGATCATCAAATGTGTGCCTTAGAGTAATAAATAGACTAGTTATGTATTGTTTGGTGATTGTGTATCCCGTATGTATTTATAGACGATAGTACCGACCAAGCTTTTGAGGAGGAGTTCTACCAAGAGGAGGAGGAAGAAAACTTCAACCACTTCACTACACAAGGCAAGCCATCATTAACAATGCAAGATAACCCTTGCAAGCTAGATAATCTAAGCAAAGGCATTAGGCATGCTTTGGTTATACCATTTTGACTTATACCTACTCCAAGTTTATTTCCAAGCTTTACCTTCTTTAATTTACCAAAGTCCTTTACTTGTTTAAAGGTAGCATAAAAAGTATAAAACTTGACCTATCTAGTTAGCCTTAGATGTCATTCTATGGCATGAGACTGAGATTAGCATCCCATTTTGTGAACACTCTTAACTTAGTAGTTTAGAGCTAAACCAAAACTTGATTTACTTTAGATGGGAATACTTGGTAAAAATGACTTGTGAAAACCTTGGAATGATGAGTCATTCTATTGAAGTGTTTTGACATGTGTTGAGGAACACAATTGGTTTATGATGATGAAAATGTTGAGGCATGAGCCTTAGCCCTTTTATAAAACTGATGGTTGGATTCGGATGCGATACCATTCCAATTTTACCGTACAACCACAATACCTGAATTGGGTAAGGCTTAGCCGGAAGTTTATATGCATTAGTATTAATTCCCTCACGGGAGAGGTTTGAGATGAGGCTACCTCTCAATATTGTCCACCTATGCAGTGCCCAGGATGACAGATGGTCATGGCTAGGGGGGGCATACTCATAGGAGAGGTGCTTATACTAGAGTGTGTAAAGGAAAGGTTATGTTTGATTATCTGCCTACTAAGTATGATGATTCAGGGTTATCCCTGACAGATGTATCGAATCTTGTGGTGAAAGTGTACCACCTCTGCAGAGTGTCAAACTATTCGAATAGCCGCGTCCACGGTTATGGACAGTTGGAGTGGCCATACTGTTCCATTGTCAGATGTTTTCAAAAAAACTTATGAAATGAATTGTGACATGACTTGACCACAACAGAGTTGTGAATATGACAATTAAGTTCCCACTTAGGTGTTTTCAAACTTTATTTTATCTTTCTTTGTTTCTGAACTCATCTTAGGTTTCAAACTTAGCTCTACAACTAAACTTAGAGTTAGCATTTTTCATACTAGAACTATCCTAATTGTTAGTGGTAGTTTGCAAGTACTTAAAGAGTACTCATGGCTTTTGTCCCTGGCTATTCCCGTGGCCAGACTATGAGGAGGACTACCCTGAAGGAGGACATCAGGATGGCTACAATAACTAGGATCATCTCCCATCGTCAGCATTGCCTGTGACCCTGAAGATGGACCCCACCGCTATGCTATTTATTCTGCTACTTGATTGTACTAAGACTGGATCATGAGATCCTTTATTTGTGTAAGACCTTGTTATGGTTGATGATGTACTGTGATATCCAATCTGTTATGTCTCGCAAAAATGGTAATCCTGGGATTGCGATGTATGGCATAACAGGCATCTGGGATTAAAAATCCGGGTGTTGACAAGTTGGTATCAGAGCCATCCTGACCATAGGAGACCTTAGTTAGAATGGAAAACTTAGTTTCAAAAACCAAAGTGAGTGTTTATGAAAACTATTTCCTCTCTTACCCTTGGGAATTCTTTCTCTCAAAAAAATCATGTTCCTCCAAATTCTTACATTACTACATAAAATTTTGACACACTTGATCACTTCACTAACTTTCTCACCCTCAATTCTTATAGATGGAAACTTAGTTCAGCAAGTTCTACCAGTTGGGCGACGGAGGCTAGCTGATCTTCGAGAGGGATCTTGATGCACTATCGGAGTTCTTGGGATGCCCGCATCCAGAATTTCTGGGAGCTCAACTTCCTGGACCCCCAGGAGGGGACTTACAATGGCTAGTCACCGCTGATCTTAGAGGCAAGATAGAAGCACCAACGTCCGGGAGGATCCAGTTCTCCGTGAGAGAGAACAACTGGCTAGATAGATTAGCCAGGGCAATGCATGAAGCTCTCGCACGTATGTGTGCCATGAGTGTCAACGAAATTCAAGGAACCCGCTTTGCTCACTATGCAAGGCATGATTTTATGGGAATGCCCATGGAGATGCCAAGTCACCCGGAGTTGAAGCGTCAAGCGGAGAACCTTGACTTCCTGCTGTATGACAGACAGAAGGAATTGGACAATGCTAGAGAGTTCGCCAACCACAACCTCGCCCTTGCCGCCTAGAAGGCCCAGACTTTCTCACTGCTTGTCAAGGATCGTCAGTCTCTTCGCCGTCAACACGCAAAGAAGGATCGCACCATTGACCGTCTTCGCAAGAAGGTGTCCGACCTCGAAAAGACCATCAAGGAGAAAGAAGCTCAGCTTGGAGCAAAATAAGAAGAAGAGGAAGGTGAAGACATCCAGGGAGATATGGACTCTTACCTCAGCAATGATGATGACTATTTTGAATAGAATGTTGTGGACTTCTACACCGACGATGATGACTCCGACTTCATTGATGATGAGTAGATGCACTAGAGCACTATCGTAGAGTGAGGAGTATCGGTCCCATTGTATCGTAGCTTGCAGAATGGTTCTTAAAACCATCTGTTTTCCTTTGATGTTGTGGTGTGTGTGTGTGTTTGTATCGTGTGCTTTACTTGAATGAAAAGAAGTTAGTTGCAAAACCTAAGTCAAACTCAAAGTTTTAGCTTTGAAATCAAAACCATGAACCTTAGAACTTTCCCTCTTACCCCTTTATCTATCTCAATCTTCAGATGACTCGTGGAAACCAAGGAGGGAGCAGCTCATCACAAGACCCAATGCTGCAGATTCTGTAGACCCTCATTGCAGACTGTGAAGCTAGTAGGGCAGAGCGCCAAGCTAATCTAGCAACACTGCAGTAGATCGCCCAAATGGCTCACAACAACCAGAACCATGGGAATCAGGATCATCCAGGATCCAAGCTTAAAAACTTCTAGAATACCAATCCCCCAATCTTTAGCACTTCGGAGAACCCACTAGATGCAGATGATTGGTTGTAGACAATGGAGAACAACTTAGAAGTAGCTAGAGTTGATGACAACGAGAAGGTTCTTTTTGCCACCCACTATTTGGCAGGAGATGCAAGAGCCTGGTGGAACAGCACCCGCACAATGAACCATGGTCAAGTGATGACATGGGAAGCCTTCAAAATCAAGTTCAGCCGCACCCACGTGCCACAGGGTCTAGTCACCAGAATGTGGGATGAATTCAGAGAATTGAAACAAGGCAGAATGACCGTAGTGGAGTACCGTGACACATTCTTGTCCCTTGCCAGGTATGCACCTAATGAGACCAACACGGAGGCCAAGAAGAAGGAGAGATTCCTAAACGGACTGCACGATGAGATGTAGACGGTTCTTGTCAACATCCGTTTCGAGGATCTCGAAGAGCTAGTCGACTCTGCCACTCAGATGGAAGGGAAGATTAACCAAGCAAACGACAACCGCAAGAGTCGTATGATGCACCAAGCTGGATCCAACAGTCACCAGAAGTACCGTCCCAACCCTTCTGCAGGATATGCACCGCGAACAATCGACCCCCAATGTCTCGCCCAAGCTACCCCAACCGTAGCGGAGGAAATGTGAAGTCCGGAGGACACAACAATCACCCCAGCAACTCCAACAATTTCAACCGTGCACCTCCCAAGAACAACAACAACAACAACACTGCACCCAGAACTAGAAGCAATGATGTGCCCGTGGCAGCAAAAGACAAGTCTCAGATCACTTGTTTCAAGTGTGGAGTGAAGGGTCACTATTCCAATGAGTATCCCAAGAAGATTGCCGCCACTGCCAATGTGAATGCCCCAGCTCAACAGCAGCGTCGTGTTCAACCAGGAAAAAGATTCGCCCTAGGGAACCCTCAGAACCGTAATGGCCCTCTCTTCCACATGAACGCCGAAGAAGCCCAAGAAGCGCCAGATGTAGTGCTAGGTATGTTTTCTGTCAACTCAGTTTTAGCAAGAGTGTTGTTTGATTCTGGAGCGTCACACTCATTTGTCATTGAATAATTTGCATGCACTAGTAAGATTCACCCAACCAATTTGAAGCATGTCATGATAGTTCAAATCCCTGGTTCAACTACAAAAGCTAGAAAAATTTGCAAAGTTGTGCCTATCAGAATACATGGGATAGATTTTTATGCCAATCTAATAGTACTTGGAACCAAAGGTTTGGATGTAGTACTAGGTATGGATTGGATGTCAAAGCATAATGGATTGATTGACTGTGCCAAGAAAGCCATCACCATGACCAGTAGTTTGGGAGTCTCGGTAGAGCATATATCTGAAACCTTACCCCGTCAATTCAAGTGCAACAAGAGTCTAGCCCTACCCACCATAGACCAAGTCAGAGTAGTCTGTGAATACCCCGACGTATTCCTAGATGAATTGCCAAGCATGCCCCCGGATAGGGATATTGAGTTCATTATTGAACTAATCCCCGGAACCGGGCCCATAGCCCAGAGACCCTATAGCATGAACCCCTCAGAGTTAGTGGAATTGAAGAAGCAGTTGGATGCTATGTTGGCAATAGGCTTGATTCAACCAAGTGCATCGCCATGGAGATCACCAGTGCTATTCATCGACAAGAAAGATGGAGGCAACTGTTTGTGCATAGATTACAGGAAGCTGAATGACGTCACAATCAAGAACAAGTACCCTTTGCCAAAAATAGAGGATCTATTTGATCAGTTGACTGGAGCAAATGTGTTCTCTAAGATCGATCTTAGGAATGGTTATCAACAACTTAAGATTCGTGCAACACATATTCCGAAGACCGCCTTTACTACTCGTTATGGTTTATACAAGTATACGGTCATGTCTTTTGGATTAACCAATGCTCCTGCTTATTTCATGAATCTCATGAATAAGATCTTTATGAATATTTCTAGACAAGTTTGTCGTTGTGTTTATCGACGATATCCTTATCTACTCCAAGTTAGAAGAAGAGCATGAGCAACATCTGAGAATCATCCTTGAAACCCTTAGAGAGCATCGGTTGTATGCCAAGTTCAGCAAATGTGAGTTTTGGCTGAAAGAAGTAGGATTCCTAGGACATATTGTGTCTTCCGGAGGAATAGCTGATGATCCCACCAAGATCAAAGATGTCAAAGCATGGGAAGCCCCAACCACTCAAACCCAAGTCCGTGCATTTCTCGGATTAGTGAGATACTACCACAAGTTCGTAGAAGGATTCTCAAGCATCGCCAGGCCCATGACCCAATTGTTGAAGAAGGACAAGAAGTTTGAATGGACCAACAAATGTGAAGCAAGTTTCCAAGAGCTGAAGAAGAGATTGTTTCCAGCCCCAACATTGATCATGCCAGATATCAAGAAGCCGTTTGATGTGTATTGTGATGCATCCAAGATTGGTCTCGGATATGTGTTAATGCAAGAAGGCAAAGTTATCGCATATTTGTCTCGACAACTGAAGCAGCATGAGCAGAACTACCCTACCCATGATCTTGAGTTAGCAGCCATAGTTTTGGCATTGAAGACATGGCGTCATTATCTTATGGGTAATCGCTATGAGATTTACTCAGCCACAAAAGCTTGAAGTATATTTTTACTCAGAAGGAGCTGAATATGAGGCAAAGGAAATGGATAGAGTTAATCAAGGATTATGACCTTGACATTCACTATCACCCCGGCAAAGCCAATGTGGTAGCGGATGCTCTTAGCAGATTGCCGTGTAGGCTAAACACCATGATCAAGGAGAAGCAACCAAGTTTGTATGAGGAGTTGGAGCAGTTTAGAACTGACCTAGTTAGCAAAGGATTTTTAGCTAGCATTGAACTTCAACCCACTTTCATTAGCCAAATCAAGGAAGCCCAGAAGGGAAATGAAAGTATCAACGGAATCAAACATCGTATTGGTACATGAAAGGTACCTGGATTCATCGAAGACGAAGAAGGAGTTCTGTGGTACAAAGGACGTATCTGTGTGCCAGCAGATTTGGAGCTAAAGCAAGTTATCATGCAAGAAGCTCATGATACTCTTTATTCTATCCACCCCGGAGGAACCAAGATGTATCAAGATTTGAAAGGGCAATTTTGGTGGCACAAGATGAAAAGAGAAATCGGAAGCTACATCGCCAAGTGTGATATCTGTCAGAGAGTCGAAGCGGAACATCAGAGACCCGCAGGACTGTTGCAACCATTGCAGATTCCGAAATGGAAATGGGATTCCGTCAGAATGGACTTTATCACCGGTTTGCCTACTTCTAGTAAGGGAAATGACTCAATCTGGGTCATTGTTGATAGACTATCCAAGGTAGCACCTTTTATACCTATCAAGACAACTTACCAGAGTTCGAAGCTAGCAGAGTTGTACATTGCTAGAATTGTTAGTCTGCATGGAACCCCCAAGACCATAGTATCAGATCGAGGAACCCAATTTACCTCAAGATTTTGGCAGAAAGTCCAAGAAGGATTAGGAACCAAGTTGAATTTCAGCACATCTTATCACCCGCAAACCGATGGACAGACTGAAAGAGTCAACCAAATCCTAGAAGATATGTTGAGAGCTTGTGTGTTAGAGTATGGATCAAAATGGGAAGATTGCCTGCCTTTGGCAAATTCTCATATAACAACAGTTATCAAGCCAGTTTGCAAATGGCACCATTTGAGTTCTTGTACGGAAGAAAGTGTCGCACCCCTTTGAATTGGTCGCAAGTAGGAGAGAGTCAGATTTTTGGACCTAACATTCTCCGAGAAGCCGAAGAGGAGGTTCACAAAGTCCGTGAGCACCTCAAGATCGCCTAGTCCAGACAGAAGAGTTATGCTGACAAGAGAAGGAGAGACTTGACCTTCAATGTCAGAGATTTTTTATATCTCAAGGTTTCGCCATTAAAGGGAACGCAACGTTTTAGTCTGAAAGGAAAGTTAGGCCCCAGATATACCGGACCCATCAAGATTCTGAATCACTGAGGCGAAGTATCGTATCAACTGGAACTGCCAGAGGAGATGTCAGCCATCCACAATGTGTTCCATATCTCGTTACTTCGCAAATGTCTAGAAGTGCCAGAGAAGACCGAAGTTTTCAAGAACATCGATCACCGAGCTATCGATATCAACAAGGATCTGACATATCGTGAAGTGCCCATCTGTATCTTAGAGGAAGCCTACAGAACCACCAGGACCCGGAGTATCAAATTTCTCAAGATTCAATGGAGCAACCATACCGAAGAAGAAGCCACTTGGGAGCGAGAAGATTACATTAGGACTGAGTTCCTAGATCTCTTTAGTTCCTAGTTTTCTTTCTTAAATATCGGGACGAGATTTTGTTTAAGAGGGGAAGGTTTGAAACATCCCAAAACTTTAATCCAAGTGATCAAGATCAAATCTACCCAATTTAGGGTTAACAAAAACTTTTCTTTAAAAACCTTTAAGCATTCATATGTATGTGCATTTAAATAGGAGTTGTTTTGAATTTCCACCATTGAGTGATCTATTAGTTGTAAAATGACTCTAAGGTGAATTACACATCATCGAGATCATCGCCAAACAAAACCCAAAGAAAAAGAAATCAAAAAGAATAAATAATGGAAATGGACACTTTTCCCATTTTAATCACCTATCCCACTTGGGCTATTCCTAACACTCAAATTCAAACAGAAGAAATTGTGGATCTTTGCACCCCTTGCTAGTACAAGTAGTGATGTGCCAAGGCCCACTTTGTGATCTCCCAAAAACATTCAAACTCTAATTTTAAATGACATTTGAAAATTGAATCTAGTGTATGTATCAAGATCACACTATTTCAAAAACCATCCAAATGAACTCCATTTCAAAATCCCAAGCAAACCTAGATGCTCAAGCATGATACCAACAACTCCACCAAAAATCTTTCAAAAATTCAAAAGTTTCTCTCATGTGGCCATTTGGTCGAACAGGTGGTAGGCAAGATTTTTCTGCCTAACTAATACTGTTTAGTGATCAATGCTTGGTTGAGTTTTTGGGCCCAATTTGGTTCCCCTGTCTCCCTAGCTCTAACCAAACCCTCACCGGCCTACCCTTTAGCCTGGAGAAGCAGTTGCGCGCCGCCCGTTTTTGGTCACCGCCGACCGAGCATGCGCAGCTCGCAGCAGACCATGCCGCACCAAACCAGCACCGCCACTAGCTCCGCCCAAACCTATCGCACTCCCATGTCCCGTCCCTGAGAGCAGCCAGCCCCTGGACCACCCCAGAACCGCGTCGCGCTACCCTCTCTACGCCGCGCTAGAGCATGCCAGAGTGCCCTCGCCGCCAGCACGCGCTAGAGCACGCCAGAGTGCCCTCGCCACCAGCACGCCACAGTCGTCGGGAGCCGCGTCGAGCACCGCCTCTGTCCCTCCGAACGCGGGAAGCCCCCGACCAATTGCCACCGCCCCTAGCCACGCCATTATGCCATAGAGGACCGCCAGCAGACCGCCCACTGTCCGCCTACCTCGCCCACACTGGTAACCCTCTGTATCGTCGTCACCGACGAGCTCCTCCCATGCCGCACTACCGCTTCGCCCCGGTATAAATAGAGCGCCTCCCAGCACCAATTCGTCACACCATTCTCCTCCACTCCCCCTCAGAACACTCCCAGAGCCCCCACCGGAGCAAGCCATAGCCCGCAGCGCCAGAATTTCGCCGGAGTCTGCCGCGGAAGGAGGAGAAGGGAGCCGTTGATCCAGGCTATCTCCAGGGACACCGCCAGTACCGGGAGAACCGCCGTCGTCGACTTGTTCGTTTGCCCGCCTCGCCGCACTAGCTGGAGCCCTGGTACGTCCCCATTGCACCCCCACCGACCGCGCTAGGGTTCAGTCTGGCTAGCGACGTGTCCGTCGTTGACGATGACCGTGAACCATTAGATCATGTTCTAATCGTGTGGTCCTTATCGCCCCATACCGCTTCGCGTTTAAAGAGTCACTGATATGCGGGACCCCCTGTTAGCAGCCCTCAGCGCCACGGAGTGTACACGGGTCGGCCCATTTAGTTTCCCGCACTGACCCAGTAATTCAAATATATGTCTTTCTAGTTTAGATGAAACTTAATTCTGTCCCTTAGTTTAAAAATCAATTCAGAGAGTTTTACAAATCCAAATTGAGTGATTCCAATTTTGTTGGAAAGCTACTTTAAATCTCTATCCAAGGCCATAGAATTGAAATCATTTAAGTTAGAGATCTATCCTAGTAAAAATAACAAGACATAAGCTTTTGCACATTCTAACATTTTTATAAAATCAACCATAATAGCTTTTGAGTTGATTTCAACTCTCAAAAATCACATTTAACCATACCTATCTGAATATGTAATAATATTAAGGTTTGCATGCAGTGACTTTGGACTAGTACCAAAATAATGCTATATAGGCATTTCTAGTCACTTTAAATCATTAATTACTAAACTTAAACTTATTAAAATATGATCCAACCTTTAAATCACATTCCCATGTTTTAGAATATGTGGTGATGACATGTGTCCACATGATCCCATATTTTAATTGGAGAATATTAAATGTTAGTTAATTTCAATGAGTAGAAATTACTTTTCTCAAATAAAAAGAATGAAGCTAGTTCATTAAACATTGTGATGTTTGTGATGATGCTAGATCATCAAATGTGTGCCTTAGAGTAATAAATAGACTAGTTAAGTATTGTTTGGTGATTGTGTATCCCGTATGTATTTATAGACGATAGTACCGACCAAGCTTTCGAGGAGGAGTTCTACCAAGAGGAGGAGGAAGAAAACTTCAACCACTGCACGACACAAGGCAAGCCATCATTAACAATGCAAGCTAACCCTTGCAAGCTAGATAACCTAAGCAAAGACATTAGACATGATTTGGTTATACCATTTTGACTTATACCTACTCCAAGATTATTTCCAAGCTTTACCTTCTTTACTTTACCAAAGTCCTTTACTTGTTTAAAGGTAGCATAAAAAGTATAAAACTTGACCTATATAGTTAGCCTTAGATGTCATTCTATCGCATGAGATTGAGATTAGCATCCCACTTTAGTGAACACTCTTAACTTAGTAGTTTAGAGCTAAACCAAAACTTGATTTACTTTAGATGGGAATACTTGGTGAAAATGACTTGTGAAAACCTTGGAATGATGAGTCATTCTATTGAAGTGTTTTGACATGTGTTGAGGAACACAATTGGTTTATGATGATGAAAATGTTGAGGCATGAGCCTTAGCCCTTTTACAAAACTGATGGTTGGGTTCGGATGCGATACCATTCCAATTTAACCGTACAACCTCAATACCTGAATTGGGTAAGGCTTAGCCGGAAGTTTATATGTATTAGTATTAGTTCCCTCGTGGGAGAGGTTTGAGTTGAGGCTACCTCTCAATGTTGTCCACCTATGCAGTGCCCAGGTTGATAGATGGTCATGGCTGGGGGCCATACTCATAGGAGAGGTGCTTATACTAGAGTGTGTAAAGGAAATGTTATGTTTGATTATCTGCATACTAAGTATGATGATTCAGGGTTATCCCTGACAGATGTATCGAATCTTGTGGTGAAAGTGTACCACCTCTGCAGAGTGTCAAACTATTCGAATAGCCGTGTCCACGGTTATGGATAGTTGGAGTGGCCATACTATTCCGTTGTGAGAAGTTTTCAAAACAACTTATGAAAGGAATTATGACATGACTTGACCACAACAGAGTTGTGAATATGAAAATTAAGTCCCCACTTAGGTGTTTTCAAACTTTATTTTATCTTTCTTTGTTTCTGAACTCAGCTTAGGTTTCGAACTTAGCTCTACAAGTAAACTTAGAGTTAGCATTTTTCCTACTAGAACTATCCTAATTGTTAGTGGTAGTTTGCGAGTACTTAAAGAGTACTCATGGCTTTTGTCCCTGCTATTCCTGTGGCCAGACTATGAGGAGGACTATCCTGAAGGAGGACAGCTACGACAACTAGGATCATCTCCCATCATCAGCATTGCCTGTGACCCTAAAGATGGACCCCACCGCTATGCTATTTATTCCGCTACTTGATTGTACTAAGACTGGATCATGAGATCCTTTATTTGTGTAAGACCTTGTTATGGTTTATAATGGATGATGTACTGTGATATCCAATCTATTATGTCTCGCAAAAATGGTAATCCTAGGATTGTGATGTATGGCATAACAGGCATCTGGGATTAAAAATCTGGGTGTTGACAGTTTTGCAGCATCTGTTCCGCCCCGTCACCTATACCACAAAGTAATTTGTACCGCAAAGCACTGGATTCATCGGTGTATGAACTAGCAAACACCATGGATTTGAGTTTTTAATCGACATAGAAAATGATTAAATGCGAACAAAGCGACATATCAAATGACTAAATGGGAACCCTAATCGACTATCTCGCTTCCGCGCCATCCTCTGCCTCCTCTAAGTCACTGCCGCTATCGGAAATCTCGATGATTCCTGTGTGGTTCGCCTCCCTCATGAAATCATCTCGGAGCGCATCGTTGATGGCGGTGCTGATTGTGTGCCTAGGTACCGCCCAGAATTGCGCCCTAGCTTCGGCGTTGCGGTCGTCGGGGTGGACCTCGCGCTGGTGTTCGAGGCAGATGGCAAGCGCCGCCCTACGCTCTAGCTTGAATAGCCTATGCCAATAGGAGCTCGCAGCCGCGTATCGGGGCATTGCTCGCTTCCATTCGGTAGTTCGAGGCGGCGATCTTTGATCCGACGATACAGCTCAGTGCCACGCGGAACAGGCGCCACCGGCACCCCGAAGTAGCTGAGCTTGAAGCCTACCGGAATTGACGCGCGAGGCGGTGCGAGGATACCATGGTGGGAAAACATCGACACCTCGTAATATTTCATATTGGGTCTGGCCATGGTTGCGGCGACGGTGGCAAAGAGTGATGGGATGGAGGAGAGGGATATTGGGGGTGGAAACGACCAGCAACGGTGGTGGCTATGAGCGGGAAGCCAGGATGGGGAACTTCCCTCCCGCCAACAGACGCGCCAGGACAAACCCTCGGTGTGGTATTTATGCGACACAGAAGCATCGGTTTACGGGAAACCATAATTTTTCTTTGGATGCGGTTTGGTTTAGGGTATCTCGAATGACCAATTTTCTCGCCTCGTACCGCAAACGGGCGGTTATTTTGCAGTACATAGCGATATGCGGTATCTGCTAGAGATGCTCTAACAAAGTTAAAATAAAATGCCACCATCCCAATTATCACACAGAGTGGACAGTGGACCATGTGGTTTCTTTATAATTCTCTGTCCAACAGTTAATATTCAAAGTTATTCGTACACTATATAGTGGTAAGAAATGTGGGGTGGTGGAATTTTTCAAGTAGGGTAGGCCTAGAAGGAGCCACATACTTCAGTTCACAACTTAACATGGTCCGTGGAAGTGCATGTTACACCAGGGACCTAAATTTTTTTACATCCAAGTCCACATATTTCTTATCTTATCTTACCACTATATAGTGTATGAATAACTTTGAAGATTGACCGTTGGATCAAGACTCGCGAATCCAAACATTTCCAGCCGTTGGATCTTCTTTTCATTCTAGCATCTAGAAAATTCTATTGATAGTCTTCATCACAATGAATGCTATGCACAAAACTCAAAACACACTTCTCCACCTATTATATAATCTTACAACTATATATTATACGAATGAATAACTCTGAACTTTGATTGTTGGATCAAGACTGGCAAATCCGAACATTGCAAACCGTTGGATCTTCAATCCATTCTAGAATCTAGAAGAAGATTCTATTGATAGTCTTTAGCATAATGAATTCTATGCGCACAAGCCTCAAAACACTTATCTATCATTCTAGAATCTTTCAGACATTTCTATAGACCATGTTACCAAAATTTGAAGTATTAGGTATAGCTAACAAACATTGACTTCTACGTTGACTTCAACATGATACAAGTACAAGAACCAAATATACACCCATACTTTACAGATGTCCATCAAATTTAAAACTTTTTGAGCTTAACCTATTATATAATCATATATTACCACTATATAGTGTACAAATAACATTGAACTTTGACCATTGGATCAAGACTGGCAAATCCCACACTGCTAAATAAAATTAAGTTGGACCTTCAATCCATTCTAGCATCTAGATGATTCAATTGATGTTCTTTAGCGCACTGAATGTTATGCACAAACTTCAAAACACACTTCTCGGTAATTCTAGAATCATCTTCGTCATTTCTCTAGAGCATGTTGACTACTAGGTAACTAGTTGTAGGTTGATTTCTACATGATACAAAGTACAAAGAACCAAATACACACCTGGTACTTTATGGACGTAGCTCTTAATAATAATAGGTAAAGCACAAAAATTTATACATTTGATCAACATATATATATATAACTAGTAAATTGCATGTGTCCTGCACATGAGGCACAAATAATAGACATCTGACACATATAATCACTATATAAAATTAGAATACAAGTAAAGCAGAAAAAATATAAATTTGATCAACATCTATAAAGTATGGGTGTATATTTTTTTTTGTGCTTTGTACGGTATATCATGTAAAATTCAGCGATTATTACCTATCCAAAACTTGAAAATTTTGGCAACGTGGTCCAGAGAAACGAGGGAGAAGATTCTAGAATGTTGGAGAAGTGTGTTTTGAGTTTTGTGCATAGCATTCATTGTGGTGAAGACTATCAATAGAATCTTCTAGATGCTAGAATGGAAAAGAAGATCCAACGGCTGGGAATGTTGGGATTCGCGAGTCTTGATCTAACGGTCAATATTCAAAGTTATTCGTACATTATATAGAGGTAAGATAAGATAACAAGTATGGGTGTATATTTGGTTCTTGTACTTTGTATCATCATGTAGAAGTCAAAGATTATTAGCTACCTAACACTTGAAATTTTTGGTAACATGGTCAAGAGAAATGAGGGAGATGATTCTAGGATGATGGAGAAGTGTGTTTTGAGGTTTGCGCATAGCATTCATTATGCTGAAGACTATCAATAGAATCTTCTAGATGCCATCGGCTTGTTTGATTTGTAGGATAGGAAAAGCATAGGAATAGGAAAAATATAGGATTACAATGACATGCCCACTTTAATCCTATAGGAACCCATATATATGCAAGAAAGTTTGTTTGATTCCATCGAAGGAAAAAAAGGATTCTAAGAAAGAGGTTTGGTCGTGGATTTGTTAGATTTCCTATGCAATCTAGTGCAAAGGATTCCCTACGAAAATTTTCGATAGGGATCAATAATCATACAAATCAAACAACCATTATAGAAAAAATTCTTATGGGATTTAATCCTAAATCGTTTGAATCAAACATGATGACCTAGAATGGAAAATAAGATTCAACAGTTGGAAATGTTGGGATTCGCGAGTCTTGATCCAATGGTCAATATTCAAAGTTATTTGTACACTATAAAGTGGTAAGATAATGGAAAGATGAGATAGTGGTAAGATATACTACTCTTGTTGCTCCATGTCACACCCCGAGAAGAAGAAGCACACACACACATACACATAGAGAAACTCACAAAGATTGCTCTTGAAGTTATACTATGAAACTTGAAGGTGTACACTATGGATCAATATCTTGAAAATCACTGAGATTTCTAAACGACTCAATATCTTGATATATATGAATTGGAAACTCTTACACGGATTAAAAAACAAAGAATATAAAGAAAAATGAATAAACAAAAAGGGTCTGCATGACATCCTCTCGTTTGTAGTACCAGCCATGAAAAAATGGTAAACATGTGATTTGAAACATTCGAAAAATCCGTAGTCACATTAGATATGGCCTGAACACTCAAGGGTTTCTCGAGCCGAACGACCAATTAGGTCATGGCCATATATACATCATAGTTCATGATAATGTTCCCACATTTGGTAGATGGGTGTGTCTTGCCATGGTATACAATAACGCTAGGGTGGGAGTTTCAAACTAGTATTAGGAAAAACATGTTCAAAATTTATGAGTTGTATCTTTAGATTCCTTGTTAGAAAGAAAAAGAAAAAGTTCCCAATGACCAGAGTTATTTTGCGGACGAATATTTTGGATCTGAATGCCCTAGAACCAATTTTTTTTAAAGGACTATTGTGCAAAACTTGAGTAGTCCGTACTTCTACTGAACCAGGGGCACCAGAAAATTAACCCCAAAGCTGCAAAAGAAAAAAACGGAAGAAAAAAACGAAGAGCGAGAAGAGATTATTAATGGGAGGCGGCGTGAGAGCAGCGAAGGAGTTGAAGGCGGTGCGATGTCAGAGTATAGCTAGTTTGACGGGTTTCTGACACGAGGTATAGGTACCTACTACTAGTAGCACAATACTACTAGTAGTACTACTATGCTTTCTCTCTCCTTCGCTAATTCTCACCATCCATACTCTCTCTCCCCTCCTGTGCAGCGCCCCGCGCGCACCGACCGGCTGATCTCTCCCTCATCCCACTACGTGGCGCCACACACATGTGCCTTGGTACGGCCGTGCTGTGTGTGTGGCCTGTTTTTTCCCTTTTTTCTTGACAAGAGTCTCTAGCGTGTTTTGAATTGGATACATAGCATCAATCATGACTATTGGGCTATAAGATCCAATGGTTCAGAGCAGCTGGATTCGTGTTGAATAGTACCTAGAGAAAACTCCACCATGTTCTAGAACCATCATACTTGAAGTCTTGTTAGAGAAAAAATGCATACATTAAGTCTATTAACAATAACTATCTACACATATTGAGAATACAACCTACTATGCTATGAAATTTTGGGATGGTGACATGATGGTTCTAGAACATGCATGGTGGAGTTTGCTCTAGGTACTATTCAACACGAATCCAGCTACTCTGAACCATTAGATCTAATAGTCCAACGGTCAGGATTGGTGCTATGGATCCTATTCTAAACTTCTCCATTATAGTAGTAGAGATATAGTGTACGGATAGCTTTGAATATTGACCGTTGGATCAAGAATCGTGAATCCCAACATTTCTAGCCGTTGGATCTTCTTTTCCATTCTAGCATCTAGAATATTGTATTTTTTGAACGGTCTAGAAGATTCTATTGATAGTCTTCATCACAATGAATGCTATGCACAAAAGGAAAAACACACTTCTCCATCATTCTAGAATCTTCTGCCTCGTTTATCTAGACCATGTGTTACCAACAATTTCATGTTTTAGTAGATAGCTAATAATCATTGACTTCTACATGATCTTACCACTATATAGTGTACGTACAACTTTGAATATTGATCGTTTGATCAAGACTCGCGAATCCCAACATTTGCAGTCGTTGGATCTTCTTTTCCATTCTAGCATCTAGAAGATTCTATTGATAGTCTTCGTCATAATGTATGCTATGCACAAAATTCAAAACACACTTTTCCATCATTCTAGAATATTATCCCTCGTTTCTCTGGACCATGTTACCAAAATTTTAAAGTTTTAGATAGCTAATAATCGTTGACTTTTACATGATATACAAAGTACAAGAATGAAATATACACCTGAGAAGATTATTCTACTCCCTCTGATCCAAATTATTATTCTCAAATTTGTCTAGATTCTGTTATATCTAGTCATGTTTTAGTGCTAGATACATCTGAATCTAGACAAATCTGAGAACAACTATTTGAATCAAAGGGAGTAGAATGATGGAGTAGTGTTTTTTGAGGTTTGTGCATTGCGTTCATTGTGCTAAAAAGTACTATCCATAATATATTCTAGTAGAGATGATTGCTAGTAGAATTGAAAATAAGATCCAACGACTAGCAATTTTGGGATTAACGAGTCTTGATCCAACGGTCAATATATTATAAGTTAATCGTACACTGTATAGTGGTAAGATAAGATAAGATAAATAATAGTATTTTTTAGAGATGATGCTACAATGGAACAGTAGATCCAACGGCTGGCAATGTTGGGATTTACAAGTTTTGATCCAACCGATCAATATTAAAAGTTATTCGTAGAAAATATAGTGGTAAGATACGATAAGAAATACTATCAATAGTATCTACTAGATGCCAGAATGGAAAAGAAGATCTAACCAGTTGGCAATGTTGGGATTTGCGAGTCTTGATCCAACAGTCAAAAGTCTAAGTTGTTCATACACTATAGTAGGTAAAATAATGTACTATACATAGTGTATCTTCTGTTAGATGCTAGCTAGAATGGACTAGTAAAAGGCACGTGTCACACACGTATATATTATATGAAATGTGATTTAGCAAATATTAAGTTGTTATTATTAACCAATAGTTTTGTTAGAGAAAAAAGGGCATACATTAAGTCTACTAGTAAAAGGCATGAGCTATACACGTATATACTATATGAAATGTGATTTAGCAAACATCAAGTTGTTATTATTAACCAATAGTCTCAGAGAAAAAAGGCATACATTAAGTCTACTAGTAAAAGCCATGGGCCGCACACATATATGTTGTATGAAATGTGATTTAACAAACATTAAGTTGTTAATATTAACCAATAGTCTTGTTAGAGAAAAAATGCATACATTAATTCTATTAATAATAAATATCTACACACATTGAGAATACAACCTACTGTGCTATGATTTTTTTGGAGGAGGGGGGGTTACATGGTGGAGTATGCTCTATAGGTACTATTTAACACGAATCCAGCTGCTTTGAACCATTGGATCTAATAGCCCAATGGTCAGGATTGGTGCTATTAATAATAACTATCTACACATATTCAGAATATGGTGGGGTTTGCTGTAGGTACGTACTAGCTGTTCAACACGAATCCAGCTGCTCTGAACCATTGGATCTAACATCCCAACGATTAGGATTTGTGCTATTGATCCTATTCAAAACTGCTATAGTATAGTAGTAGAAGAAAAGAAGATCATACTATATAGTGTATGATACAAATAACTTTGAACTTTGACCATTGGATCTAGAATCGTGAATCCTAACGTTGCTAATTAACTGTTGGATCTTCTATCCATTCTACTTCCTCCGTCTAGAAATATAAGACATTTTAGCTTTATGAAACGAATGTATCTAGATGTCTTTTAGTCTATAGGCCGATACTTAGATACATTCGTTTCACAAAGCTAAAATTTCTTATATTTGTAAACGCGGGAGTAGGATCTGGAAGATTCTATTGTTAGTCTTCAGCACAATGAACGCTATGCACAAATCTCAAAACACACTTTTCAATAATTTTAGAATCTTTTTCGTCATTTCTCTAGAGCACATGGAGTATTAGGTAGGAGTAGCTATGTTGATTTCTACATGATACAATACAAAATAGAAGAACCAAATATACACCCAATACTTTATGGACGTGGCTTGAAATTAAAATTATTTTTTGAGCTTCACCTATTATAATTATAATTTTATAGTCCCGTGCAAGGCACATTCAACTTTATAGTGGATGTCTAGACCATGTTGGGGGTGACAACTGCTTACAGCGGTCTCTTCGATTTCTGCGTCAAGTACTATATCTGAATGGAAATGGTTTTTTAACTCCCGTGGAGACCAGGAGGCCACCTCTCATGGACTCAACCTCCTTCCTCCTCCTCTTCGCGACTATAGCTCTTCTCTGTCAGATTGCTTTGCCCGTTCTCATTCCTTTTTGATGTGCTATTTCACCCGCATGACCAGGAACAAGTCCCGCCACAGAAGGGCTCGTGCCGCGACAGAGAATCTGGTGGAAGAGAAGAAGTCAGCTTTCCATTCTGCCATTATGTTGCTACCGGTACCAAGCGATGTGATGATCAAAGCTTCCCAGTCGAATCCCTCGGCTGTAGGCGAGAGGTCTTCAACTCATGGTTCTTCGAAGATGATGCAGCCAGGGATAGATACCTTTAGGTAAACCTCTGTTCTTGCGCAACTTTCCATGTATTTGACTGTTTCTTGATTTTCTCATTTACCTAAAAAAGCACATCCTTCCTCAATGGTGTTTTTAGGTCGGGCGGTCTTCGAATTGCCTCATCACTCCTGCCTGCAGAATCATCTTCACCGTCGTAGATGGAGACTGATACCTTCAGGTAAATCTTCGTGCTTGGGCAACTTTCCATGTCTTTGACCGTTTCTTGATTTGCTCATTTCCCTATTAGTACATTTTTTTCTCAATGTTGTTTTAGGTCGGATGGACTTTGCATTCCCACGGCACTCCTGCCTGCAGAATCATCTTCACCGTCACCGATGGAGGCCGATCGGTACAGCCGCAAGGTAAGAAATCATTCGAATTGTGATTCCGTGTCTCTCTTCCTTGATAGTTCTCTCGGTACACTTCTGAATTTATGCTCCCAGTTCATCTAATAGAATATTGGCTTCGAGATTGAGTTTATGGTGAAAAAGGTGATGGGCGATTTCTGCGTCAAGACATCGGACAGAAGCGCCCTTGTCAAGGAGTGCACTAGACTTTACTCCAAACTCGCCACTGATAAGGTCGGGCTTAGCCTCGTCAGAAATTTCTCCATGGAATACTTGATTGAGCGTGATGAGCTGAAGCGGCGGAACATCGGCATGATGGAGATGCTGGGCATAATATTCGAACAGATCCAGGACCTCGAGGACTAGAAGGACAAACTCCTAGCCGAGCTGGCAAAGCTGAAGCATGAAACTGTCGTCGATCTCCATCAATGAGGTGGCACGTGGAAGACCTTAGTTAGTACTCCATATGTTTTCACAATATAAGCCTATTTACAGAGCTAAAAGATCTTACGAAAAAGGCTTATATATTATGGAACGGAGGGACTAGTTCATGATCAGATATATAGATTGCAATATTGCCCCAGTAAATTGAAAAACCTTTATTAGTAGTATGAATATATGATCGTGTACTTGCTGGTAAAATATTTGGTTATTTAGTGAATGTGATATGCATCACCAGCCACAATGTTGCCATAGCCAATTTTGGGTGTGATTATCTTTCCTACTATACTATAGTAGTAATTAGTTATTATCGCTTCTGTGCAGAGTGGTAGCTACCTTGCCGTCATTGTCATGCTGCATCTCACCAACTTCACTTGCTCAAAGCCTCCATTCTTATTTACTCCAAAAAAAGAGCCTCCATTCTTCCGCCATCTTCGGTTTTGGTCCTGTCGATGGCAGTGGCAAGGGTATCCCATTGATGGTGACTTTGGATCAGGACCCCAACTTTGTCTCTGTATAGCTGTAGTGTAGTATAATCATTGCGCCAATGCTTATAGGGGAAGGAAGAGGTAACTACTGGGGATCCCTCCTGAACATATGTACACTCTCCAAAATTTATACATTGAAGGGATAACCACTTTTATAGCCATTTAAAAGAGTTTCGGGTGATTTTGTCAAATTAATTCGACCTTTAACTTGATATGTGCTATTTGGTCAACGAAATTAGAAAACACTATTTAGTTATTTAGTAGTAGTATATAGATTCTTCCAAATTTTGACTAACTTGCGACATCTATTTTGATACGAAGGGAGTGGGATTATGCGTTAGATACAGACATGGCCTTTATTATGCATAGTGTCAACCTGCTGGGATAGTTCTCTCTTGAGGAGAGAGGCCTATACATTAAAAGGTGTCTAGATATATTTGTTTCACAAAAGCTAAAACATCTTATATTTTGGAATAGAGGGAGTTCATAGGATCTAATAAAGAGGGGAGAGAGACACATATATGATAAAAAATGAGAGTTGCAAGAACAAGATGATGAATGAATATTCTATCAATGGTCTTCCCGACAATATGTCACCCTGTTATGAAAAAATGCAACAAATCCATGAAAATGAAAAAATACGCGTGTATTAGTTTTTATGTGACAACAACTATGCCCCTTGTGCCCTGGCACACACCCAGAAAATATGTGGAATTTCTTGGACCGACTCAACTGCAGCGAGTCTGTCGCAAAAAGAAAAAGGAAACTATAGAAAAAGGAAACGATGTCGTGAAACTAGGTCGAACTTTCTTATCTTATCTAAGTACTATATAGTGTATGAATAACTTTGAAGGTTGACCGCTGGATGAAGACTGGCAAATCGCAACATATCTAAAGTCTAGATCTTTACCATTCTAGCATCTAGAAGATTCAATGAATAGTATTTAGCACAATGAACGTTGTGCTAAAACTTCAAAACACAATTCTCCACCATTCTAGAATCTTCTTTGTCATTTCTCTAAGCATGTTACAATTTTTTTTGAGTATTATTATGTACCAAGAACCAAGTATACACCTAATAATTTATGGATATGATGTGGCTCAAAATTCTTTAGTAGTCTTTTGAGCTTTACCTATTATAATTTTACAAGTGATGACATGTCTTACTTTCCATCTCATAGCTAGAGATGACATGATAGTCTTTTATTTGAGTCTCACATTTGTTTTTCGAAATGGGGATACCACAGCCTCTGCACTCAAAGGATGTACAAATCCCTCTTATTAAAAACCAAGTACCGAGTATAGTTTAAAGATCTTGATACAAACACCAACCATGTGAACAAAGCTAAAGGTCTCACAAGAGAATGCACACATCTCACGTGCAAATTATTATGCAAATACTTACTTCAAGAACATAATTTGACCGTAAATCTAGTCAAAAGTATGTAATTAGATTTAATAAATTTTAACCAATTTATTTATATTCGAAAGACGGTTCCAATGGTACAATTTTTGTGACATACAATTCATAAATTGGTGACCAAATTTATGGTCAAATTATTTTCTTCGAGTATGTATTTGCCTAATAAACTAGAATGGAGGTAGTATACTACATAGTAGTATTTTTTTCCTAAAAGGGGAGTGTACATGTTTGATTTGTAGGATAGGAAAATCGTACATGTAGAAAAAAATATAGGATTGCAATGTCATGCCCACTCCAATCCTATAGGAATTCATATAAACCAAAGTGTGTTTGATTCCACCATAGGTGTCCGTTTAATTCAAAGGATTTCCCAAGGGATTTTGTAGGATTAATCCTATAGGAAATTTTCCTACGACAGCTGTTTGATTTGTAGGATTGATTCCCATAGGATTCTTTCCTAAGGATTCCTTTGCACTAGTTTTCATAGGATATCAAACATCCACCCATACCTATTTTTTCAGATTCCTATGGTGGAATCAAACGCATTTTGGTTCATATGAATTCCTATAGGATTGGAGTGGGCATGACATTGCAATACTACATTTTTCCTACTCCTACGATTTTCCATTCCTAGGAATCAAACATGCCCTAGGAATCTGAAAAAGAGGTATGGGTGGATGTTTGATTTCCTATAAAAACTAGTACGAAGGAATCCTCCTATGGGAATCAATCCTACAAATCAAACAGCCATCGTAGAAAATTTTCCTATAGGATTTAATACTACAAAATTCCTAGGAAAATCCTTCGAATCAAACTGACCCTAAATAGAGTAGGAGTGCTTGAAGCAGAGGCCCTGCTCGTCACTGCACATAGCTTTTTGCAGTAGACCCACTCCCTTGTTTAGCAAGATGGAGCAGCTTCCCCACGCCGACAACCACCACGCCGAAGCGTGCACAGCGTCGCCGGCAAACACGGTACGGTCTCCGAAAAGTCCCATCTGATTCACAGACTCCCTGCTCTTCGGCACCGGAGAGATGGAAAAAATGACTCCCCCCCCCATTCGACCGCACCAACACAAAGCATAAAGTCGTCTCCTCCCCATACAAAGGTTATTGCACACTTTGTGCTTCCTTTTGTTATGCACCTTATTACTATCAAAAGTACTTCATAGTTTGTTGTAGTGTACTGCATCTTGCTCATATACTCGATCGTTACTAAAATTTGCTAGAGCCTTCATTACCATCGTTATGAAGCTCCTCTGACATCTATGGAATATCTCCTATAATGATTCTAGTTGGGGCGTATAGGTTTATAGATAACACAGCTGGTATACGTCAACTCTAGCTGACGTCCAAAGCTGAATTAGTATGTCATGGCTCCTTGTTTAGAGTATAACCAGGTAGGCCCTGCTAGTTATGTTATTAGTATTATAGTTAAGCCTGCAGGTTAGTCAATTGTATTGGAACTTCATGTGTTTTCTTCTCACTCAGGGTGACATATGGTTAGAGTACTCATAGCGGAAGTAAGTTACTGTACTAGAGGTGTGATGGGAATCATTGCTTTTCGAGCCATCAACCTTTGCAAGAACTCCTAATAATTTCCTCTTTTTTCACACGATTCCATGATAAATCCGAAAAGCTATTTGCTTCCAATGCAGGAAACTGAGTCAGAACAAGGTCTCGGACTCTACTTAATCTAGCTAAAAATGACAACCAGGCCAAAAAAGACAATAATGCAAAACATCAGCATAATTTGTTTTGGCCTAATCCTGCACTAGTTGGTCAAGTTGCATTGGCGGGTTTAAATAGAAAAATACACATCCCACAGCCACCAGTAGCCCATCCGGTTACCTAGGAAGAATTGATAGCAGAACCAGTTTCAATAGCAGGCTCTCGGCAACGAACTAGTAATGATCTCCCAATGACCTTTAGTACTGACAAAGACATATACTCCCTTGCAAATGAGCTTGACACCAAATTTGTTATGTGTTCAGAGACTAGTAGTAGCATGCCGCTTATATATGTGGCAAGATTAATATTTGGATGTAATTGTTTTAGTTGCACTACAATGAAGATTAACAAGGGGGCCAACGATGGAAAAAAATCTTGAGCAAATGCTTGAAATAACTAAATCAAGACTTCCAATCACATCTATAACAGGATTCAGAAGGCCACTAGATCCACATGAATCTGCTTATATTGCATCGATCACAGACATTTTCGTGAGAAATGATATTCCCATCTTGCCCTCATGGAAACACCACTGAAATACCCCTGAGCATTTTGAAGGTTTACTAAAGAAGTTACATGTAAGTCATCTGTCTCTTGGACATACTCCATTGCTCTATTCCTTGTCTTCTTAGCTTGTTGTTTGTTATATATGCTCCTCATTGTTGTCTACAAAGATTTTTCATGTTTGATGAGAATAGCGAGGAAGTAAAGGTTGTTCTCAAAAGCATATTCTCCGCATGTTTGTGCCAGCAGCGCCACAGGCTAAAGAAGCAACACTTCTCAGGCAAGTGTTTTAAGGATGTTACAAGAACGTCTCCTATGGATCACATGACTGAGGATCAGTAGGGTGATCTTCTCCACCGCTGGCTTGATCAAAAGAATGAGTTATGCTTTGAGAAGACTAAGACTAGATCGCATTGTCAATTTGTATTTATGCATGTGTTTTACTAGTCTCATTTTGTAGGCCATCGCTCAAAGGAATCGTTCCAGCCGTAATAAAGTACAAGTACTAAGTCATACAGGATCCCGCAGCATAATTGGGCACCTCTACCAATTGGTAAGGACCCGTTGTTCTATACTTTATATTTTGAATAAGTATGTAATTTATGTTGTAGAATCTATATGCATCTTATCTTTCAACCTCCGTTTCCACATGTGATGCAATTTATTTTTGCTCGTCCAAATGCAGACGAAGTCTAATAGGGAACCAAAAAATAGTTGACTCTGCTGTAGAAATTTGAGGGATGCCAAACGAATCGATATGGTGTCATTGTATAGAAAGTTGTTGTAAGTCTTCTGTGCATTTTGTGATGTTGCACTTGTAGTGATTTGTACGTATAAGTTTGATATGCAACCTTTCTTGGACTTCTTCTCAGTTTTGTTTTCATTTTCCTCATAATTTGCAACTAAAGTCAGTTTTAGTTATGAATTGTACAAATAGTTGGCATATCATGCACCTCACAGTGTTTACACAGGAAGCCACATTTTTAGTCTTGTTAGTAAATGACATTAAAAAAAGATACACGACAAAATGATCTTTTTACTGAAGTGTATAAGATGCCTTTTCAGCACTGCCAATTATAGCAGTTCATGCACATGTTAAACCTATCTGCATGTTTCTCTGTAGTAACTTCACTTCTCTTACACATGTCTATAAACTGAAAACTTTCCAGGCTGAATTGAAAGAGGAGCTGGCAAATCATGGGAAAGACTGTTCAGTAAAAACTCCAAAAGAATGTGTGGATTTATTTTCCAAGATACTACAACATGATGCTATAGCCAAGAATATGTTGTTGTGTAATGCTGGGTTCCTAGCGAGCTCGTCAAAGTCCAAGTTCAAGTCCAACTCCAAGGCCATTTCTTTGCATATTAAAGTTCTAGAGGAACAACTCCAAGCTGAACAATTATTATCATCTGCCCTAAGTGTATACAATGAACGTTTAATCTCAAAGTTAGAAGAAATTTTAATTCGGCTGGAAAACTCCATAGAAAATAAGGAGAAAGTCATGAAGATGCTCAATATTTGTGGTTGAGCACTAACAGCTGAGGTCAGTCCCTTTGTCATGAAATGAAACTTGCAGCTGAAAGTATTTGTTAGTGCACTAGTCTGCACTTGTTATGAACTTGGGTTGTTTCCTTGTTGCGACATGTCTATAATTTGTATGGTACCTTATAATGTACTTCCTCTATTTCAAAATATATCCCTTTTTAGCAAAGATGTTTTAGCTTGCTAAAGATCCTTATAGTATCAATGGAGGTAGTATTGGGGAATAGAATGCACCAATATGGAAGTAGTATGATTCATGAATGCGTGATCTCTAGATTGCTAGCCTGCTTAATATTGGTGCTTTATATGCTGCAAGGTTGGATTGTTGTGTACTAATATATGTGTGGATGGAGAAAATTGCATCTAACACCAGTCTTTGTGGCATTTGTTGCACAGAACACAGAAACATGACCTTTTTGTGGCTAGCACGGTTTGTGGCTTAATTGTTTGCACCTGGCCCAAATAAACATCTTAACCTGATGTGTTAGAGAATCTCTAACCCATCCCCAAAATGGCAATGGAGGAGTAAATTTACTCCTCTAATGGCCAAAGCCACACCGAACCTAATCCTAACCCATATCAACGTTTACAGGAGAATAAATATATGACTTGCCACCGCGACCTCAGCTCCTTTATTTTTTCTCCCCACCCACACGTTCACTGTCGGCCAGCTACCCTTCCCGCTGTCCTTCGCCGGATCTGTGCTCCACCGATTGCCAGCTACCCTATGTGCTTCTCCTGGTAGCCTACGCCGCTGGAATCGGCCGCCACGAGCCATTTTCGCCGGCCACAAATGCACCACATTTGACGCACTGTGGCCAGGATTTGCTGCGATACGATCGGATCCCGAAGGCCAAGCACCCTCTAGCATGACTACACACCGTTACAACTCCCTGACCGAGCTCGCAGGAGCGACACCGCGAGCACCCGCGCCGCCACAAGCTCCGGATCCGACACCAGCAGCCGCACCGCCACCGGAACAAGGTGAGGAAGAGATAAGCTCCAGGGTTCTTTGTAGCATTTTTGCTTAAAGCTTGTCAATTTTCTAATCTAGATGATTTTTTGTAGCAAGGTGAAGAAAAGAGAAGCTCCATGGTCCGAGGACGACGATAATGATTTGTACTTTGCTTGGTATCATCAAACAATTGTTGGAGTTGACCAGCCTTTCCAACAATTTTGGGAAGAAATACATGCCAATTTCAATAAAAGAACTAGTGGAGATGCAAGGTCATTAGTATCGATTATGAATAGGTGGCTTTGCTAGTAATTTACTCCAATACAGGAAATCTATGAATAAATGGAGCTGGCATGTATGAATAATGGTGTATGAACATTGAGATTCTCTCTTATTCATCTTGTTAAGTATGAGCTGACATGAGATTTTAGCAAATTAGGATGATGCTATTACTATGTATGACTAATTTATTGATATTATATATATGAACTATGAATATTTTTGTTACACAAAATAAATTGTGCTAGATGCAATAAATAAATTGTTTTTGTGTTTTGTGCAACAAATGCCACAAACTGGTTATGTGTGGATGCACCAATATGTACTAGTATGATACAATACATTATATTACAAGTGCTGCTATCCTGGATCATTGATCATAAGGTTGAGGTTCTCAAAACAATGCCTTAGCCCTTTGTTGCACACCATATTCATACGCGTCATGTGATAAATGGAACTACATTTTTGAATCGGAGCTCAACATTTTCTTTCATGTGTGAATGGATTGATGAATAGATGGAATACGACCCGCAAAAAAATACCTTATATAATTTTTATGTTGTATTACTTGGAGTAGTCACATTCAAAACCGTACTGGAGCCGCAAATCTTCCCGCCGTCACCCGTAATATTTTTAAATCCGAGATCATGGTATCCAATTTTCTACCCCTCCATCCAGAAAAAGGCTACTTTGAGCAAGGTCCTAGATGATCAGTTGATGTGACCAGGCCTTGGATTTGGGAACAGAGGGAAGTACGGTCTACTAGCAGTTATTACTTGGACTGTCACCAAATTCAAATTGTGAATCGAGAGGCAAAAGCTCCCGCCTACACGAAATATTTAGGCCCCATGTTTAATCTTTCATATACTGCGAAATTTTGTTTGACCTATCGTACTTATGACCAATGGCGATTGTGAAATTTCTGGGTTGGGTGGTGGGGTTCGCCCATAATTTTTGTTACTAGCACTATAGCCAAATTCAAAATCTTAATCGCGGGTAAAAACCTACAGCCCAAACAATTTTGCAGATGCAGTCAACATTATTTTTTCTATGGGAATATTTTTTTATTCCTTAACATAGGGAGTAGCATTTTTTTTCAAATTATTACTTGTACTCTAGCCAAATTCAAAATCTCAGTTGAGCGGCAAAATTTACCAATGTTCTGCACAATTATGTAATGGATGGTCAGTTGATGTAACTCTCGGCCTTGAATTCCTGACCAGATAGCGTACTAGTCTAGAACTATATTTTTCTATTATTACTTCGCCGCTAGCCAAATTTAAAATCGTAAAATCGAGCGGCAAAATCCCAACCGACTCATATGCATTTTGCGCCCCTCTGTTTCAAACATTTTCAGGCAAAATCTCCCACTGATGGAGTACCATTTTTCTAGTATTACTTGGACTCTTGCCAAATTCAAAATCTCAATCGAGCAGCAAAATCACACACCAACCTTGAAGCATTTCCCGCCCCACCATTTCAAAAACTTTGAACAAAATCTCCGACCGGTGAGTACCATTTTTCTATTATTATTATTTGTCCTGTAGCCAAATTCAAAATCTCTACCGAGCGGCAAAATCACAGACCGACCTTGTGCATTTCCCGCCCCACCATTTCAAAAACTTTGAGGCAAATATCCCATCATGGAGTACCATTTTTCTATTATAGTATTATTATTTGTCCGGTAGCCAAATTCAAAATCTCAATCTGGCGGCAAATTCACACACCGACCTTGAGACATTTCCCGCCCCGCCGTTTCAAAAACTTTGAGGCAAAATCTCCCACCATGGAGAATCACTTTTCTATTATTATTATTTGTCTGGTAGCCAAATTCAAAATCTCCGTCGAGCAGCAAAATCACAGACCGACCTTGAAGCATTTCCCGCCCCACCGTTTCAAAAACTTTGAGGCAAAATCTCCCACCATGGAGTACCATTTTTCTATTATTATTATTTGTCTGGTAGCCAAATTCAAATCTCAATCGGCCAACAAAATCAGACACCGACCTTGAAGCATTTCCCACCCCACCGTTTCAAAAACTTTGAGGTAAAATTTCCCATCAGGGGATTAACATTTTTCTTTTATTAGCCAAATTCAAAATCTCAATCGAGCGGCAAAACCAGAGACCGACTTTGAAGCATTTCGCGCCCCTCTGTTTCAAAAACTTTTAACATTAAAATTCCTTTTCTACCCATTGTTTCGACGCCCTATGGGCACCCTAAAGTCGGTAGCTTGGGGGCATGATCGTAATTATTTTTCTATTCACCTCCATACTCCTGATTCGTGCAGTTTTTCTAGCTGGCCCTCCCAAAATCCTAGGCTTCTCTCCCACGACCACTGCACGCACCGACCGGCGTCAATTCCACGGCTACCAGAGCCGCTTCATCGACGCCCACCCTATCGGATCTAGTTCACTAGGTCTCTCTGCCACTCCACTAGAGCTGTGGTCTCGCTGACCGTGCCTACGGCATTGTCGACCGCCCACGCCCTGCTTCCCCACCACTGAAAGCTACCCAACCATATCGGAGCATCTTCACCGTTGTCCACTAGACGGGATCTAGTTCAACAAGTTCCATGTCCACTGCTCCAGACTAGCTACACGGTCGTCGCCGTTGACTGCATCGGCATCGACCGCCCAAGATCTTCTTCCCCGACGCTAATAGATACCGCAACCGTAGCATCCTCGGTGACCTGGACGTCACTCGCACGATACTGACGATGCTTAGACGCCTCTCCGACCAAGGTAACCAGTTTGGTTTAGTGGCTATCTAGTGGATGACAAGGGATATCCACTTTTTGTGTGGTTATCTAGTGTTTGGTTTAGAGGGTGGAGGGGATATGGATAACCACTTTTGGCTCAAAATGGTGGTTGAGCATATCCCACAAAAAGAGCTGGATTAGCTCAACCACTTTTGGATAGCTCCTCCGAAGTGTTTTCCTGTTTGTAGATTTTGACTAGCTATCCCTAACCACTTTTTGTCCCAATTTAGCCAAACACAAAAAATGGCTACCCCTAACCAGCTGGTTGGGGATATCCCCATCCCCTAAATGACATCCTCTAAACCAAACAGCCCCCAAATCTCCAACTCGTTTTTGTTTTGTCAATGATATATCAGGTTCAAGCCTGTCACAGTGAACTGCATTTTTGTAATCATGCTAGTACATACAAGTCACTAGGGACGCATGTTGTTTGTGCTAGTACACACAAGGTCATTAGACATGTTGGTTTGCATTCGCTGCTCTACAAATTTCAAGTCATGCACATGTCTGTTATTTTGTCATGCACATGTTCTTATCTTAGCTGCTCCGTACACCAGTAAATGCCTGCTATCATGTAGTTTTTGCAAACTGTAATGTCAGTGGAAAATATTAGTGTGGATTCCCTACTCCAAAGTTACTGACTCTATTTGGTTATTCCTGAGCTAAGTTCCTGCTATTATTTCCTCCTTGGCATCGTTCTGCTATCCTGTGGTACCCGTTCAAACTCTTCATAGTAGTTCGATTATAATTTTGTTTTTGCCATCTGGTTCTTCAAAAGCTGCAACACTGAATATTTTTGTTTTCTTTGTGTAGAGCTCAAAACAGAAACACTGAACATGTTGGTTTGCTTATAACGTTGAATTTCGTTACTATTGACCAAATCATAGTAACTTGATTCTCTTTTATTTTCAATATCCTTTGATGCTGAAATTCTTTGATCATATCAAATAGTTTCACACTCATGTTTCATTTGGTAAACTCTTTTACTAAAATCAACAATTACAAAATGATAGTCACCATTCCGTTGAAATGCGGTACGTCGAATATGTATTTACTTTCAAAAATTCATTAAACACTTTGTATTTCACAATACGTTGTGTTTTAGTTATCTTTTTGAACTAGGGAATGATTCATATGTGACAAGAGATCAAATATCTATGATTTTCACATATTATCAACATAACTTTCGAATTTCAAACAATAGTTTCATTTAAAATGAATATATCATTAATTTAGGTATTTCCAAGGCATTTAAATATTTTACAAATGTTCATGCATTATCAATTAGTTTTACAACATGAATAATTCACACATAATCGAAAACATATGAACACGAATAGAAATCATTGATAAATGTAGAACAATTGTTTTGTTACAAACTCATATGAATAACCGTCTCGCGAAGTGGGAGACGCACTAATAAGTTTCACAATCCATCGATTACAATAATTATCCAAAATGAAAAAATAAATGATAAATGTCAAGGGAGAGTGTCGTCGGCCATCATTATCATGCTCGTCATCAACACGCAATGTCACCTCCTCTCTAGCAAGCAGCTCTCATGCAGAAGGACCTGTTTTCATAAAAAAAAATAAGTATCAGATACTTCAATACTTCAACAAGTGTTTGCAAGATTATAATATTTATAAAATTGTATATCATATATACCTTCATCATTGATGACTTCTATGGCAATGGGTTCAACTTTCACATTTCTGAAATGTGTTATGAACTCGGGGAAATCCTGTGTTTCCCCATCACCTCTCATAATGCAGGTCCCGGCATGCCCTTGGTAGTTGGGAGGCAGCGACCGTAGCAATACACATATTGCAAAGTCATCGGTCATCCAGTAGTCCACGAAATAAACTAGTATCATGTACGCATCATGCATGTGCTCCAAGTGACTCTAGACAAGTGAGTTCCTCCATCTTTATGAAAAGGAAATCTCCAAGAAAATCGTGCTTCCACATGCGCATATGTCTCACAAACTCTGCTCTCAACTGTTCCACCATCACATGTGGGTCAAGATTACCCATAATTGGATGTAGTTCATCTGCCATCCGGTAACACATTATCACTTGAATGTAGGTGGACATCTCACGATGACAATAGCGGTCTTCCCGCTGTCGTGGGGTCTCATAGTGATCTGGTTGATCCAAATCCATCGTGTAGCATATGTAGTCGACCATGTTATTATCACTAAGGGGGTCATTAAGATGCACAAGCCACTCAGAGAAATTGGATCCATCTAGTTTGAGATTTTCAGCATCTACCCAATCGTCAACCAAGAAACAAGCATCGAGGAGAACCATTTCTACACTTACAATTGCAAAAGGATTTTAGATTAAGTTTGTAATCATGTGAGTTAAAGAAAACTCCACTAAAACTATTATCCCCTAAATTTTTTTAGTGATTACATGATCCCCATTCACTATACCGCCCCCGATCTTCATGGTCGGCGATTTAGTTGCAAGGGTGGATGTTGAAACGTCGATCACATCATTCATGCGACTGGTGCTTGATATTTCGATCATCCTGTGTTTAGAGGCCATGTCGAGTATCTAATACTAGCACACAACAAGATGCACAAATAATAAACATCATATATGAATGTGATGCGATATGGTCCTTCGTGCTATGATCTCCATCTTGCGCCTCTGGATTCGGTGCTAGGGTTTTGGCATCGTGGGCACCGGGGTACCGGCGCCTCCGGCTTGAAGTACACCATCATGATGACCCTTACTACTACTTAGCAACAGAAACTAAACTACTTTACCTTGACTATGACCATATCGTAATGTAACGTCCCTCAACATAAAGTCAGACGCTTCTACTTTATATTTTCATGTTTTACGTGGTTGTTAGGGCTTTTGCACAAGAACTGTTATTACCTACGAACTTCAACCACAATATTGATCAAATAGTTGTCGATACTATACTCCTTTTAGGGCCCTCTGTTGCAAATGGCGTACCAACTAATGCGAGAGAGAGAGAGACACCCCCAAAGCCACTTTATACGGTGTAAGCCGTATGTCAAACATGGATCAGTCTCACGAATAAACGCGTAAAGTCGGTTGGGGGACACTTCATCAAGCATTGCTGCGGTTTGCACAAGTACATATGGGAGGTCAGTAACAATAAGATCAACGTCCTCATGCTACAACTCTGTTCTACCCATACTAGCAATACTATGCATACCACTGCAGGGGTTACGCGCCTGAAAACAATGATTTTTCCTATGCCAAGAACCCTAATGCCAGGATCTATCTACTAGTAGTGCATTAATGGGAGGGGCTTTTTGAAAACTTACCTTCTCGAAAATCTTTGTCACTCAGGAGAGTGTTGGCGATGTAGTCGTACCAACGCTGACATCGGGGACATGTTGAGCTCCAACGACTCCGGTGGCTCTGACTACCCCTAGCACCACAGGTGCAGCTCCTCCGAGGGAGTCACACACGTCCGGTGCTTGACGATGAATCCCGCTCCTCCAATCCAGCATAGGTTGCGGAAGTAGACCTTATGGATCTGAATCCCATAGTGCAACAACGCTCCACGGTGAAGAACTCCCTGTTCACGTAGTCCAAACTTCAGAACCACGGTCACGGGAGAAAGAGGGGACAGAGAAAGGAAACTGGAGGATTTCCTCAAAGATAGGGAACCTTTTATTATTTTATTGTCCTTTGTTTGCTCCATATGCCTCTCAATATATAGGGGAAGGGGACCCCAAAGTGCTTTAGATAAGCCATGTGGGACTAAACAAAGGAGAGGGCAGAGGGGAGGGCTGGCCGGCGGCCAAGGCCCCCCATGGGCCCTGCCGGCGGGTGCCTAGGGCCCTTATGGCCCCTCCTCCCTTTCCTCCCTTTGGTCTTTTCCCTCTTGGCCTTTTCCCCAGGGATTTTGGCCCAATAGTGAATTTCACCATTTTAATTCCTTTTCTTTTATAAAATAAATATAAATAAATGATTAAATTAGTATTTAACATTTACTTACATGTTATTCAATCCTAGTGACTATGGAACTTCTTCCATCCCACTCCGCGACATCCTCCAGACCTTCCCGGAGCACTTCCGGTTTCTTCTCTCTTTTCTTTGGTGATTTCAATGATACAAAAATGGTCTCTGAGCTTTGTCAAACCCTTAAGCATGCTACCCTACGATTCGGAAACACTCCAGGAATGGTCAAGACCCCTCTCGGACCAATGATCATCAGTGGGACCTGAATACCCATGATGACCCTTGTGCATTCCATGAGATCTTATCGTTGAACCATAAATGCTATGCCCTATTCCCTTTTCCTCTTTGATACTTGCATTGTATGAGATCGAATCAATGACATCACCATTTAAAATTCAATCTCGTTATCAAAAAATGCTACTCAACTCGTTCCGACAAGTGATATCCCTGTGACCTAGTCACACGCTGGCATAGCTTTATGGATATAACTTCTCCTAGTGTGCCTAGAGTATCTTTCTGTCATGCGGATAGAAAAATCCCGCTCTTGACACATACGCCTCTACATGCCCCTTTGATATACATGTAACACACCTTTAATATCACCGTTTCACCAAGTGACGTTTGATGCGGACAAGGCATGCTCGGGTGACAGTGATTAAATATGGTCTCACGGTCTAAGGAACAAGACACCATGTTTCCTAGTTATCGTAACTTGAACTATGTGACATGATCATGTGATGATACTTATATTGTATTCTCATCATCTCATTCTCCCAATGAGGTGACTCCATTGTCAACTTGCATAAATGGCACTTTATTAGGAACCCTTGATCATCCGTTGACCAATGAACCGGTGACTAGAGATTCACTAGGAACTCCTAGTTATTTATACATCACATGTGTATTGACATTTCCTTTCAATACAATTATAGCATGATATAAAAACTAATTAAACTTTATGAAATATGATAATAATCCATGTTATTATTTGTCTCTAGGGCATATTTCCAACAAATACCTATATGTAGATGACATCCTATGGAAGGTATAGTTAGTATTAATGATTATTTAAGTTAGTAAATATTCTATAGATGAAGTTGAACACATATTAAACATTGAAATCTATCAAGATAGATCGATACGTTTAATGAAGTTTAGAGTCAAAATGCTTTCTAGCTTGGATTCTGAAGGAGTTCGGAATGTCCTAGCAGATATTCTGAAGATGTTCAGAATGGAACAAGCTAGGAAAGAAGTTCTTACTTTTATAACTAGGTGGAGCATTGAGTTAATCTCTCTATTAACAACAATAGTTAAATATAGAAAATGGATGTGTTGCATCTCATATGCCTCAGTCATAGTGTTGTTTACTCGACGTAATGTGACTCAAGTTCTTGGTTAGAAGAACAAGTTTAGAAATGATCCCTAATTAAATCACTGAACAAGAGTTTAGTAGATCCTTAAGCTGAAAGGAGCATGGTTAGGCATTAAAGTGGCAAATTATGCAATGTCGATTAAATCTACATTGATATAGAAGTATGCGGCTACTTCAGGTGGAAAATATAATAGTTTTGGCTTAGGAAGTTCAACTTCTAACTGAGTGTGTTTCTAGTCTACATGACTATGTGAAAGTCCACTTGACTAAATAGCTATCATTGTAGGCACATGGAAACAAAGTATCACTCTTCCGCCAAAAATATACTTCGACATATTATGTGATAATAGGATAAAGTCAAACAACATGACATCAAACGATTTGCAAACAACATAAGGATCTGAAAGATACAAACCGTTATGAAATGTTTCCCCATGAGAAAGCATGATCAATAGCATACTATGTGATATGGTAGTTATGATTAGTAACATATGCAACTAGATTATTTGTACTCTAGTGCAAGTGGGAGACTGAAGGAGATATGCCCTAGAGGCAAATAATAAATGGTGATTATTATCATATCTCAATTAGTTCATAATAGTTTTATACCATGCTATAACTGTATCGATCAGAAGCATTGGTACATGTGTGGTATGTAAAAAAACCAAGTCCCTAGTAGCCTCTATTAAACTAATTCATTGGTCAACTGATAATCAAGGTTTCTTGGTCATGGGAATTTATGTTAATTGATAATGAGGTCATATTATTAGTGATGATGTGATGGACATGCTTACCCAACATAAGTATTGCAACACGATCTAGTCATAAAGTTCAACATTGCAATAACTAGGAAACGAAGTATCCTACTTCTTAGAACATGAGATCATATATAATCACTATCTCCCGAGACTACCTTTACTGCATCAACCGTCACACCATAATAGGGTGATTATAAAGGTGTCTCTCGGGTATTCCAAGAAGTTGCATATGCATAAAGATCGAGATTTTTTCTCCCACGTGATGGGAAGATACACCGGGCCTACTCAGTGAGATTACATCAACGTATGACTAGGTCATGAGGATGGAATATTATGGAACGAGTTAAAAGGTACTTGCGGTAACGACATTGAACTAGGTATGGTGATACCAAAGATCAGATCTTGGACAATTTAGGTATGAAAGTAACAAAGTAAATTGGACTCGACGTTTATGGTTCAAACGACATATAATCGTGGAATGCACATGGGTCATTATAGGCATACAGGTCTCACTGTTGATCATTGGTCTAAGAAACATCTCGATCATGTCTATGATGTTCCCAAATGGTAGGATAACACACTTAAGGATTCGATGATGCTTAGAGATAGTTGTGGATTCATGAGGATCACTAGAGTAAAGAGAATAGAAAGCCGGAAGTATTTTGTGAGAATTCGAAGGATGTTCGAAGTGATCTAAGAGGAGTTTCAGATCATGAGCAATTAAATAATATGTATTTTATATTAACTAGACTCCTCCTTGCGCCCCTAGAGCATGGCCGTCAGACAGCATGCTTTATGATATGATCGCGCTACATCTACCTCCAAGAGAAAGCATGGAACCACCCAAATAAGAATCAAAGCATGGTAAACACGTTGATAAAAAATAGTTGATGACCAAATCATTTGAAACCGTCAACCAGAACATTATACATCGAGTGTGTGCCAAAAAAGTACAAAGATATAAGAGGCGGTCTCACACACGTTCACCATACAGGATCGTATGTCCGAAAAAACATGTACAAAGATATAAGAGTCAGTCTTGCACACGTTCAATATCCATGGCACAAACTACGAAACTAAGTTTGTATCTCAAATCGAACGTTACGCTATTCAACCTCGAGTGCAAACCGCGAGTCCAGAGCTTTTGGAATGTCTGTGCAAAAGAAATATGTATGGGCGTACATACACGCGTAGAAGAAAAAACGATGTGTACTTGACACGTGTACCTGAGAGCGAAGATGTATAATTTTTTCGAATGCACCCTAAGAAAGGCGTAGGTAACATGAATTTATAAAATGAGACAGATACAAAGAGTATGAAAAGAGCAAAATTTCACAGGAGATGATAAATAGAAATACACGTGACGAAATTTAGATTCATCAGACTACTAAATCTACAGATTTTGATAATACATATAACATATAACAAGAGACAAATATGGTAACATGATGGTATTTATATTCATCATGAACTCACAGAATTTTCGTGATGAGGAAGCAACAACGACGCGTGGCCATCATAATCATAGAGATTCTTGACAAGACTATCGAAGAAGTTTAGGTCTTCGATGTCGTACTCCTTTTCATGGACGCCATCTTCCATGTACCACGACATCGTAAACTCTTACGATATCACATGAAAGCAATAAAAAGAAAGAAGATTTAACAGCAGAAGACAAACACGAAGAGCACGAAAGGAGCAAGATTTGATAGAAAAAAGCGGCTCTTGGGCGCATTTTTATTCAGCACACAAATAAACTTACATGTTTCGAAAGTACGAATATCATACAACAAGAGATAAACATGATCGGATGACGCTACTTTTATTCATCGTCACCCCATGGAGCTTACAACTTTCAGTCATACAGAAAATATAAATGCCTACACCTATCTATTACTATCTACTACTAAGAACTAAGCAAGGCACAACAACGCGTGGCCATCCTAATCCTCAAGACTCTTGAGGAGACTATCAAAGTAGTCGTGGTCTACAGGGTAGTTGACATGGGTATACCCTACAGGTACTCGAGCTTAGTATATATGGTCAAAATATGTACAGGCCCACGGTGTCGCCAAGGCCCAGATGGAAGGACTCGAGTAACCTGCGGACTCTCGATTGCTTGAAGGACAAGAAGAAGCTAAAGATAGAAAGTTTGAAGGGGAAAACCCTAACTTGTAACCAACTCGACCTGCTACCCGAGACCTAGCCTATCTATATAAAGGCTAGGAGGGGGCGGCGAAGAGGACACACGCAACCCTTGTTTCCACAACCCTCGCCATATTGCATCTGCGTACCATTGTAACTTTCGACTCCTTCGATAATTCCACGAGCAGACAAGCAGGAGTAGGGACCTCTACGAGGTCTGAACCTGGGTAAATCCTTTGTCCCCTGTATGCTTGTTTGCCAGCCGATAGATGTCTCCAGCGCTCCCTCCTTCTCCAAAACCCAAGTCCATAACAATGGGATTGATGAGTTAAACCCTCGTCAATTGGCGCCGTCCGTGGGGACTGGGAGCACTGATGTTGCGATCTCGACGGTCCCAACACTTGCAATCTTCGACTTGTACGCGTCGGAAAACCATCTCCTTTTCGGCGCCATCGGCTTCACCAACACTATCGTAAAGTTCATGATTCAAACACCTCGGGAGGAAGCGGCATCATCTTCCACGTCCCTTTGTACAAGTTCGTTTATTGGGAGGACAAACGTCACATCAATCGCGGCCGCGATCAGGAGGTTCTCCCATAATTTGGCGACCAAGCAAGGAAGGGCACCTGAGTCCTAGTTTGATTGATGTCCGGACGTGCGGAGCCATGCTCAACTCTACTACTGCTACATGGCAAGTTTAAAGGCCAAAAAGGAAAAAACAGACATCAATGAAAGCTAGACTGGCATGGTCCTTCATGGCTGCTTCTAGCCAGATCGATTTGAGATATTACTCTGGCGGCTGGACGGTACTGCATGAGCCTAGCGCGTACCACTTCCATCCACCTCACCAGATCAATTCGATGCCATAGCTGATTCCGGTTAAATCGAACCAATTTCCAAAAACAAGACCATGCCAGGCAATTAACTGCATATTCACGTGAAGCCAGGAAGTGATCTGGAGAACTACTATTCGTTAGCAAACTACTAGCAAACTACTACCTACTAGGCCTGATGAGATTAATTAATCAAGATGTTATGCAAGAAAAGTCCAAGATGCCAGGATCGATGTCAGCTGGAGGTTCAATTCGCCGTTAAGCCTGAGCGACCCCGCTCTACGACCTCGTCCCCCCACGCGACTCCGGTCCGTCATGTTTACTACGTCCACCGTGAGACTACATCGACCTCGACTACACATCCACAGTATCGACCTCGACCATACGTCTGCTCCAACGACTCCGTCAATCTCGCAGGCTCTACGCTCGGGGGCTCCACCAACCTGCCATTGTGTCGACTCCGTGTTCATCGCGCGACTCCGCCAACCTTGCCGATTCTACTCCCACGGGCTGCACGACTCCGCCGTGTGACTCGGGGGCTCCTTTGACACCGGCGACCCACTATAATCTTCGGTTGGGGAAACTCGCTACCGCCATCAGCATCGGCGACCCGCTACCGTGTCGACTCCGGTCCGCCACATCGGCTCTCGAACGCCGCCTCGACTACATCGACAACATCGAATCTACACTTGGGGGCTTCGTCGACTCCGCGACGAGGCCCGTTACCGCCTTCGGCTACAGTGACTCACTACGGTCTCCGACTCCGCCCATCTACTGAGTCTTTGACTCCATCACGCGACTCACTGCGGTCTTCAGCTGCGGTCTTCGGGTGAGGTGACCCGATACGGTCTTCGACTGTTGTGGCCCGTTACAGTCTTCATATACGGTAATTCGTCATCACCACGCGACTCCGATCTGCCGCGTCGACTACGTCCGCCGCGTGACTCGCTGCCACATCAACTCTAGTCTTCGACTCTAGTGATTCGCTATGATATTCGACTCAGGGGCTCCCTCCTCTACGGCGACCCGTCACGTACTTCGACTCCGCCGACCTATTGAGTCTTTGACTCCATCACGCGACCTGCTGCGGTCTTCGGCTGCGACGACACGCTGCGATTCTCGGCTCCGGCGACTCGGGGGCTCTTTCGGCTCCAGCGACCCGTTGTGGCCTTTGACTCCGACAACTCGAGGACTTCTTCGACTCCGGTGACCAGGTGTGGTCCTCGACTCCAGCGATTCGGGGGGCTCCCTCAGCATTGGTGATCCAGCGACTCGCTATGGTCCTCGACTCCGCCGACCTACTGAGTCTTCAACTCCATCACGCAACCTGCTGCCGTCTTTGACTCCATCGACAATCCGCTACGATCTTCGGTTCCAGCGACTCAGGGGCTCCCTCTGCTTTGGCAACCGCCGCAGTCTTCAACTTCAACGACTGGCTGTGGTCTTCATATCGGGTGACTCGAGGATTTCCTCGACTCCCGCGACAGCGAGCCGCTACAATCTTTGACTCCAGCACGCGACCTGATGCAGTCTTCGGCTGCGGTAACGCGCTGTGGTCTTTGACTTCTCCGACCTGATGTGTCTTCGACTCCTTCACATGACCCGCTGCCGCGTCGACTACGTCCGCGATTGCATCGACTTCGTCCACAACGACTACCAATAAAGCTAAGTTACCCTCTATTAGACATGATTTCTTTCTCACTTTAATCGCACTCGAAACACTCGAGGGTTGCGCCCTCTTCGAGTAACCTAATGTGTCATCGATTCCACGCACTTGAGCACCTCATATGCGACAACCTGAGTAGCTGATTCTGCCTGATCGTCGAATCCTTGAACTTCGAGCACCTCGGCAAGGCACTGAGACTAAGGGTAATCAGGCTAACGAAAAGGCCTAGCATATAGTGCAAAAGTGTTGACTCGATTGGCACCAGAATTTTACTTTACAAGCTAACAAGCAAATATTCTCTACAAGATACATATACTTCACAATTTTTAATGTTTTATGCAGCTTATAAGGATGTCGACTGCGTCGAGCTATTCTATCGGGTCCTCCAACAGGAGTCGACAAAACAACTGGCTATGAAATACACTCAAGACCCGAGTCGAGTCCCTCCTCGGATGGTTGCATCGCTTGATGCTACACACATGCGACGTTGGCCACGCACCCGACAGAAATGATTGTGTCAACTTCATCTGCATCATCGACTCACCCATGTTTTCTTCTCGCATGATTGGCGACTACGTCTGCAAGATACAAGACTCGAGTCTCTGCCCGAGTCTACGACTTCGCCAGACACTCGGGGGCTACTCCAAGCTGGAGTACTAGTCGCGCATATACAAGATCCTCAAGTGACACGCTCTGACTCCTCACTCGAATCCACGATTCGACTAAGGACTGGGCTACTCCCATAGGGAGCGCTGGCCGCGCACCCGAAATTTTTTGTGAAGATATCCAAGCATCATGAAAACCCTCCACTCGAATCTACGATTCGATTATGGACATGGGTTACTCCCATAGGGAGCGCTGGTAAAATTCGACTGAAACAAGCAACCAAAAGACGATAGCAGTCGCAAAAGTTTTTTAGTCCCTACCTGAGTCTTCGACTCAACCAGGCACTCGGGGGCTACTCCCATAGGGAGCGCTGGTCGCACACCCTATGATTATTTGTACATCGTACTATGTGTTGATAACATCCACACTCGAATGCTATGGCGACTCCGCCTCATATTTTCCCTACAAATAGATTACGTCTCCTGGGCCACCCGAATCATCTCCGCGATGACAAAATTCGGATGCCACACTTACAGCATGAAGATAAGACCTGAATAAGGCCTAGCAACGCATCTGCTGCGCACTACTAGAGATATATCCGTGCCTGCAGGTACGATGAATATGCCTTGACGGACGCGTCAAGTGCACACACTTATACACTGGAATTCGCCTCTTGTAAGACCTCCGCGGCATGAGTCGAATTACGCCAGCAATTTCCGAATTTGAGTCCGAGGACTCGAGTTTGAGTAGGTAGCATTGTTTTTGCCCTAGAGCAATTAACTAGTCCCGATCCGTCGAGCGCACCAGGCACGTTCATCATCATCCCTATGAACTACTATAAATTTGGCTGACCCGATGAACTTCCGGGTGAAGTGCTTCGCACTCGACATAATTGTCGACTCCAACATCCTAATGCAAGACTCAAGACTTCTAAGTCTCCATCCGAATCTATGATTCGCATGGACACTCGGGGGCTACTGACATGGGTATGCCCAATAGGTACTCAAGCTTGGTATATATGGTCCAAATATATACAGGCCCACGGTGTCGCCAAGGCCCAGATGGAAGGACTCGAGTAACCTGCGGACTCTCGATTGCTTGAAGGACAAGAAGAAGCTAAAGATAGAAAGTTTGAAGGGGAAAACCCTAACTTGTAACCGACTCGACCTGCTACCCGAGACCTAGCCTATCTATATAAAGGCTAGGAGGGGGCGGCGAAGAGGACACACGCAACCCTAGTTTTCACAACCCTCGCCAGATTGCATCTGCACACCATTATAACTTTCGACTCCTTTGATAATTCCATGAGCAGACAAGCAGGAGTAGGGACCTCTACGAGGTCTGAACCTGGGTAAATCCTTTGTCCCCTGTGTGCTTGTTTGCTAGCCGATAGATGTCTCCAGCGCTCCCTCCTTCTCCAAAACCCAAGTCCATAACAATGAGCATTGATGAGTTAAACCCTCGTCAGTCGTACTCTTTCTCATTGATGTCATCTTCTGCATACCATGGCGACGAACATGCTTTCGCCATCACAGGCGAGTGTGACATGCAGCATGGGACGGAAGAAAACTCACCAGCCAGTGGTGGCTTCATGTCATCGAGCTTCGGGGCTTTCCTATATGGAATGGAGGCGACGCTGTGAGGTTCTAAGATGCTGCCAAGATCCAGTGCATCTTGATCCATATCGAACTGGATCTGTGTACGTTCATCGTGAGTCTCATTCTCCTCCTCCCAGTAGGATGGAACCCATTCCAGGGACATGCCTTTGCGAAAGACGTGCCAAAGAAACGTTAGGAAGAAATCACATAAAATAGTGGAAGACATCAAAGAAATAAACTAATGAACATGAATGAAGCACAAAAATATGCCGTGCAGGCCGAATCGAAGAACGAGAAAACACCGAGCATGCGGACAAACAACGAAGGAAAATATAAGATAGTTGTTGGGCGATGGCATCTATTCTAGGATGTCGTTTAGGAAAGGCAAGATGGAGAGAGGGGAGAGATAAGGCAATGTGACTCAAGAAAACATGGAGAGCAAGGTGTCTTTTATAGGATACGCACGACCTGACCGTACCCTAATATGGTGAAAGATAACACTACGAGATGGAAGACGACACACGTCGTCACCACACGAACCTGTGTACGCGTACGATCTAAAGCTGCTAGCTTGGCTTTGGACGAGACACAAAGTTTGATATCGCCGCGATAAACCGTGGACATCTATGCTCTATGGTGCCAGGTTGTCTGTTCGCCTGCAAGAATCCACGTCGTCTAGTATATATGGTGAGAGATGGTAAGGGATTATATCGCCACGTCGGCTGTGGACGGGTCTACATCCGCAAGAAACCGCAGATGGCATGGGATTACAACGTCACGTATGCTCTATTCAGAACTCGTGTCCGCGAGAGACCGCATCTCAGCTGGGTTCACGGTGCACATCGGCTCTCGGCGGGTCCTAGGACCGTGAGAGACCGTAGTCGGTACGGACTCATGGCGCCACATAGGCTCTCGACGGGTCCCATGACCACGAGAAACTGCGCACGGCATGGGCTAACGCCGCCACGTCGGCTCTCGATGGGCCCCATGTTCACGAGAATCTGCAGGCGGCATGGGCTCATGGCGCCACGTAGGCTCTCCGCGGGCCCTAGAACCCAGTGGGTGCGGAGGCGTGTCGTGTTGGGAATGCCTCACACAGAGTGCAGTCTTGCCCTCGTACGCTGAGGGCGGACCCATTTCGCATGCGCGGCCCACCGGTCTACAACACGGGGTACGATGGCGCATGGTACACCCGTACTCGGTCTAGAATCTTTCACCCTAGACCGTCGTGTATCCCGCCTCACAGGATAGAAGGGCTCTGTTGCGACATCGTCGTGTGTCCTTTGCAGCATCCATCCCATGATTGAAAAGAATCGGGACAACATGGATGAGAATTTGAGCTAGAACAATCTAGAACTATTATTTACTCCTGATTAATCGAATTAATATTAAAATATACTAGCTAAATGCTCATGTGATGCCACGGTCATATCAAATTATACATATAGAATAAAATAATGGACATGTTGTTTTGTTCTATTTCATGTCATTGCTATGTTTATATCATTGTAGATACTCCACAGGTCCCTTTGTGTAGTCTGTCTTGCATGTGCTCACATCCATGCAAAAACAAAGTGTTTATCGTTGTCGTACATCTGTATCCACCACTGCTCTCCGTTATTCTATTATGGTCCTCCAAGTATGACAATCAAATTTCTCTATGGTTCTCATCTAGTGCATCACCATAATATAGATAGTAATTGATAAATAGCCATGCAAACTCGATCAATTGTGTTCTCCTATATGAAATTTCCTCAAATATACGTAAAATAAATTTCCAACATATGCCATTAAAATTTTATTAACTTGCACTTTAAATATTGAACTAAAATCTCAAGTATTACAACCTAAAATTGTACTACATCAAGACAATTCCACTATAATTAATTGAGCGAGAAATATTTAAAATTTCATATCTAATAACTTGGATTTTATGGATGGATACCATTATTAGTCTGAAAAATTACAGGTCAAAGCCCCATGGCGTGTTCCATGCGAAGAGGTAAAGTGGAAGAGGAAGTGCATTTTAAACTATTGACTATGATGTTGTCTAGCTCAACATTTTTGGGGGCAGCCCAGCCTTAATGGGCCAAACCTCGGAGGGAAAGGCCCATGTGATCCAAGGAGGGGTCGCTGACCACCTAGGATTGCAGGGGGGCACGCCAGGCTCCCACCGCCTCCCACCTGGCCACCGCCTCCCCTTTTGTCCCATCTTGGCTATTGCCTAGGAAGGGTCCCTCCCCTGCCCCTATAGAAGGAGGGTCATGTGGGGAGGGAAAGGACACTAAATTTCCCGAAGCCCCAGCAGTCCTCTTCCTAGGGGTCTCTCTCTCCTGTTGGCTTCCATACTTGCGGTTTCAAGAAGAACTGCGTAGGTGGAGGACGTCTTCATCACCGACATGTTGTCACGCTGTTGGATCCCCATTCGAGAATATCTACTTCGACAATCTCGGCTGGATCTGAGAGACTGGGAGTCATCGTTAACAACCGAACGCGTGTGAAACCACGCAGGTGCTTCCAGTTGTGGCACCTAGATTGTCGTGCGAGGAGCAATGCGACCTTCAGGTCGACTATGTCGTTCGACTACATCATCCATGTTCATAGTGAACATTAACACTTTTGGTCTAAAAGGGTATGTCACTGAAACCTTCTCCATTACATCATTACTCCTAGATAGATCCTGACATTCAGTGTTGCGCTAGTCATGAAAAAACATTATTTTCTGCTGCAAACCCCTTCAATATCTTGGCCACTTTCGGCTAATCCTTCGCCATTGCCATATACCTCCTCTAGTCGAAATAGTAAAACCCACCACATGACCACCCTCATGTACACCGACCGTTGCTAGCTTCACGAGTAGGAGGTGCACGCCTTGTACGAGGCAAATTATCCCGCGACTTCAGAATCCTTCTGGCCCACTGGGTGGGTGCTGAGCACCGGCGGCATCCCTATCCCATTTGTGTCACACGGTATGGAGCTATAGGCATCCATACGACATGAGTGGGAAGTGCGATTCACGGAGAAGGAGCGGTCGAATCGATAGTGAGATCCTGACAACCTAGCGACATGGATCGAGTTCTTATGCAAGCGTAGGGAGAGGAAAATCACCATGTACTACGGCGACGGCCCTCCACTAACGGACACAACACCGACGGGCGTAGGTTCTGGCAGAGCATGTTGGGTGCACACTAGCCTCCGTCATGGACCACATCACTGCGGGGAACTACCCGCACCTCCAATAACCTCCAGGCATGTCGCCACCATCACCGTTCATCAACCTCGCGGAGGATGATGATGAGTAGGAGCCGCCGGAGACACCACATGCGTAGGAAATTGCTAGAAGCCAGCATTGTTTTATCCATGTATCACAAACATTTTGTTTTTAATCTACGGTAATATGTTTTATCCAAATAACATGTTTTATCTGGGAAAAAAGGGATTGAGTAGTACTGGTTTGGGTTGGCCCGCTGCGGACACTTTCCTGGGAAGCCGGACCATGACCCAAATTTTTTCCGTGGGCTAACCCAAATGAACCAAGTCAGATGATTTGGGTGTCCAGAATGGGTCGTGCCGCTAGAGATACCCTAAGCCAAGGATAAGTGGTACGGCGCTGGCAGTCTGGCACCCCACGCCGTCCATCACCTTGTGATGGGGACATGCTGACGTAGGCTAGTTTTTAAGATGGAAGGCACACATGTGCACATCTTTAAATTAATAAAGCCTCATGGCTAGAACGGCACAAACAACTACAACCGGATAGAAAATCTAGCAAGGTACAGACCATGCCACTACAGTGGTAAGTAAACACCTAGGGTGTGTTTTGTAGGCTGTATGAAGCCTAGCCAGACCCAGTGGAGCCAAAAATTGTAAGTTGGATGTTTGAGCTCACTACACTTTGTGGTTGCGTGCTGCTCAAAGCAGCCTCCAGCCAAGCTCGTTAAATTGGTTGTTCCTATGGAGCTAGTCCTGGGAGAGTGCAAAAGGGCCTTCTCTTATATGTGGCGGGGAGGAGAGACAAATGTTGTGTTCCCTCGGCTCCGCGTGGCATAATCCCCTCACTGCCCACTCTCCCTCCTGTCAGTCTCGTCAAACACAGTCTCACCGAAGGCAAATCTCCAGCTCAAATCTCATAGGGCCTTTCTTACCGGTAGTCGCCGTGCCCAGCTGGAATTCCTTCAAAGGGTTAGGGTTTGCTGCCGATTTGGGAATTTCTAGTATGACCTTGGTTAAACTTGATTTCTTACATTGTCATGTTAGTTAGGACCTCACTAACATAGACTATACTCTAGACTGCATTGACAACCCCACATTCTATGATAGGGTAGTGGATTGTCCCCATATGTGTTGCGTCCATAGGCTTGATCCTAAAAAATGTGTTGCATTTGAAGGAATAAACACTAGGCGCAGATTCTATCAATGTCAAGTCAAGAATTTGAGTTCTTAGCCTTTGATATGTCAGCTACTAGCTCATCCGTTATCTTTGAGCATGTAATTCTAGTTGGTATGAAATCCCGAACTGTAGGTTTGTGGCTTGGTTAGATAGTGAATGTCTAGAACAAGTGAAAAATACATTAGGACAACTCTAGGGCATGCACCATGAAAGTAATAGTGCAAGAATTTATGAGAGGATTTGGAATGCAAAGTTGGTGAAGGAGATGGCTGATTAGAAGAACAAGATTGAGAAGTACTCAAGTCTATTAGTTGATGTGTGGAAATTCATGAATGAAGCTAAGAAAAGTATATTGGAGAAGAACTTGTCCAAGTTTAGGGGCACCACTGCTAGGGGTGAGAAGGAATCATGGGAGAAGAACAAGGACATGAATTTCAAGCAGACTAATGCGTTGAAGAATGAAGTGGATATGCTGAAGCAGGTGTAGAAAACCCAACAGAGATGATGAAACTAAAGAAGAATAAATGGAATGATAAAATGCAGAGTTTGAAGGAGGAAAATAAGATAGACTATGTGATCTTTGATATGCTCAAAGATAGTGAGACTAACAAGGATAAGCTGAAGAATATTGAGGAAATCTATGATGCTTGACTTTTAAACTCTAGTGCTATTGTACGTATGTCCTAAACAATATTAATCTGGTCATGAGATGGTATATAGTAACCCCTCATGTGATGGTGAACTGGTGGTGGTGGTGGTGGTAGAATGACACCCACTTTTGATGTGGTGGTAGTGAAAGGAATATGCCCGAGAGGAAATAATAAATGGTTATTATGTTATTCCAGGTTTATAATAGATGTTTATTTCTCATGATAGAATTGTATTAAAAAGGAAACATTAATACATGTGTTTTGAATAAACAAATAGAAGGTTCCTAGTGATGCATCTCATTACACTAGCTTGTTGATTAATAGATGATCAAGGTTTCCTGATCATGACAATGGATGTTGTTAATAACAAGGACACACCATTGATTGAATTATATGATGGACATACTCCCAAAGTATAACAACATGATCAAGCCATTATGTTTACACTACTATAACGCCATTCAAAGTAACCCTAATCCTTAGACCATGAGTTCACGTCAATCACTGACTTTAGAAGAGTATTCTGATTGCATGAAACGTCACACCGTAATAGGGTGATCATAACGGTGTCATCAGATACTTAGTAAGTGTTAGTTGAGGCTCATGAATCAAGAGTGGGATTTTCCATCCTAATGATTGAAAGATATACTCAGGGCCCTCTCGGTGATATCACATTGACATAGCTTGCAAGTAAGTGATAATGATCACTTAGAATGTCATATCACAGGAACAAGAAAATAGTACTTGTCAGTAATAGGATCGAACTAAGTATGAATGATACCGAATGATCAGATCCCAGACAGGTAAAATATCGCGAGACAAAAGGAATTGGTTACTGCGAATAAAAGGTCACGCAATCACTAAGTCATCGCATGAGCTGGTGGGAGTCATTATGGATCTCCAGGTCACGCTAATGATTATTGATCGGAGAATGTCTTGATCATGTCCACACAGTTGGTAACTCGTAGGGAGACACACTTAAGGTTAGTCGATGCAATTGAGTGGATAGGAAACACGGGAGAAGATAATGGACATTGTAGGAATTTATTTTGTCGAATCTGCCGAAATGGTTTTGGGGTATCGAAACAAAGAAAGGGATCAAAATGTTAATGTGTGCATTAAATGAAGTACTCATTAAATTAAGTGTTTATTAAATTGAGTTGCAATAAAACAAGAGAATTAAAGTGCTTTAATGGAAAGACCTTTGGTTTTTGAGTGGATAATAAATGGGAGAAAGTGGAGATTGAAATTATGTGAGTGGAGAGTCCACCCACATGAATGAGAGGAGGTGAGTGGAACCCTCTTGGCCTCTGGCCAAGGGAGGGGCTTGCCCCCCTCTCCCCTATAAAAGGAGGTGGAGACCTCCTCCCTCTCACACACTTGCCCACTCCTCTCATATGCCCTTTGGTTGGCATCTGCTCCCTCTTGCTAGCCTTATCCATTGCCTCAAGAAAAGCTGCTTAGGCTAAGCCCTGCTCGAGATCTTCCCCTCCACCATCTCTACCATGGTGTAGTGCTGTTAGAGTTCCCGGGGATCCGCTACTTCCGCTACCCGGCTGGAGCGAGGGTTCAGGAGTCGTCAACACACCATACGTGTGACTGCCTATGGAGGTGCTACACATGCAGCACTGTCATAGCGTCCTTGAGGACGGCTGAGTACACTCTACAACAACCACGTTTGTTTGTGGGAACTTTATCCTATGTTACGGTCTTCGAGGGTGAGTCCATCTGAAACCGTTACATGTATCTCCTAGATATGATCTTGGTGGTTGCAATCGTACGTTTTTTAGTTTTCCATGCAAGGAACCCCATTAGTGGTATCAGAGCTATGTTTGTGTATAGATGCTTTGTATGGTTAGAACACATAGAAATGTGGGCGTTGATAGTCTTGTTGTTTCATACTTACGTAAATTTTGATCATGGTGGCATGTTGGGATGAAGCGGCTCGGACTAACTTTACATGTCCTCACACATGAGACATGTCCCATGCTTGACATGCAACTCGTATTGCATAAGTGTCTCAGCGGGTGTCTATCTCTCCCAACATAATCGTGATCTAATTTACAACGGTTTGCAAATAACTTGATTTGTCAACGGTGTGGCTGAAATTCATAGGTAGAGCGATTCTCTCCTAGAAATCCCAAAGCCGCGTAAAATATACAAAAATAAATTAGAAGACGTCTAACTTTTTTTGCAGGGCATGTGATGTCATATGGTCATTGTTACAAAATATGTTGTATGCAATGAGATTTATGTAAGTTAAACAACCTGTCGGAGCCATATGGTTCTCTTTATCTTTTATAGCCTGCGTGCTATTCATGTATATCCAAGAGATATATTGTAATGGAGAAGACGGCCATGATGGTGGCGCCATGAACCTTGGAGCCACGCCGGTGGAATGATGGAGATCAAGTGCAAGAAAGGACCATATCATATCACATTTTATATGCATGTCATGTTTATCCCTTTTATGCATCTTATTTTGCTTATGTCTTGCTTACTTCTTGGCGGTAGCATTATAAGATGAACCCTGCCACTAATATCAAGATAATAATATGTTCTTCCTTAGTATGCACCATTAATAAAGTTCGTAGTTTCAAAGCACCACGTGATGATCGGGTCTGATAGAATCTATGTTTGCATACAACGGTTGTAAGACAATTTTACACACGCAGGTACCAAGGTTCTTACTTGGCGAGCCTAGTATGTACATGCATGGCCTCGGAACATGAACCGAAAGGTAAAACACGAGTCATATGAATGATATGATGTCCATATGATGCTCACCGTTGGAGCTACACCACCACTCGTGATGATCGGTCGTGGTATAGTGAATTTGGTTCGGTAATCACTAAAAATGACTAGAGGGGTGTCATTTTTGAGTGGGAGTTCTCATAGTAATTTTGAATTAACTTGAACTCTATCTTTTATAAACCTAATCTAAAATAGTCTTTACAAATATATTGTAGATCATGGCACCCCCTGTGTTCCATTTCAATGCATTCCTAGATAGAGAAAAGCTGCAAGTTAATGGGTCTAACTTCACCAACTAGCACCGCAACGTGAGGATCATCCTCATGGGCATGAAGAAGTCCTATGAGCTAGACGGTCCGTTAGGTGACGCCCCTGCAGCTAGCGCGACTCAATACGAGCGCGATGCGTATGATGTAAAAATTTGTTGACTACACTCTTGTGCAGCGTGCGATCCTCCAGTTGCTGGAGCCTAAACTCCAAAAGCGCTTTGAACTTACTGATGCTAATGTCATGGTGGAGGAACTCAAAACTATGTTTGGGGACCAAATCTGTGCTAAGAGATATGAGATCTCCGATAAGTTCATTAGCGCTAAGATGGAGTAGCATAGCTCTATGAACGAGCATGTCATTAAGATGACGGGCTACACTCAACGTATTGAGACACTAGGATGTGAGATTCCACCTGATCTCCCGTGGATAGGGTTCTTCAGTCGCTCCCATCTAGCTACAAAGGGTTTGTGCTAAACTACAAGATGAGTGGAGCGAACAAGTTGCTCACTGAACTCGCAGCTATGCTGAAAATTGCTGAGGTAGACACCAAGAAAGAGCACCAAGTGTTGTTGGTCAACAGGACCACTAGTTTTAAGAAAAAAGTCAAGAGAGGAAAATCCAAAGGTAACTCTAAGAAGGATGGCAAATTTGTTGCCAAGCCTGAAAATAAAACCAAAGGAGCCCAAAGCCCGACATGGAGTGTTTCTACTACAAGGGGACTGGTCACTGGAAGCGGAACTGTCCGAAGTACTTGGCAGATAAGAAGGCCGGTAACATGAACAAAGGTATATGTGATATACATGTTATTGATGTGTACCACACTCTTTGTTGAAGTAGCACCCGGTATTTGATACCGGTTCGTTTGCTAACATATGTAATTCAAAACAAGGGCCAAGGAATAGTCGACCGCTGGCAAAGGATGAAGTGACGATGCACGTAGGCAATGGATCCAAGGTGGATGTGATCGCTGTTGGGATGCTGCCACTTCATCTGCCATCAGGATTGATAATAAACCTAAATAATTGTTATCTGGTGCCTACGTTAAGAAGGAACATCATGTATGGATCATGTTTAATGCGAGATGGTTATTCATTTGTGTCTCAAAACAATGGTTGTTCCTTTTATATGAATAATATCTTTTATGGTCATGCACTTATGTTGAATGGTCTATTTGTTTTGAATCTTAATATTAGTAGTACACATATTTATAATGTGAATGCCAAAAGAATCAAGCTGGGTGATGATATTGCTGCATTGACATTGGCGTTTAGATCATATTGGTGTTAAATGCATGAAGAAGCTCCATTCTTATGGACTACTAGAATCACTTGATTATGAATCATTTGAGACATGTGAGCCATGCCTTATGAGCAATACGACTAGAACTCCATTCTCAAGAACAATGGAACGAGCGACCGACTTACTAGAAATAATACATACTGATGTATGTGGTCCAATGAGTGTGTCTGCAAGTGGTGGATATCCTTATTTTGTAACCTTCACGGATGACTTAGAAACAAGGCCTAGGGATCATACTTTCACTAGTGGACACTCATATAAATATCTTCTCTTCATTATGCTACCCTGAACTACTCTCCGGTTGGACAATGTAGGGCTATAACAGCACACCTTAAAGTTTGCATTTCCCATCTAGATAACCCCTCACTGTCACCTTGAGCGCTAGATGGTTCCAACAAACACCACAATCTCATAGAGACATCCAACTCAAATTATACTCATGATAAGTATTTTTGTAACCTTAGCCTAAGTGCCACATGGTGTGCACACTATCAACTTCACACACATGGGGTTAAGCAGAGATTAATTAAAGCACTTGAGTAGCATAATAGATCTACTTATTCAACTATATTACAAAGCTCATGATCTCAATAAGATCACGCATAGAGAGATGAACACATAGCTACAGGTAGAGCCCTTAGCCTCGAGAGAGAACTACTCCCTCCTCATCATGGGAGTCAGCAACGGCGATGGAGATGGTGGTGGAGTTGATGGAGATGGCTCTGGGGGCACTTCCCCGCCCTGGCAGGGTGCCGGAAAAAAGACTTCTGCCCCCCGAATCTCCTCTTCGGTGGCGGTGGCGCTGTGGAACTTTTCGTGGAATTCTGATCCTCCCTTTAGGGATTTCGTCTCGAGGGGTTTATATAGGCAAAGAGGCGAGGTCGGTGGCCGCCCGAGGGGCCCACACCAGGGCCTGGTGTGCCTAGGGGGGCGCACCACCCTATGATGTGGCCGCCTCGTGGCTCTCCTCCGTCTCTGCTTTGGACTTCTGTGTCGTGTCAGGAAATATAGGAACTTCGGCTTTTGTTTCATCCAATTCCGAGAATATTTCTTTACTAGATTTTCTGAAACCAAAAACAGCAGAAAACAGGCAACTGGCACTGCAGCATCTTGTCAATATGTTTGTTCCCGAAATGTATATAAAAATGCCTCAAAGTGTAGACAAAACATAAGATAGTTGATACAAAACAAGCATGGATCATCAAAAATTATAGATATGTTTACGACGTCAAGCATCCCCAAGATTAACTCCTGCTCGTCCTCGAGTAGGTAAGTGATAAAAAGAATAATTTTTGAGGTGACATGCACCATCACAATCTTGATCAAGGTATTTGTAAAGCATTGATATTTGGGATCAAAGTACTCTAAACATGCACATGAAAGATAGAGTTCTAACAATAAGACATATCAACTATGTTGTAACATGAAAAAGGTACAAACAAAAGATCATGAATAACAATGCATTGAAAGACGTTTGTTTGTTTCACATATAGAAAACATAATAAGAGTGGTATTCATCTTGTCCCTCATGGTATAGCAAAACATAAATGTATAGGACACGTTCAAAGTTCATAAGGGTGTCTAGATACAAATAATTTAAGAACAAGCAATATCAAAGTTATGAATCAATCAACAAGTTTTGGGACAATGCACATTAAACTAAGAATGACCACTATGCTCTCTCAATTGGTGCATAAAGATAGAAGATGGAGACGCAACATAAAAAGATAAAAAAGAAAGCCCTTCACAGAAGGAAGCGGGGATTTCAAGTTTCATAAAGAGCTTCCAAAAATTATGGTACTTATTAGCTTTCAGCTCTCATTGCCCCTATCATAAGCATCTTGAGGTGATTAAGGTTAAAGTGACACAAATATGAGGATATGCTTGACAAGTTATAAGTTGAAAATCTCATGCCCCTTGCTTATGAGTACCGAACCTCATGCTACTCAACTTTAGTCACAAGTAAGTTCTTGTCATTGTAAGTACATGTGTATCATGGAGAACCGCCAATGGGGTACCCCTTGCCCCATGACACATGAGCTTTCCCATATCAAAATGACAAGGCAACAAACAATGAGCATCTCATTGATCTTTTTATTTGCTATTTGCATAGCTTTTTATTGAGGATGCTTCACAGAATGCTCACTATGGTTCTGCTGCAAGTTTCCACCATGATTAGGCATGGCTTAGGCTAGCCGCCCAAGCGTTTATCTAACACACATAAAACTCCATGAGATTACAAGTTCCCCTTTTATTTCACACCGCCGGGATCCATAAACAAAATAACATGATATCAACTGAATAATAAGTGCAATGTTGAAAGCGTTCCCCGTGGTATCATGGTTCTGCTAATTCACAACTTAAAAAGTGCAAGCATATAAGCACCATAGATGGACACAATGGTTCAAGTTTATTAAGTGCAAGAAAATAAAGTGTGCCATCAAGTTTGTGAGAGCTTTAATCACTAATTTTCACATAACAAAAGTTTAATTTGGAAGGTAGATAAAAACATGAATATACTTGGAATGGTGTAACACACCATGCATAGAAATTTATAGTGGAATCTTTGGAATAACTTGGTTTTTTGGAGGTTGGATGCATGAGTGGAACTCATACGTGGTACATGTGGAGGCCAGCAAAAGACTGTGAGCGACCAACTAAGAGAGCAATAATGGCCATAATCATGCAAAGCGACAAACCATTATTAATTAAATCATAAAGTGATATTACAAGTGAAAAACTAAATGATCATAGAGGCTAAGGTGACTGGTTCATAGTCTTAACATGGTGTAAGCATGTGCCAAGTCAACCCAAATAAAGCATCAAAGGAGAATACCACAATATTATGATTTTGTATGCTAAAACAACGCATGATTCTTTCAAGGCACATTAGGCAATCTCAATTTTTTGGAACAAGTCATGCTACAGCAATAATCACTAAACATAAGGTCAAAGCAACATCTAGCATGACATGATAAAGTCTAAGTCACAGTCAAAACAAGCTTCGTTTTGTACCACTATAAGCATGAAACTTCCTACTCTTTTCCAACACCAATCGACTTATTTGAAACAACTCTCAAAGATAATAATCAATAAAGATCAAATAGCATGTCTCACCCATCTACAAAGAAGAACTAAAAAGTTCTAAGCCAAAAGAATAAGAAAACTAAAGCTAAACACAGTGCTAGCAAAGGAGAACACTCATAGAACAATAAGAGTGAAAACTAGAGTGTTCTAGGCAATGAATAACGGGGTGTGTCTTTCCAAAATAAGTGTGTTGGGATCCAACCAACTTATTGCGGCAAAGAAAGCAAAAGAAAACTAAAAACAAAGACGCTCCAGGAACAACACATAGTGCATAAGGTAATAAAAATAAAGTGTCTTGAAAGAAGACCTGAGATTATTGATGAAGAAGGGGATGCCTTGGGCATCCCCAAGCTTTGACGCTTGTAATTCTTGAATATTTCTTGGGGTGACACGGGTGGCATCCCCAAGCTTGAAGTTTTGTCCATACTTCATCTCATCACATCATTCTCTCCCTACACTTGAAAATTTCCTTCATACAAAACTTCACACAATCTTCATTAACAACATTAGTGTATTAAAGATAATAAGTCTTTGAGTTCAGTTACAACACAAGTAAAACTTCCATTAAATCACAAGATACTGTATAAATTCCTTCTGAAAGCACAAGTGATCAAAGAGAACTCAAAGAAAAAGAGATTAAGAGGCAAATGCAAATAATGGCAGAAATCTGTTAAAACAGACTAGCATGTAAAATCCGATGTTTTCTAAGACCTTCTGTTGCTCAAATCGAAAAGTGCAAAACTAATGAAAGTTGGGTAATAACCTGGGGCATAAGCACAAAAAGTTACAGCTCAATCCGACGTACTTAGAATTTTCACGATTTTTTACAGTGACGCACAGAAATCTGTTTCGGGACAACAACTTCCTCATATCTTACTTCCCTCTCATTAGCGGTTATTCTTGGCACAAAAACCAAACAAAAATGACAAGGAGAGATTATTACAGAGACAATAACTTCCAAGACTCAACAAAATAAAATAAACTTAAAGTAAAAATATAATGGGTTGTGTCCCAAAAGCTCTTTCTTTATAGCCATTAAGATAGGCATGATAATGTCGATGATGCTCACATAAGAAATATGAATTGAAGTAAAAGAGAGCATCAAGAAGCAAATATGGAACAAATTTAAGTCTAACCCACTTCCTATGAAAAATAATCTTGTAAAGAAACAAGTCAAGAAAGCACAAAGCAACAAGCATAGGAAAGCAAAATAATGCAACTTCAAAATTTTCAACATAAAGAGGGGAAACTTAATATTGTTGAGATACATAAAACCATGTTTTCCTCTCTCATAATAACTTTCAGTAGCATCATGAATAAAATTAACAATATAAATATCACATAAAACATTCTTATCATGAACCACATGCATAAAATAATTATTACTCTCCCTATAAGCATAGTTGAAAGGCCCAACTTAGGTCGACTAGAGGGGGGTGAATAGGAGACTACCAATTTTTTAATATTTTATCGCACTTTTAAGGCTTAGCACAAAGTAAGGTTTGCTAGAGATGCAACTACATGAGAAACCTAAATGACAAGTAACATAAAGGTAAACGAAAGAGTAAATGCAAGAAGTAAAGGTGTGGAGCAAAAGAACCGACGAGGGGACACGGAGATGTAATTCCCGTAGTTCACTTCCAAAGAAGCTACGTCTATGTTGGAGAGGTGTCGGGGCCACACAAGGTCACCCGAGCACCACAAAGGCCTCACCTTCTTCTCCGGTGAGCACCACCATAAAGGTGGCCTCACAATCCACTAACCGGTGACCTTGAAGGTGCCAACCAAAAACCTTTACAACGAGGTTGAGGGGAGGCTTCACAACTCAATTGAAGGCCCTCAACGACAGCACGGAGCTTTACAACAAATGCCCCAGCTCCGAGGATGTCCTACACCGTCTAGGGTTCCAAGAACCCAAGAGAAACAAAATCCACGAAGGATGAGTGGGGGAAATCAAAATCACTTTCGTGGAGGTGTAGATCTAGGTCACCTCTCCCAATCCTCAAAAGATCAAGAGATTTGAGTGGGTGGGGAGAGAGATCTAGTCAAGTCAAGCTCTTGTGAAAATGGTGGAGAGAGAGAACCAAGAGATAAGGTGGGAGGAGGAAGAAGGGGGCTTAAATAGTCCCCCTTCAAACGGGCAGATTCTACCCAGCCCCGACGCTGTCGGTACTACCGGTGGCGGAATGGTAGTACCGGTGGGCAAGCCACCACCGGCCCAGCACAGGCCACGTAACGGTCAGAAGACCTGTCAGTGGATCCAAACGGGCTGGCCGAAAGTACCGGTCCAAGTTCCGCCCCTAATTCCGTCAAATAGACAGTGCGAGGCAGAAGGCCATCTGACCCGCACTGCCCATCATCGGAATTAGGTCCGGAACTGGACCCGGAACTACCGGTGACCGATGAAGGCCAGTACTACCGGTCAGGAGGCGGTACTACTGCTCAGGGGGCCAGATGCTGGTCGGGCCGGTACTACCGAGCCAAAGTCCGATGCTAGTTCTGACAAATAGGCAGAGTTAGACAGAAGTCTTACTAAACCGAAAATTTCCTCGTCGGAATTAGGACCGGAACTTCAGCCGGAAGTACCGCTCGAACAGCCCTGGGAAAACCCTTGGGCGGTACTACCGCTGCCTGGCCGGCAATACCGGTCAAGGCAGAAAACCCTCCAACTCAGCAGGAATCACTTTCTCACATGGAAACTGGGATGGCTGTGGAGGTGCATGGTCAGGGCAGAAAACCCTCCAACTCAGCAGGAATCACTTTCTCACATGGAAACTGGGATGGATGTGGAGGTGCATGTATGGTCTGTGCGTGAAATGTTGATTTCCCACAACCTTCCTAGATGGACTCCCTCTTGATAGTACGGTAGCCTAAAATATAAAGCAAGAGAAAGTGAAAATAAGCGCTATCGACTACAAGCTCTTCCTTGAGAAAAAACCATCCACGAGCACGACCGAAGATAAAACCTGAAACTTAGACAAACGGTTAAGCCACAAAAGGAGTTTTCATCAGCACCAAAAACATAAGGAGAAAAGAATCCTTTCAATCTCTCCCTTTTTGGTGCTTGATGACAACCCCACAAGATTTGCATAAAGAAAAACAGGCAGTAAAACAAAAGGGGAGAGAGGCTCCCCCTGAAGACATGGGAGAGAGCTCTCCCAACCGAGATAGACCAACAAGGGTGTAAGGAAGTAAATGAGAAAGGAGTGGAGCTCATACCTTGCACCAACACCATTGTTGTGAAACAAAGATTGGATAACAAAGAATAGTCCACCACACATCCTCATAAGAATACCACAGAGATACCTTACCACATAGACTCACCAACAAAGTAGCATCCATACACGAGGTCCACAGACAATAACGGAGGTCCACAAACATTACACAACGGAATAAAGTGTGCACGAGCATAAAAAGATCAAAGAAAAAGCAAGCTCGAGGAACAACCCATTCAAATCCAGTGATCCTAACGGAGCACTTTCTCCCCCTTTGGCATCAAGACGCCAAAAAGGGATAAAGTAGGCAAACTACGCGCCCCACCCACCAACGAACGGAGGAGGCGGCTCGGGATCCCAAGAGGCATTGTTCCAAGCGGGCGGAAACTGACTGGAGATCTCTGGCTCATCATCACTATCAGTCCATCTGCAATGTGTGTTAATCCACTCATCCTTGGGCACGGTGACGGAGCTAGACTCAGGTGACACAACAATGTCAAGCTTCCTCATGATGGCCTTCTCCCAGCGAACACTATGTCTCTGAGCAACATAGGACCGATACTCACGGTCCTAAATGAAGCAGAAAGTCTTCTTAACCTTCTTCAGTAGGTTCTTAGCCCAAGAGGGCTGCCTCACAAGTTGGGGTGGATGAGAAGCCTCAGCACGGTCCCCATCACTAGCATCCAAAGTAGCCCTTCTAGCAGTAGCTTCGTTTTCAGCCTGAGAGCGAGGTATCTTGTGCTTCATCACACGGAGAGTCTTTTCCTCATGAATAGTGAGAACATCCTGTGGGTAGATAGAGCCTATTGCCTCCCTCCACTTGGCATTGATGAGAGTCTGGATGTATGGAGCATATGGACAAGACCTCTTCTCAAACATAGCGGACCAGATTTCTTCAAATATATAATCCATAACATCAAGGGGCTCATGAGAGTTTCTATGGTGGTAAGTCTGATACATGAGATCAATCTGGAAAGCATGAAGCTGATCAAAGTTACCTGCCTTGGGAGCAATCGTGTTCTGATAGACCTTGCGCATGATGTCATAGGTGGGAAGGAGATGGGCAACGTTTCCAGCTACGCCCCGGCCCTCAATGTAAAGAGGCTCAAGAACTTCCGGCTCTGAGGCCTTCCCCCTATGCACCCACCACCCATTGGCATGACGGCCTTCCTGAATAGGGTAGCCAAGAAGGGTGGCAAACTCAGACCATTTAGCAGACAGATACTTGTTTTGTGTCATCCACTTCATGGTTCGATCAACAGGGTCAGTATCAAAGTAGAGAGTTGAGTAGAACTGAGCAATGACCCTCTCATGAAAGTTCTCACGGTGTTGCATAAGCTTGATTAGCCCAAATCTCCTGCACATATCGAGTGCTTCACCAAAGTACTCAGGATTGCTCTCCATCTTTGCAATGTTGATGTGCTTCTGAGGGGCACAAGCATTTTTCTTCTTGGTAGCATAAACCTCAGAATAGATCTCAGCTTGACGCATGGTGTGGAAGAAAGGATCCTGAGCCAGGCGGTCACGAGGAATAATGTAGGGATCAATCTTGCGAAACTCCTCATAAGCAAGCTGCGGCCAAGAGGAAATCTTCTTCTTGCTCGAATCAGGTCCAGAGGTGGTCTTCTTTTGGCTTGCAAGAATAGGCCTTTTGCCTTCTGCAGCAGCAGCACGACGCTCAGCTGCAGCCTTCTGACGAGCAGTATGACTGGGAGGGCACACAACCTCTAGATCATCCTCATCAATCTCTGACAGTCCACGACAGGGAGCACGAGACCGCTTGGATCTGCCACGAGAACCCCCTTGCCCTGAGAGGGAGGCAAATAGAAAGGAAGAAAACGAGGATAAGTGCACAAGGTCAAAGGAAAACTAAAAACAGCTAGACTGGATTGACACAGTACAGAGGCAGATATCAAAACAACTGGTGCACCGGAAGTTCCGCCTGGCGGCCGGAACTACCGGTCGCACGGGGCACACCGGAAGTACCGGTCATGCCCTCAGTGGTAGTACCGGTGAGATGACCACGTCGGTAGTATCGGCGGATCCGCACCGGTAGTACCGGTCAGGGCACGAGCAGGGCAGTTCGAAACTTGATCCTCAAATCACAGATCTATGAAACTTGATGCACAAATTGATGAAAGCTAGACAATGTACTGAGGCAAAATAGTCTATAGTCGAATCCTAGCCCTACCAAGAATTCCCATAGCAGTTCTAGCCAAAGAAGGGCCCTAGACATGGCATGTCCTACTCAAGCACAAAGATGTCCATATCTCCGTGAATGGAGCATGAGAGGAGCAAATACCAGGGTCCATGGCGGGGAATCGAGGAAGGGAAGAATCCCACGGAGCCGATCTGAGGAGGGACGGCCGGAAACGGTGTGGCCGGCGGCGACACCGTGGAGAGCTTCTTGGGGAAGAGGGGTGGTAAGATGGGGTCAAGGGGAGGAAAATGGGGAAGATGACCCCGTGCCCCCCTTGGCCCGTCACTTAACGGGACCCTCCTCGACTGGTAGTACCGGCCAGGGGCTGGAACTACCGATGACACCGGAAGCTCAGGAAGAAGCGGTACTTCCGATCATGGCAGAACTTCTGAGAGATTTGGCCTTGACCGGTAGTACTGGCTCCGACCGGAACTACCGACGATTCCCAGAAAACGAGCTCCAGATTTTGATTGGAAAGAGAAAAAGACCATGTGCAGAACTTGAAAAGACACAAACTGAGAAGAAATGATAAACCAGATCCACCAGAAAGAATAAAACTCAAAAATACTACGAGCCAAATAACACAAAGTCGGTGGCCTAGGCCACCATATATGAGTATATTTGGCTTGAAACCGCAAAGATGTATCTTGGGTTCATTACCAAAACTCATCATTTAAGCTCATTTTGTCTCCTTGAGAGATCATAGAGAATGAATACATTAATGTGTGCATAATAGGAGGAGTGTTGGTTCATATGGGGAACCACACTCCCCCTAAAACCATGTGTACACCCAAACAAGATATTCTTTGAGACCCGGGTATGTGCGCAAGATACTCAAGTCACGTTGCTTGAATCAATGATATTTAGTTCATGCCTCAACTCCCTGAACCTTGCTTCATCAAGTGGCTTCGTGAAAAGATCCGCAAGATTAGCCTTGGTAGGGACATACTCCAAAGAAATGTCTCCTCTAGCAACATGATCCCGAATGAAATGATGACGAATCTCAATGTGCTTGGTCTTGTTGTGTTGAACTGGGTTGTGAGCAATAGCAATAGCACTGTCGTTGTCACATAGAAGTGGCACCTTGTCGAAAGAGAGTCCAAGATCCTTCAAGGTTTGCTTCATCCATAGCAATTGAGCACAACAACTCGCGGCGGATATGTACTCAGCTTCAGCAGTGGACAAAGACACGCAGTTTTGCTTCTTCGAGGACCAACACACCAAAGACCTCCCAAGAAATTGACAAGCACCGGAGGTAGACTTCCTCTCCACTTTGTCTCCTGCCCAATCCGAATCCGTGTAACCAATGAGATCAAAGCTGGCCCCCTTTGGGTACCACAGCCCAAAGTTAGGGGTATGAACCAAATATCGAAAGATTCTCTTGACCACCACCATGTGTCTTTCCTTTGGCGCGGCTTGAAATCTTGCACACATACCCACACTCAACATAATATCCGGTCAAGATGCACAAAAATAGAGTAGAGAACCAATCATCGAGTGATAAAGTTTTTGATCCACATCCTTACCCTTGGGATCAAGATCAAGATTAACCTTTATGGGCATGGGAGTTTTGACTCCATTTACTTGATCAAGGTTGAACTTCTTGAGCATATCTTGGACATATTTAGCTTGGTTGATGAAAGTCCCTTTCCTCAATTTCTTGACTTCGAAGCCAAGAAAGAATTCCAAATCCCCCATCATAGACATCTCAAAGCGGTCGGTCATGAGCTTAGCAAAATCCTCATTGAAAGCTTTGTTAGTAGACCCAAAAATAATGTCATCAACATAGATTTGGCAAATGAACAAGTTTCCTCCAACTTTCTTAGTAAAAGGAGTGGGATCAATGAGGCCTACTTTGAAACCACGGTCTAGCAAAAGCTCTCTAAGGCACTCATACCAAGCACGTGGGGCTTGCTTGAGACCATATAGTGCCTTATCGAGTTTGTAGACATGGTCCGGGAAGAGGGGGTCCTCAAAGCCCGGAGGTTGCTTGACATACACCAATTCTTTTAGGGGACCATTAAGAAAAGCACTCTTGAAATCCATTTGTTGCAACTTGAAGTTATGATGGGTAGCATAGGCAAGAAGCATGCGAATGGATTCTAGATGGGCAATGGGAGCATAAGTTTCACCATAGTCTATGCCCTCAAATTGAGAGTATCCTTGGGCAACTAACCTTGCTTTGTTGCGGACGACTATACCATTTGCATCCTTCTTGTTCTTGAAGATCCACTTGGTCCCAATCACATTTTGACAATCTTTGGGTCTCTTCACAAGAGTCCACACCTTGTTCCTCTTGAAGTTGTGGAGTTCTTCGTTCATAGCGTCGATCCAATCATCATCTTCAAGAGCTTCGAAGACCTTTTGGGGCTCAACATGAGAAATAAACGCATGATGAGAACTAAAAGAGGTTAGTTGTCTCCTAGTAGTGGAGCCCCTATTGAAATCTCCAAAAACATTATCAAGGATATGTCCATCTTTGATGAGCTTGGCGAGACGGTATGCTTGACGCCGAGCTTGGGTCTCAAGATGAGATTCTTGAGCAACCACTTGATCATCACCACGGTTCGAGTGCCCTCCTTGACTATATGAACGAACTTGATCACTATCTTCATCAACATCAACCGAGGGAGAGACACCATCATTTGGCGGAGAGACATTTGCTTGGCCTTGGTCATTGTCAACTTGACCTTGAGAGTCATTGACAAGAGGAGCTTCAACAACTTGGAGGGGTGGAGCTTGATCAACTTGAGGTAGACTTGATCTTGGAGAGTCATGAACATGAAGATCTTGAGAGGAGCTTGGCGAATCTTGAGAAGCAATAAGTTGACCTTGAGGTGCAATATGGTCTTGTGAGAGTGAAGGCTCCGCTTGAGTGGAGCTTGATCCTTCTCCTTCGGCCACAAGGAGATCCTCAATGGGGTGGAAGAAACTCACACCCATTCTTCTTATGGCTTGGGGAGGAATTTCATCACTTGGATCATGAATACCATCTTGCCACACAAGAGACTCATGATCTTCATCAAACTCGACATTGCTAGATTCTTCAACCTTTCCCGTTGCTTTGTTGTAGACTCGATGGGCATGGGATTGATTTGAGTACCCAACAAAGATCCCTTCTTGAGCCCTAGATTCAAACTTTGATAAGCAGACACCTTTCTTGAGAAGGAAGCATCTACACCCAAACACTCGGAAGTACTTGACATTTGGCTTGTGACTGGTGAAAAGTTCATATGGAGTCTTGTTCTTCTTCTTGCGTAGATAGAGGCGATTGGTTGCATGGCAAGCGGTTGAAATGGCTTCGGCCCAAAAGTTATATGGAGACTTGAATTCTGCCATCATGGTCCGAGCCGCATCCATCAAAGTACGGTTCTTCCTTTCGGCAACACCATTTTGTTGAGGGGTATAGGGAGCAGAGTATTGATGTTTGATCCCCTCATCACTAAGAAACTCATCCAATGTGTAGTTCTTGAATTTGGTGCCATTGTTGCTTCTAATGGTGAGGATGGTGGAATTGAGTTGCCGTTGCACTTGATTGGCAAAGTCGATGATGGTTTGTTGAGTCTCACTCTTGAACTTGAAGAAGTAGACCCAAGTGTAACGTGAAAAGTCGTCAACAATCACCAAACAATACTTCTTCCCACCAAGACTATCATGAGAGGGAGGCCCAAAGAGATCCATGTGAAGAAGCTCCAAGCACTGTTCGGTGGTGATTTGATTAAGGATCTTGTGAGGCTTCTCATGCATCTTCCCTTCTATACAAGCCCTGCACACACAATCTTTGGCAAAGGAAATGTCTTTTAGTCCAAGGACGTGGCCCCCCATGTAGAGACTTTGCAAAGCCTTCATGTTAACGTGGGCTAGGCGGCGATGCCACAACCAGCCCACGTCGGCTTTCGCATAGAGACATATAGCATGTGTAGATGGATTTACGGAGAAATCCACTACATATAAGTCATGCTCTACATATCCAACGAAAGCCACCATGAGAGACTTGCTCCACATGAGGAGCACAGAGTGCTCATTAAAGAAGGATGAAAGACCCATGATAGCAAGAGCACGAACGGAAAGGAGATTGTAGCCAAGGGTTTTGACAAGCATGACATTTACCAAGGATACATCCGGGGTAACTACCTTACCAAAACCCAATACCTAAGAGCTTGTTTTATCACCATAGGAGACTAAAGTATTGGCAAAATTTGGCCTAATCTCCGACATGATAGACTTGCTTCCGGTCATATGGCTTGTAGCTCCACTATCAAGCACCCATTTTGCACCTCCGGAAGCAAAGTCCTACAAGAAAATCAAGCTTTGGTTTTAGGTACCCATTTTGCAATGGGTCCCCTTTTGTTAGTCACAAGGGTCTTAGGTACCCAAATGTTCCAATGATAAGCATGAGTGTAAGATGTACCAATGTACTTAGCATAAACATGACCATCAAAAGATTTGCAAAGAATGTAGGAAGGATTATTCTTCCCGGCAAAGTTATCACTTTGCACAATGGTAGAATCACGAGAGGATACTAGAGCAAGGTTCTTGCTCTTCTTCCTTTTCTTGTTCCTTCTCTTGTTCTTCCTATTGATAGTAGCTTGCCCTTTTGCAAGTTGATCTTTCAATGTCTTGTTCTCCTCAACAAGATTCTCATGCTTGCAACAAGGGTTAGACGAACAAGACAAATGCACAATAGGCATAGCGGAAGACTTTGAATGTTCATTATTTAATTGCGTTTGATGTTGCTCATGAGCCTCAAAGATACTTGAGAATTTACTCTCCAAGGCATGATGTTCCTCCTTGAGTTTCTCAAAATCCTTGAGGCATTTATGACCAACACCAAACTCAACCTTTTCATTTTTAAGGACATTCAATGAAGCAATAGCATGATCTCGTTATTTAACAAGTTGCGATATAAAGGCATTATGGTCGTCAACAAGTTTAGCCACACTTTCCTCAAGAGTTATTCTCATGTTATGTTCATCTTCAAGAGATTGAGATAGAGAGGCAATCTCATCAGCGGCCTCTCTCTCATTTTTACCTAACATGTCAATAACTTCCTCTTTCTCATCTAGCATTTCCCTAGCATGGTCAAGTTGGTTTACAAGTGTTTCAAAGCACATTCTAGTATCATCATCTAGATGCTCCATGGATTCACACATGCTTACCATCTCTTTCTTAACCTCTAAACCATCTAGATCATGCAAGGGAAGTTCATTTGGGGAGGACTTGGAAGCTGGAGTTACCTCGGTGGCCTTAGCCATGAGACACTTTTGGTTGCGGTTGGTGATGTTCTCGTTTGGAGAGTCGTAGAGAGACACTCGTGGAGTAGATGAAGTAGCAATAGCTACAACCCCCACGATCTCTCCACCTTGACCTTCATTCTCAACATCATCATCATCGCCCGAGAAGTACTCTTCATGGACCACCATCGCCCTTTCCTTGTTAGGTAAGTTCTTGTTGTGGAAGTTCTTGTTCAAAGGATGAGGAGGTCTTGGTTTGTTCTTGCAAATGAGGCGGCCTCCATTGTCTTCTCTATTCTCGAAGGGGCATTGAGCTACAAAGTGACTCTTGTCGTTGCAATTGTAACAAGATCTAGCCTTTGGAGTCTTCATGGTTGAGTTGAATCTTGGGTTGTCCCTTGACCTTGACTTCATGCCCGGTTTGTTCCAAAATGCCCTTGATGCTAGAGCCAAGTGCTCATTGAAAGCATATTTGATGTCCTCTTGAGACCACTCACTTGAGTTGTCGTCTTCATCAACTTCCACCACTTGAGCTTTCAAGGCAAGGTTCAACTTTTGAGACCCATAAGCACGAGCACGAGCTAACTCCGCATTCTACTTAGCAATGGTCATGGCAATAACTTCACTCAGCACCTCTTGAGAGGACATGGTATGGTAGTTGCTTATTCCCTTGATAGAGTTGAGTTTTTGTTCCTCAAAGGGAAGAAGAGCTTGAACAAACTTCCTCTTCATGAACTTGTCATCAACATAGGTAGCTCCAACGTCCCTCAAGGTACAACAAAGAACCTTGAGTCGACGATACATGTCTTTGGGTGTCTCATCATCTTGCATTGCAAAGCCATCGGACTCATTGTTGGCTTCATCAAACTTGGAGCTTTGAATGCTTGCATTCCCAATATACAACTCGGTGAGATGATCCCAAGCTTCTTTGGCGGTGGAGAATTGGCAAATGTGAGCAAAGTCCTTGGGGGTCAATGCCTTTTGAATCATACCCAAAGCGGTGCCATTGAGTTGCTTGTCCACAACCTCGGCACGAGTCAACTTCTTAGCATCATATGGAGAGAAACCATCCTCCACAATTCTCATCAATTCAATAGAAGAGCTGGAGATATGAGATTGCATTAGATATTGCCAATTGGAAAAGTTATAAGTATCTAGTATGGGAGGTTCTCCTTGAGGTATGATATGCGGCATGGGAATGGGAGGGTCCGGTGTGTACTTGAACGGTGGTGGTACCGCCGAGTAATCCTTTTCCCTATCTCCCTCTTTGGAGGAGGAGTCACCTAGACCCTCGGTGCTCTCGCTTGGGGGCTTGGTGGTTTGAGCCACAAAGCCTAAGCCCAAGTGTTTTGGGGCTGCCGCGGGAATCACCCCGGGGACAACCACTTGCACGGGAGCGGAGGGGGCTTCGGCGGCAAGAGATGCATCATGAGGGGTTTCTAGCATGGGGGTAGGCTTAAGGGATTGCAAAAGAGTCATCATTTCCTCAAACTTGGTCATCATGGATGTCTCCAATCGATTGAGGTCATCCATGGAGGCCAAGTTCTTGGTGGCTGCACCCACACTTCCCTGTTTGTCGGCCATTGTCTCTTAGGCGGTTAAGCCCGAAGAAAGAGCCGAGGATCTGATACCAATTGAAAGGCCCAACTTAGGTCGACTAGAGGGCGGGTGAATAGGAGACTACCAATTTTTTAATCTTTTATCGCACTTTTAAGGCTTAGCACAAAGTAAGGTTTGCTAGAGATGCAACTACATGAGAAACCTAAATGACAAGTAACAGAAAGGTAAACGAGAGAGTAAATGCAAGAAGTAAAGGAGTGGAGCGAAAGAACCGGCGAGGGGACACGAAGATGTAATTCCCGTAGTTCACTTCCAAAGAAGCTACGTCTACGTTGGAGAGGTGTCGGGGCCACACAAGGTCACCCGAGCGCCACAAAGGCCTCACCTTCTTCTCCAGTGAGCACCACCACAAAGGTGGCCTCACAATCCAGTAACCGGTGACCTTGAAGGCGCCAACGAAAAACCTTTACAACGAGGTTGAGGGGAGGCTTCACAACTCAATTGAAGGCCCTCAACGACACCACGGAGCTTTACAACGAATGCCCCAGCTCCGAGGATGTCCTACACCGTCTAGGGTTCCAAGAACCCAAGAGAAATGAAATCCACGAAGGATGAGTGGGGGAAATCGAAATCACTTTGGTGTTGGTGGAGGTGTAGATCTAGGTCACCTCTCCCAATCCTCAAAAGATCAAGAGATTTGAGTGGGTGGAGAGAGAGATCTAGTCAAGTCAAGCTCTTGTGAAAATGGTGGAGAGAGAGAACCAAGAGATAAGGTGGGAGGAGGAAGAAGGGGGCTTAAATAGTCCCCCTTCAAACGGGCAGATTCTGCCCAGCCCTGACGCCGTCGGTACTACCGGTGGCGGACCGGTAGTACCGGTGGGCGAGCCACCACCAGCCCAGCACAGGCCACGTAATGGTCAAAAGACCTATCAGTGGACCCAAACGGGTTGGCCGGAAGTACCGGTCTAAGTTCCGCCCCTAATTCCGTCAAATAGATAGTGTGAGGCAGAAGGTCATCTGATCCGCACTGCCCATCGTCGGAATTAGGTCCAGAACTGGACCCGGAACTACCGGTGACCGATGAAGGCCGGTACTACCGGTCAGGAGGCGGTACTACTGGTCAGGAGGCGGTACTACCGCTCAGGGGGCCAGATGCTGGTCAGGCCGGTACTACCAAGCCAAAGTCCGGTGTTAGTTCTGACAAATAGGCAGAGTTAGACAAAAGTCTTACTGAACCGAAAATTTCCTCGTCGGAATTAGGACCGGAACTTCAGCCGGAAGTACCGCTCGAACAGCCCTGGGAAAACCCTTGGGCGGTACAACCGCTGCCTGGCCAGTAATACCGGTCAGGGCAGAAAACCCTCCAACTCATCAGGAATCACTTTCTCACACAAAAACTGGGATGGTTGTGGAGGTGCATATATGGTCTGTGCGTGAAATGTTGATTGATACATTGCAAATGTATCTATAATTTTTGATGTTCCATGCTTGGTTTTATCTACTTTCTTGTGTTTTGTTCCAACTTTGGAGTACTTTTCATATGATTTCTTGGACTAACCTATTAACAAGATGCCACAGTGCCAGTTGCCTGTTTTCTGCTGTTTTGGTTCCAGGAAGTCAGAAAATGAATATTCTCGGAATTGGATGGGACAAAAGCCAAAGTTACTATTTTCCCGGAAGACTCACGGAGCCAGAAGGAGAGTCGGAGAGGGGCCACAGGGTGGCCACACCCCCTTGGCGCGGGCAACCCTAGGCCACACCAGGGCATGGTGTGGGCCCCCTGGCCACCCACCGACCTTGCCCTCTGGCCTATAAGAAGCCTCCCAAGGCCAAAACCCTAAGTAGTCAATACGAAATCCACGAAAAGTTCCACAGCGCCGCCGTCACCAAAGGGGAGATTCGGGGGACAGAAAGTCTCTGTTCTGGCACCCTGCCGGGACGGAAGTGCCCTCAGAGCCATCTCCATTGATCTTCACCGCCATCTCCATCACCATTGCTGATTCCCATGATGAGGAGGGAGTAGTTCTCTCTCTCTCGAGGCTAAGGGTTCTACCGGTAGCTATGTGTTCATCTCTCTCTCTATGCATGATCTTATTGTGATCATGAGCTTGTAATCTATAGATCTACCTTGCTACTCAAGTGCTTTAATAGATCTCTGCTCTCCCCATGTGTGTGAAAGTGACAGCGTGCTCACCATGGTGGCACTTAGGATAGAGATTACAAATACTTGTTATGAGTTATATTTGGAGTTGGATGTCTTTATGAAATTGTGGTGTTTGTTGGACTCATCTAGTGCTCAAGGTGACAATGTGGGGTTTTCCAGATGGGAAAGATGAACTTTGAGGTGTGCTATTATAGCCCTACCATGGATTAGAGTGTCCAACCGAAGAGTAGTTAAGAGTAGTATCATAACGAGAATATATTTATATGAGAGTGTTCACTAGTGAAAGTATGATCCCTAGGCCTTGTTTCTAAGCACTGAAACACCGTTTGTTACTAGATCTGTTACATGTTTGCTTGCTTCCATCTTTATTTCAGTTTTACTTTAGTCTTTTCCACACGCCATCAAGCTAGCTTCTATCACCGTTATCACTTATAATTATCTATACCACTTGTATTTCACTATCTCTTCGCCGAACTAGTGCACCTATACACCTGACAAGTGTATTGGGTGTGTTGGGGACACAAGAGACTTCTTGTATCTTGATTGCAGGGTTGCTTGAGAGGGAATACCTTTGACCACTTCCTCCCTGAGTTCGATAAACCTTGGGTGATCCACTTAAGGGAAAACTTGCTACTGTTCTACAAACCTCTGCACTTGGAGGCCCAACAACTGTCTACAAGAATAGAAGTGCGTAGACATCAAGCTATTTTCTGGCGCCGTTGCCGGGGAGGAAAGGTAAAAGGTATTCACACCGAAGGATTAACGAAGAAGAACCTCCCACGGCAAACGCCTATTTTCTGGCGCCGTTGCCGGGGAGGTAAGGTAAAAGGTACTCAGATCCTCCGGTGTGAGTGCTCGAAGTTATTTCCTTTAGATTCTGCAATTTTGCGTTTTTGTTTCTTGTTTTCACTAGTTAGGCTTAATGGAAAAGGACAAAAAAATTAGAGAGCTTTATAGTATTTATCTTGAGTTAGGACATGAAGTGTTTCAAGAGAATATTAAAAAACCTATGGAACTTTATTTGCATGCTAATAGCAATGTTGTTAGTATGAATTCTTTGGACGCCACTATTGCTAATGCTAAGGAAAAGTCTAAGCTTGGCGAAGCTTGTTTTTATGAAGATGATCTTTTTAGTTCCCCAACTTTGGAAGATAGCTATTCTATTGCTTATGATGATACAAAACCTCCAATATATGATGATTGCAATAATGAATATGATATTTTCAGTCCACCTACTATTGAGGAGGAAATTAATTATGATTATAATATGCCTCCTATATTTGATGATTATGGTGATGAGAATAATAATGATAGCTATTTTGTTGAATTTGATACCACCACAATTAATAAGAATGACTATGCTTATGTGGAGAGTAATAATTATTATATGCATGTGGCTCATGATAAGAATGTTTCATGTGATAGTTATACTGTTAATTTTATTCATGATGCTACTGAAATTTATTATGAGAGAGGGAAACATGGTTTTATGTGTCTCAACAATATTAAGTTTCCCCTCTTTATGTTGAAAGTCTTGAAGTTGCACTTGTTTTGCTTTCCTATGCTTGTTGCTTTGTGCTTTCATGACTTGTTTCTTTACAATATTCCTATGCATAGGAAGTGGGTTAGACTTAAATGTGCTTTGAATTTGCTTCTTGATGCTCTCTTTTACTTCAATTCATATGTCTTATGTGAGCATCTTCTCAAACTATCATGCCTAACTTAAAGGCGTTAAAGAAAATTACTTATTGGGAGATAACCCAAAAGTTTTAGATGAGTCTTGGAAGTTATTACTTCTGTAATAACCGCTCCTTATCCTTTTTATTTGCTTTTTGTGCCAAGAGTAACCTCTAATGAGAGAGAAGTAATGATTGGGAAAGTTGTTGTCCTGAAATAGATTTCTGTGCTTCACCGTAAAAATTCGTGTAAAATCTCTGAATGTCTTTTTGAGGCGTGAAGTTTTGTGCTTCTACCCCAGGTTGTTACCTAACTTTCGTTAGTGCAACACATTTTGATTTGAGCAACAGAAGGTCTTCAAAAAAATTAGTCTTTACCTGCTTGTTTGTTTTGACAGATTTCTGCCATTATTTGCATTTGCTTCTTGTTGGTTCCTTTTTTGAGTTCTTTTGGGGAATTGAGATTTTTGAGGGAAGTGCTTCAGTAGCTAGTGTTCTAATGGAAGTTTATTTGGTGTCAGAACTGAACCTTAAGACTTATTTATCTTGAGTGCACTAATGTTGCTAATAAAGATTGTGTGAAGTTTTGTATGAAGGAAAAATTTCAGGTGTATGGAAGGAATGAGTAATGAGATAAAGGATGTACTAAAGCTCAAGCTTGGGGATGCCACGCGTGTCACCCCAAGAAATATCCAAGAAGTACAAGCGTCAAATCTTGGGGATGCCCAAGGCATCCCCTTCTTCATCAATAAAAATCCCAGGTTTCTTCTAAACGCTTCATTTTTATTGTTTTATGCACAGTTGTGTTGTTCTTGGAGCGTCTTCTTTTTCATTTTCGTTTTGGTTTTTGTTTGCTTGGTTTGCTTAGTTTCTGAATAAATTGGTTGGACCCCCTCTTTCATACATTGGTTTGCAAATACTTTGGTTTGGTTTGGAAAAGAGTAGGAAAGTTCATGCTTATGTGGTAAAAAGAGCTTATTTTTGACTATGGCCTATGCTTGATATTGTTTTGGCTTTATGCTTAGTATTCTTTGCTGTAGCATGACTTGTTATAAACAATTGAGATTGCTTAATGTGCCTTGGATGAATCATGCGTTGTTTTAGCATATTAAAGCATAGTATAGTGGTATTCTCCTTTGATGCTTTATTTGGGTTGACTTGGCACATGCTCACACCATGTTATGACTATATCAAGTCACCATAGCCTATATGATCCTTTAGTTTTAAACTTGTAGTATCACTTCATGCTTTGATTAATGATGTTTTGTCGCTCTGCATGATTATGGCCATTATTGCTCTCTCAGTTTGTCGTTCCCAGTCTTTTGCTAGCCTCCACCACCAAGTATGAGTTCCACTCATGCATCCAACTCCCTAAACCAAGTTATTCCAAAGAGTCCACCATACCTACCTACTAGCTTATGCTATTCCAAGTATATTCATGCTTTTGTTTGCCTTCCAAATTAAACTTGTTATGAGGAAACTAGTGATTAAAGCTCTCACAAACTTGATGGCACACTTTACTTTTCTTGCCCTTAATAAACTTGAACCATTGTGTCGTCTATGTTGTATATGCTTGCACTTATTTGTTGGGAATTAGCAGAACCATGCTTTCATGGGGAACGATTTCAACATTGCACTTGGTACTTGTACCTAGTTGATATCATGCTCTTTTGTATATGGATGTCGTCGGTGTGAAATGAAAGGGGAGCTTGTATGTCCATGGAGTTATGTATATGTGTTAGAGAAACGCCTGGGCCGCTGGTCTAATCCATGATGACATGGTGGAAACCTGCAGCGTAACCATAATGAGTTGTCTATGAAGCATTCTTCCTATAAAAAAAGAGTCAGATATTGAGAAAATAAAAAGAGAAAAAGAAAAAAAGAGATTATGAAAAAAGGAAAGAGAGAAAAAAGCACCATATTCCCATGGTAAATAAGAAGAATGCTGAGATGCTCGTTTTCTGCTTACCTTGTCATTTTGATATGGGGATTCTTCCGTATCATCGGGCAAGGGGTACCCCGTTGGCGGTTCTCTATGATACACATGTACTTACGATGACAAGAACTTACCGGTGACTAAACTTGAGTAGCATGAGGAGCGGCCCTCGTATTCAAGGGACATGAGATTCCTAACTTATACTTCATCAAGCATGTACACCATAGTTTGTTCACTTTAACCTTAATCACTTCAAAATGCTTATGATAGGGGCAATGAGAGCTGAAAGCTATTAAGTACCATAATTTTTGGAAGCTCTTTATGAAATTTAAATCCCTACTTCCTTTTACAAAGGCCTTTCTTCCACTTATATATTGAGTCTCCACCTTCTATCTTTATGCACCTACTTTGAGAGCATAGTGGCCATTCTTAGTTCTATGTGCATTGTCCCAAGACTAGTTGATTGATGCATAACTTGATATTGCTTGTTTTAAACTATGCGTATCTAGTCACTCTTATGAACTTTGAAGGTGTCCTATGCATTTATATTTGCTACTCTATTGAGGGACAAGCTGGATACTATTATGCTATGTTTTCTTTATGTGAAACAAACAAACGTCTTGCAAAGCATTGTTTTTCATGAATCTTTTGTTTGTGCCTTTTCATGTTACATCATAGTTTCTTTGCCTTATTGTCAGAACTTTGTCTTTCATGTTATGATTGAAGTACTATGATCCCAGCTATGAATGTTTTACAAGTACTTTGATCAAGTCTATGATGGTGCGTGTCACCTCAAAAATTATTCTTTCTTTTTATCACTTACATACTCGAGGACGAGCAGGAGTTAAGCTTGGGGATGTTGATACATTGCAAATGTATCTATAATTTTTGATGTTCCATGCTTGGTTTTATCTACTTTCTTGTGTTTTGTTCCAACTTTGGAGTACTTTTCATATGATTTCTTGGACTAACCTATTAACAAGATGCCACAGTGCCAGTTGCCTGTTTTCTGCTGTTTTTGGTTCCAGGAAGTCAGAAAATGAATATTCTCGGAATTGGACGGGACAAAAGCCAAAGTTACTATTTTCCCGGAAGATTCACGGAGCCAGAAGGAAAGTTGGAGTGGGGCCACAGGGTGGCCCCACCCCCTTGGTGCGGGCAACCCTAGGCCCCGCCAGGGCATGGTGTGGGCCCCCTGGCCACACACCGACCTTGCCCCTGGCCTATAAGAAGCCCTCCGAGACCAAAACCCTAAGTGGTCAATCAGAAATCCACGAAAAGTTCCACAGCGCCGCCGCCACCGAAGGCGAGATTTGGGGGACAGAAAGTCTCTGTTCCGGCACCCTGCCGGGATGGGGAAGTGCCCCCGGAGCCATCTCCATCGATCTCCACCGCCATCTCCATCACCATTGTTGATTCCCATGATGAGGAGGGAGTAGTTCTCTCTCGAGGCTAAGGGTTCTACCGGTAGCTAGTGTTCATCTCTCTCTATGCATGATCTGATAGTGATCATGAGCTTGTAATCTATAGATCTACCTTGCTACTCAAGTGCTTTAATAGATCTCTGCTCTCCCCATGTGTGTGAAAGTGACAACGTGCTCACCATGGTGGCACTTAGGCTAGAGATTACAAATACTTGTTATGAGTTATATTTGGAGTTGGATGTATTTATGAAATTGTGGTGTTTGTTGGACTCATCTAGTGCTCAAGGTGACAGTGTGGGGTTTTCTAGATGGGAAAGATGAACTTTGAGGTGTGCTATTATAGCCCTACCATGGATTAGAGTGTTCAACCGGAGAGTAGTTAAGAGTAGCCTAAAATATAAGGCAAGAGAAAGTGAAAATAAGCGCTATCGACTACAAGCTCTTCCTTGAGAAAAAACCATCCACGAGCACGACCGAAGATAAAACATGAAACTTGGAAAAACGGTTAAGCCACAAAAGGAGTTGTCATCAGCACCAAAAACATAAGGAGAAAATAATCCTTTCAATAGTCATTCTTATTAATCGCAGTGGGAGCAAATTCAACAAAATAGCTATCATTATTATTCTCATCACCATAATCATCAAATATAGGAGGCATATTGTAATCATAATTAATTTTCTCCTCAATAGTAGGTGGACTCAAAATATCATATTCATCATTGTAATCGTCATATATTGGAGGTATAGTATCATCAAAGTAAATTTTCTCCTAAGTGCTTAGAGGACTAAAAATATCATGCTCATAAAACCAGCTTCCCCAAGCTTAGACTTTTCCATAGCATTAGCAATAATGGTGTTCAAAGAATTAATACTAATAACATTGCTATTAGCATGCAAATAAAGTTCCATAGGTTTTTTAATTTTCTCTTCAAACACTTCATGTCCGAAGTCAAGATAAATACTATAAAGCTCTCTAATTTTTTTTGTTTTCCATTAAGCCTAACTAGTGAAAATAAAAACAAGAAACAAAAAGATATAATTGCAGAATCTAAAGGAAATAACTTCGAGAACTCATACACCAGCAACAATACTAGAAGATAGCTTAGTAGCCAGAGGATGTGAGTACCTTTTACCTTACCTCCCAGGCAACAGCGCCAGAAAATAGCTTGATGTCTACGCATGCTTCTATTCTTGTAGACAGTGTTGAGCCTCCAAGTGTAGAGGTTTGTAGAACAGCAGCAAGTTTCCCTTAAGTGGATCACCCAAGGTTTATCGAACTCAGAGAGGAAGTGGTCAAAGGTATCCCTCTCAAGCAACCCTGCAATCAAGATACAAGAAGTCTCTTGTGTCCCCAACACACCCAATACACTTGTCAGGTGTATAGGTGCACTCGTTCGGCGAAGAGATAGTGAAATACAAGTAATATGGATGATTATAAGTGGTAATTGCAATATGAAATAAGAGTGGCAGCAAGCAAACATGTAATAGGACTGATTCTAAACGGTGTTTCAATGCTTAGAAACAAGGCCTAGGGATCATACTTTAAGTAGTGGACACTCTCATATAAATATCTTCTCTTCATTATGCCACCATGAACTACTCTTTGGTTGGAAGATGTAGGGCTATAACAGCACACCTTAAAGTTTGCATTCCCCATCTAGATAACCCCTCATTGTCACCTTGAGCGCTACATGGTTCCAACAAACACCAAAATCTCATAGAGACATCCAACTCAAATTATACTCATGATAAGTATTTCTGTAACCTTAGCCTAAGTGCCACACGGTGTGCAAACTGTCAACTTCACACATGTGGGGATAAGCAGAGATTAATTAAAGCACTTGAGTAGGAGAATAGATCTACTTATTCAACTAGATTACAAAGCTCATGATCTCAATAAGATCACGCATAAAGTGAGAGATGAACACATAGCTACCGGTAGAGCCCTTAGCCTCGAGAGAGAACTACTCCCTCCTCATCATGGGAGTCAGCAACGGCGATGGAAATGGCGGTGGAGTCGATGGAGATGGCTCCGGGGGCACCTCCCTGTCCTCGCAGGGTGCTAGAACAGAGACTTCTGTCCCTCTAATCTCCTCTTCGGTGGCGGCGGCGCTGTGAAACTTTTCGTGGAATTCGGATCCTCCCTTTAGGGTTTTCATCTCGGGGGGTTTATATAGGCGAAGAGGCGAGGTCGGTGGCCACCAGAGGGGCCCACACCAGGGCCTGGCACGCCCAGGGGGCCGCGCCACCCTATGGTGTGGCTGCCTCGTGGCTCTCCTCCGTCTCTGCTTTGGACTTCTGTGTCGTGTCGAGAAAACTAGGAACTTCAGCTTTTGTTTCATCCAATTCCGATAATATTTCTTTACTAGCTTTTCTGAAACCAAAAACAGCAGAAACCAGGCAACTGGCACTGCGGCATCTTGTCAATAGGTTAGTTTCAGAAAATGTATAAAAATGCCTCAAAGTGTAGACAAAACATAAGATAGTTGATACAAAACAAGCTTGGAGCATCAAAAATTATGGATACGTTTACGATGTATCAATAAGCTTGAACCCAAAGAGGAAAATGCATCTTCATAAGATACCCAAAAGAAACAATTGGGTACACCTTCTATCACCGATCCGAAGGCATGGTTTTCGTTGCCAAGAATGGATCCTTTCTAGAGAAAGAGTTTCTCACGAAAGGTGTGAGTAGGAGTAAGGTAGAACTCGATGAGGTTATCGAACCTCCTCCTCCTGAAGTTGCGAGTAGCACAACATCGGAAACTGTTCCAGTGGTGACTCCACCGAATGAAGAGGGAACTAATGATGAGGATTTTGAAGATCATGAAACCCATCATGAAACTCCGGAAGAGAACACTACCTTACCACGCAGGTCAAGCAAGATACGTGCATCTCCTGAACTATACGGTAATCTTGTCTTAAATTTCATGGTAGATGGAAGCGATGACCCTGCGACATATGAGGAAGCGATGATTAGCCCGGGTTCCAACAAATGGCTTGAATCCATGCAATCCGAGATGGGATCCATGTACGAAAACCAAGTTTGGACTTTGGTGGACTTACCTCATGACCGCAATGTCTTTGAGAATAAATGGATTTTCAAAACAAAAAGTAACGCTGACGGTAATGTAACCGTATATAAAGCTCGACTTGTCGCGAAAGGGTTTCGAAAAATTCAAAGAGTTGACTACGACGAGATTTTTCTCCCATAGCGATGCTAAAGTAAATTAGGATTAAGTTAGCAATTGCTACATTTTTCGATTATGAAATTTGCCAGATGGATGTAAAAACAACATCCCTAAATGGAAACATTGAGGAAGATTTGTATATGATGCAACCAAAAGGTTTTGTTGATTCTAAGGATGCTAACAAGGTATGAAAACTTTAGAGTTCCATCTATGGACTAAAGCAAGCATCCCGAACTTGGAAATTCCGCTTTGATGAAGTGATCAAAGGGTTTAGATTTGTACATAGGAGAGGCTTGTATTTACAATAAAGTGAGTGGGAGCTCTATAGAATTTCTGATATTATAGGTGGATGACAGATTATTGATTGGAAATGATGTATATCTTTTGAATAACATAAAATATTACTTAAACAGTAAGTTTTCGATGAAGGACCTTTGTGAAGCTGCCTATATTTTAGGTCAAGATCTATAGAGATAGATCAAGACGCTTAATTGGATTACCACAAAGTACATACCTTGACAAGATTTTGAATAAGTTCAAAATGCATAATAGTAAGAAAGGTCTCTTAATACCCATGGCACAAGGTATGATTTTGAGTAAAACTCAAAGTCTAGCTACATCACAAGATAGATAATTGATGGTCAATGTCCCCTATGTCTCATCCATAGACTCCCTTATGTATGCTATGATGTGTACAAGACTGGATGTGGCACATGTTGTTAGTTTGACTAGCAGGTACCAATTTGTCCAGGTGTAGAACACTAGAAAGCGGTCTAGAATGTCTTTAAGTACTTAAGAAGAACTAAAGACATGTTTCTCGTCTATGGGGGTGTAGAAGAACTCGTCGCAAAGTGTTACGTCGATGCTAGCTTCGACACCGATCCGGATGACTCTAAGTCACCATCCGGATATGTATTTATTATGATGGTGAAGTGGTGAGTTGGAGGAGTTCCAAGAAACCTGTTGTGGCAAGAGCTACAATGGAGGCGGAATATATATCTGCTTCAGAAGCAGTGGCAGAAGTGGTTTGGATGAAGGAGTTCATTTCTGAACTAAGTGTGGTTCCAAGTGCTTTGGATCCAATGGTTATCTATTGTGACAACAATGGTGCCATAGCCAATGCTAAGAAAATAAGGTTTCACAAGAATTCCAAGCATATCAAGTGTTGTTATCACTCCATCTGGAGGTATGTCCAGGGTGGTGATGTAGAGATTTGCAAAGTAGACATGGATTTGAACATTGCGGATCCGTTGACTAAAGCTCTCCCAATGGCAAAACATGATCGGCACCATAACATTATGGGTGTTAGATTCATAACTATGTAAAACTAGATTATTGACTCAAGTGCAAGTGGGATACTAAAAGGAATATGCCCAAGAGGCAATAATAAATGGTTATTATGTTATTCCAAGTTTATAATAGATGTTTATTTCTCATGCAATAATTGTATTAAAAAGGAAACGTTAATACATGTGTGTTTAATAAACAAATATAAGGTTCCTAGTGATGCCTCTCATTACACTAGCTTGTTGATTAACAGATGATCAAGGTTTCCTGATCATGACATTGGATGTTGTTAATAACAAGGTCACACCATTGACTGAATGATGTGATGAACATACTCCCAAAGTATAGTAACTCGATCAAGCCATTATGTTTACACTACTATAACGTCATTCAAAGTAACCCTAATCCTTAGACCATGAGATCACATCAATCACTGACTCTGAAAGAGTATTTTGATTACATCAAGCGTCACACCACAACAGGGTGATCATAAAGGTGTCATCAGATACTTTGAAAGTGTTAGTTGAGGCTCGTGGATCAAGAGTGGGATTTTTCCATCCTAATGACAAAAAGATATACTCAGGGCCCTCTTGGTGATATCACATTGACATAGCTTGCAAGCAAGTGATATGATCACTAAGAATGGCATATCACAGGAACGACAAAAGAGTACTTGTCAGTAATGGGATCGAACTAGGTATGAATGATACTAAATGATCAGATCTCGGACAAGTAAAATATCACGAGACAAAAGGAATTGGTTACTGCGAATAAAAGGTCACGCCATCACTAAGTCATCGCATGAACTAGTGGGAGTCATTATGGATCTCCAGGTCCTGCTAATGATTATTGATCACAGAATGTCTTGATCATTAACACACAGTTCACAACCCATAGGGAGAAACACTTAAGGATAGTTGACACAATTGAGTGGATACAGAACACATGAGAAGATAATGTACATCGCAAGAATTTATTCTATTGAATCTTCCGGAATGGTTTCGGCGTATCGAAACAAAGCAAGGGATCAAAATGTTATCGTGTTCATTAAATGAAGTGTTCATTAAATGAAGTACTCATTAAATGAAGTGTGCATTAAGACAATAGAATTAAAGTGCTTTAATGGAAAGACCTTTGGTTGAGTGGAGAATAAATGGGAGAAAATGGAGATTGAAATTATGTGAGTGGAGAGTACACCCACATGAATGAGAGGAGGTGAGGGGGAACCCTCTTGGAAGCTGGCCAAGGAAGGGGCTTGCCCCCCTCTCCCCTATAAAGGAGGTGGAGACCTCCTCCCTCTCACACACTTGCCCACTCCTCTCATATGCCCTTTGGTTGACATCTTCTCCCTCTTTCTAGCCTTGTCCATTGCCACAAGAAAAGGTGCTTAGGTGAATCCCTGCTGGAAATCTTCCCCTCCACCATATCTAGCATGGTGTAGCGCTGTTGGAGTTCCCGAGGATCCGCTACTTCTGCTGCCTGGCTTGAGCGAGGGTTCAGGAGTTGTCGACACACCGTACATGTGACCAACTACAGAGGTGCTACACGTGCATCACTGTCATCGCGTCCTTGAGGATAGTAGAGTACACCCTACAACAGCCACGTTTGTTTGTGGGAACATTATCCCACATTATGGTCTTAGAGGGTGTGTCCATCTAAAACCGTTACATGTATCTCCTCGATATGATCTTTGTGGTTGCAATCGTAAGATTTTTTTTTGTTTTCCATGCAACGAACCCCATCAGGTAGGTTAACACTATTGTGATATGATGATAAATTGTGATCCCATTTTACCAACTATCATGATTGTGTTTGTGATGTGTCTATTGTGTAGATTTTATGCATCTGGTGTTACTCATGTTGTGTTATTGACCTTACTAATTTTCTAGCAATGTTCCTGATGTGCCTGTCATGTTGTTGTTATGCTTGTGGTGTTCCACATGTTGTGCTATTTATGGTACTGATTTTCTAGTTATGTTCATGATGTGCATGTTGCAATCCTATTATGATTGTGGGGTTTCTCGTGATTTTATATTGATGGTACCGATTTCTAATGATGTTCCTGATGTCCCTGTTGTGTTCCCATTATGTTTGTGGTGTTCCTCATGTTTTGCTATTGATGTTATTGATTTTCTAGTGGTGTTCTTGATGTGTTTGTTGTGGTACTGATGTTCATGTTATCCTAGTAATGTTTGTGATGTTCTTGTGGTGTTCCTGGTGATATGCTTCATGTGGTAAAGTCACCTTATGTGGTACTTGTTAACCATATGCAAAGCTATGTGGGCAACCAGACACCTTTCATTTGCATCACTTAGTTTTGTGCATCCTACCAAACAAGATGAGATTGTTGTCCATCTCAGAAAGCCAAAATTTTTGTGGGTAACCAAATAAGAGGGAGAAATGGATTTCGGGCCGTTTCTATGTGTCCGAAAGACGAGAAAGGCCTGCAGCCTACCAAATGCGCCCCTACACGTTCAGATTACGAAAGCCCACATGCACCTAACACCAACACCAAGACACGAAGCAGAAGCAAATAAATAAAGTGAAGCTAACTAGAAAACTCAACACCTAAGAGAGACTTGGTGGAGAGAAAGTAGAGTTGAACAACTGTTTAAGAAGCAACAACATCTCGTCTAGGGCTGCCAACGCCTCCTGCGCGTGGAGTGGTCACCACAGCTGCATAAAGAGCAAATTTTTGGAAACAAGCATGTGGATATGTAGTTTGATTGTGCATGGAGAGTTTCAAAGGGAGCACACACTCTGAGTACACCTACATGATTCAACTAGATGAACCAGAATCAGGTGAGCAAAGACAACCATTGACATGACACTAGGAAGACATGAAATATCCAAATCTCGTACCAATGGCAAGGAGGAAGAGAATGAAGGGTTCCCAAGCAGAAAACAAAAAATCCTAATGACAAGAACACCATATCTAAGATCTATCTATGTAAATGTATAGTAACGAGAGGGATTCGGTGTTCATACCTTTGAACACCGAAAGCCAGATTATGTTCCCGTTCAAGCATTGTTGATGAAGCTGAAGCATAGCCAACCTCGAGGTCGAGTAGGCATCCAAGCATCCAGCACCACAAGTGGCGGTGCCTCTGAAGTACTACACACGTATGGTGTTGGGACGTCTCCTAGGCTCTGGTCTAGCAAAGTGGTGGAAGGAGAAGATCTAGAACAACTCTAGTTGCACGACGGTGTGTGTATGGTGGAGAAAGGTCTATCTTGTTGTGCATGTTCCTAACTGGGGAACACACCCGTGAGGGAGAGAGATAGGAGAAGAGGCAAAAGTCAATGGGGGTGAAGAATGGGAGAGGGGTCTCCCTTCTTATGTGTAGCATCCCGGGTAAAACCACTACCAGAAATCGTGCTGTGCATCATTATGATCGCCTGCTCATGTCATCATGCCACATTGCATTTGAGCATATTCATGTAATCATGCATATATTAGCCTAAAACTATTTCTCTAAAAGCCTATCTTTGTTTTCTAAATACCTCCTCTCTATTTTAAATGTAAAACCCTGGTCTCTTCCGAATATTTTTATTATATATAAAATTGTTTATAAAAGGTCTTTAAAATAAAAACAAAACAATAAATAAAGAAAAACTATTTTATATGGGGGAGGCTTCCACCGGCCAGGCCCAGCTAGCAGCGGCCTACTACCCCAGGGAAAACCCAAAAAACCAAACCCTAATCACCACCTATTCCCAAACCCAGTTCTAAAAATAAACTATTCCCAAACCCTAAGCCACCCGCCCCACACGCACCAACCCAACCCTGCTCGACGCACTGCACGGTGTGCAGCGACCGCACACCCCTGGCCGCACGCTGGCACACCACCCGTGCGCGCTGCACCATAGCGAGCCACTTCGACCCTGCCTATCACACTGCCCCGTGCGGTACACGCTAACCGCCCATTCCACAGTCCCACACCCACCAACCCTGTCGGGATCCCCACCCCTGTCCACTCCGTGTCACACTCACTGCGAGCTTTGCCCCACCCCACTTCTGGCCTCACGTCCCTCGACACAATCCCCACCCAGCGACTTCTCCCTCCCCGCTCGATGCGCAGCCGCCACCCCATCCTCCCCGCAGGCTCTGCGTCAGCCCCGCCTCTGCAGCGCCGCTGCCGGCCTCCTCCCACCCCGCTTACCTCTGCAGCCGCTGCCGATCACAAACTGGACCGCCTCGCCGATCACAAACTGGACCGCCGTCGAGCTCTCCCCGAGTAGCGTCGTGTTGTCCTCCGCCCACGTCAATGCTCGCATGACCTCCTCGGCCAGCATCGCCGCCGCCTCCTGAATCCCTGAGCCCGCATCCCCGGCCGTCGCCCGCCTCGGCCACCGTCTGCCCCACGAGCGCCCACTCCTCGAGGCCCTGGCCGGCGAGCCCCTCGCCAGAGCTCCTCCGCCTCCTCCCTAAATACCCACCATCAGCGCCGCCACCTCACCTCTGCCCCGCATCGGGCCCCTGTCTCGTCTGTGTCTCCCTCGTCCCCGGCCAGAAGCACGCTGCTACCCCGCCAGGGCCAGCCCCGTCGCCGCTCACTGACCCGGCGGCATCCTGCAACTCCGACCATGCCTGGCTCCTCACCCTCGCCGGTAGTTGCCCTGCCTTCGTGGCCTCGCTTCGGCCCGCTTCCGTCTGCCATGATGTTGCCTGCGCACATCCTAACACCTGCTGCAGGTGCAATACCGATACGTTTTCCGCCATGGTGAGCTTCTCCTACGCGTCATGCCCATGTGTGTATGGGCCTACACACGCTTGAGGCTTGTGGGTTCTTGAAGTGGTGGTGCTACTGATGTGAGCGTGAAGTGGTGTTGTGGCGATGGTAGTATGATGCCCATGTGGTGATGTTGCGTTCATGTTCAAGATCTCCCGAAGACCATCGGCAATCGAAGCCTAACATCTAGAGTTCTCCTTCATGAACCCGGTGACCTAAGTTCTCCTTCCGGACTAGAAGCCCGATTCCGAAGACCGACCCCAATGATCCGAGTTCTCCGTTACGGGATGAACTTGAAGACCTTCGTCCCGGATACCAAGTCTCCATCACGGATCTGATGACTGAGACCCCAAAGACTCGATCCCGCCGAGCCCGAACCTTGTCAAACCCTTGGAGCCCCAAGATCGCCGAAACCACGTGTGACCCCTTTCTAAAACCCCTATTTATAATTTTCATATATATACCATGTTGCATCATTTGTACATGCTTGCATACATATTTTATGGGTTGGGGTACTTTGTCGATTCACCTAACAAATATGGAGTTATATGCAGACTACTTTTGCCTTATTCCTAACTCCATTTAAATTTGCATGGCAAACTGATACCATGTTTTGCCTTGTTATTACAATATTTAAATTGCGGGCTAAATAACATGAACCATCTAATTAAATGTCGGGACCCCGTTCCGCTTAATATTTCCTAATTGCATCGCACCTTTACCATGTCATGCATCATACATGCATCATGCCCGATCTCCTGTTGTAGAATAAAATAAGTGCATCCGGTGTTTCTTTTAGTGCATTGCTTCTTCACGGGTTAGGCCGATGAGTTGATACGAGTGTCGACCTGATCTTCAGATGAACCTTTGGCAATATTTCCTAGGCGAGCATTCTCCCCTTTCTACCTATTTTGCATTTATAGTCTTTACTTCCTCCTGTTGGTCTATTGATATCCACGTTGCGATGCTTTAGTTTCCGTGCACCGTTTATACTCCGTGTAGTCTCTATATTGCCTTGGACATATCCTATTGCATGTTGATTGATAGACAGTCGGCCTTGCGAGTCGTAGTTGCTTGCTCAGGTGCTGCTTCACATCGTTCTTGTTCCACCATGGTTGGGAGGTTGGCACATCATTAATGTGGAGATGATCATGGATTTAATTATAACTTGTAAATTAAAATGCTGGAAATAGATATAATGCATAGACATCGGTGGGTAATAGATGTTATTTGATTTTTAGGCCCACTTGTGTCCACCTAGGACCCAAGTTTTTGACACCTGTTCTGAGACTGAGCGCGCTAACCACATGTGGGGTGTCTGGGCACCCCTATCGACTTATAACCTGGTTTCAAAGTACTGTGCCAGGGCCACAAAACTAGTTCAGGATTTATACGTTACCTATTGTACCTATGCCATATATGCCATGTTTATTACCTATTGCTCGATAAGCGTTTATTACTGTTGCGTAGGCTCGCGACACTTTGTCACGGGAATATATTGTTTATGGCCTCTGCTCGCATGACAAGTGCACGCAACCTCAGGGTCCATACGAGGAGGGTTAGCTATACGTCGTACGGGTAGCTATTTCGGGTGGCCCCCATGTACATGCTTTGGGTCTGGGAAAGCGTCGTGTTCGAAGCCCCGCCGACATACTGATCGAAGCATGTTAATTGATCTAGCAAAAAGGGTGGAAGTGCGTGTGGAAACTTTGGTGCACCCCTGCAGGGTTAAATCTTTTCGAAAAACCGTGTCCACGGTTATGGACGACTTGGAGCATAGTTTCTCGATCATAGACAACTATAACTAAAGTTTACTGCTATAGTTTGACTTCTATCCGATATGACTAGTAAGTTGGATAACCACCATGGAAAGAAAGAATAAAACTACCAATCGTGTGAGTTTCCTCGGCATGACTTCCTCGTTTGGTATCGAGGGGGAAATAGCAGGATGGGTATGTTTGGTGTTAGTATCAGGTGGTTTCGAATAGGTCTTTCTTATCCCTCTCTGATAGCCGACAGTTGTATCAAGTCTCTATCGGTTATTTAGTGCATGATTTGCTGCCGCTTCAGTCCACCACACCTATGTAGGCGAGAGCCACCGAATTCTAGACTCGTCATGTACTGGCCTCAGTACCGACTGCTCTCTTTTTTCTTTGCCCTTTGTCGGCACCCATTTTGTTTTACAAGTATAAGTTTGACGTTGTTAGCAGGGTTACCCTTCCGGCTTGGCCTGGGCAGGGTTATGGACGCCATTGGTTATTCTTCAGGGCTCTTAGCCCAATTTGCATTTTATCTATACTCGGATGTGTATTATTTTCAATGTGATTTGGATCTTTGTACTATATATCTGTATTCTTGACTCATTGAGTCATTGTTGTATATATATGTTTTATGGGTTCCATCGTGAACTATTGTGTAATGGTATTACTTTGTTTCCCACCCGCACACAAGTGCTTAGTGGACATCTTTGAATCGTTTCTATGCGGGTTTGGCGGAAATCGCTGAAACTTGCATAGGGCCGATTCGAGGGTGTTACATTATATAGGGGAAAGGTGGGCACTACCTCCCCTCCAAGTCCCGAGGTGGGACTGAACTTGGGATAGGAGGAGGCGGCAGAGGCTGGTGGTGGCAGTGGGCCCCACCCCATGCGCCCTGGCCTCCTAGGGCCGGCCAGCTATGGGTGAGTGATCTCCCACCTCGCGGACCCAAGCCCCTAGGGCTAGTGGCCCCTCATGGGCTCTTTTCGCTCCGTAAAAGCCTATGTAAGTGGGTTGCACCTTTTTATTAATTAAATAATTATATTTAATAATTAATACTAGATACTTATTATTTAATATCTTTCACTTCGAAACTCCTTCTGAACCCCTACAAATGAGTTCAGTTTCTCCCCGAAATGATTCCGGCTGTCTCTTTTCTATTTGTCTTACGGTTGTGGATCATCCCTAAGTGTATCTACCCTTAAGTCTGACACCCTGTTGATTCGGGGTGTCAACACCCGGATTTTTAATCCCAGATGCATGTTATGTCATCCATCGCAATCCCAGGATTACCATTTTTGCGAGACATAACAGATTGGATATCACAGTACATCATCCATTACAAACCATAAATAAGGTCTTACACAAATAAGGATCTCATGATCCAGTCTTAATACAACAAGCAGCGGAATAATTAATAAGCGTACCGGTGGGGTCCATCTTCAGGGGCACAGTTAATGCTGACGAAGGTAGATAGTCCTAGTTATCATAGCTGTCCTGCTGGCCATCATCTTGGTAGTATCCTTCATAGTTTGGCCATGAGAATAGCCAGGGACAAAATCGATGAGTACTCTTTAAGTACTCACAAACTACCACTAACAAGTAGTATAGTTCTAAGTTAAAGTGTTAACTCTAAGTTTAACTATAAAGTTAAGTTTGAAACCTAAGCTGAGTTCAGAAGCAAAGAAAGATAAAATAAAGTTCTATAATCACTTAAGTTGGGAAGCTAGTGTCATAAACACAACCCTGTTCTGGTCCAGTCAAGATTCATTATTCATTTCATAAGTTGTTTTGAAAACATCTGACAACGAAACAGTATGGCCATTCCAACAGTCCATAATCGCGGACGCGGCTATTCGAATAGTTTGACACTCTGCAGAGGTGGTACACTTTCACCACAAGATTCGATACATCTGTTAGGGATAACCCTGAATCATCATACTTAGTATGCAGATAATCAAACACCCTAGTATAAGCACCTCTCCTATGAGCATGTCCTCCCAACCATGACCATCTATCATCTTGGGCACTGCATAGGTGGACAACATTGAGAGGTAGCCTCAGCTCAGACCTCTCCTGCGAGGGAACTAATACTAATGCATATAAATTTCCGGTTAAGCCATACCCAATTCAGGTAATGTGGTTGTACGGTAAATTTGGAATGATATCGCATCAAAATCCAACCATCAGTTTTGTAAAAGGGTTAAGGCTCATGCCTCAACATTTTCACCATCATAAACCATTTGTATTTCTCAACACATGTCAAAACCTCTCAATAGAATGACTCATCATTCCAAGGTTTTCATAATTCATTTTCACCAAGTGCTCCCATCTATAGTGACTCCAGTTTTTATCTACTCTAAACTACTAAGTTAAGAGTGTTCACTAAGGTGGAAATGATGGGATTAATCTCATGCCATAGGATGACATCTAAAGGTTTCTAAATAGGTCAAGTTTTATACTCTTTATGCTACCTTCAAAACAAGTAAAGAACTTTGGGTAAAGTAAAGGAAGTAAAGCTTGAAGATAATACTTGGGGTAAATACTAGTCAAAGTGGTATAAGTCAAGCCTGCCTAAAGCATCTTTGCTCAAGTCATCTAGCTTAATTCTAGCTTGCTAACAATAGCTTGCAAGTGTTAGCTTGCCAATAGTAGCTTGCCTTGGTTAGTGTAGTGGTTGAAGTTTTCTTCTTCTTCTTGGTAGAACTCCTCCTCCTCGAAAGCTTGGTCGGTACTATCATCTATAAATACATACGGAGTACACAATCACCAAATAATACTTAACTAGTCTAAGTAGCACTCTAATGCACACTTTTGATAATCTATTATCATCATAAGCATCACAAGTTTTATTAACTAGTTTCATCCTTTTTATTTTAGAAAAGTAATATCTACTCATTGAAAAATTAACTAAGATTTAATATTCACCACTTAAATGGGATCATGTGGACACATGTCATCACCACATATTCTAACATGTGGGAATGTGTTTAAGGGTTGGATCATAATTACTTTGGTTTAAGTTCATTATTTAATGATTTAAAGTGACTGCATTATTTTGGTACTAGTCCAAAGTCACTGCATGTAAACCTTAATATTATTCATATTCAGGTAGGTATGGTGAAATGTGATTTTTGAGAGTTGGAATCAACTCAAAAGCTAACTTGGGTGATTTTATAAAAATGTTGCAAGGTGCAAATGCTTCTATTTTATTATTTTTACTAGGAGAGATCTCTAACTCTAATTGAATTAAATCCAACGGGCTTGGGTAGATCTTTTCAGTAGCTTTCTAACAAAATTGGAATCACTCCATTTGGATTTGTAAATCTCTCTGAATTGAATTTCAAACTAGGGGACATAACTAGGTTTAAACTAAAATAGAAAAAACCTAATTCAAACTAAATGGGTCGCGCGGGAAAGCTAACAGGCCAGCCCAGTGACACTACGCGGCACGGGGCACAGCTGACAGGGGGGTCCACCGGTCAGAGGCGCATAACGTGTGAAGCGGTATGGGGCAATGTGGGCCGTTAGATTAGAACGGGGATCAATGGCTGGGGCTCGTCGTCGACGACGGACCTGTCGCCAGCGAACTCTAACCCAGTGGCTCGGTGGGGCTGCTTAAGGGGCGTACTAGGGCTCCAATGACGATGGCGAGGCGGGCAAACAAACTGGTAGACGACGACAAGCTCAGGGATGGTCGAGGCAGCTCCGGGGGTGGTTGTAATCAACAGGGCCCTTCTCCTCCAGAGGCGGCCAACTCCGGTGCAATTCCGGCCAACGGCTGCTCGCCTTGCTTCAGGGAGAAGTGGGGAAGGCTCAGTGGAGAGAGGGGAGGTGAGTGGTGTGCAGAATGAGGCTGGGGGTGCCTTCCTTTTATAGGCTCAACGACAGGACAGCGCGGCATGACCAGGCGACGGTCGTGACATGGCTATGGGCTCCTAGTGGCATGGCTGCGAGCGGCGATCGACACGTAGTCTCCTGGCGGTGCTCTACGGAGTAAATGCGGGCCTAGGGACGGTGGTATGTGATGGGTTCGTAGCATGGAAAACGAAAATTTTCTACCGCAAGAACGAACAAAACCTAGATCTAATCTAGATAAAAGCCAAGATCTAATCTATTAGACATGAGCAATGAGATAGATGGGAACTAACCCTCGTAGATCCGAAAGCGTTAACGAGATTAGATCTCGTGGTTGATGTAGTCGATCACTTGCCGATCTCAAGATCGTGTGGACGATCCTTCCGGCGTCGCGTTCCAGCAGCGCTTCCACCTTCGGTCAAGTAGACGATCCTTCCGGCGTCGTGTTCCAGCAGCGCTTCCGCCCTTGGTCAAGTTGACGATCCTTCCGGCGCCACGATTCGGCAGCACTTCCGCAGTCGGTCACACGTGCGGAGTCGAAGCAGACCTTCCTCTCCCCGTTCCAGCGAGCAGCGGAGGTAGTAGATCTTCTCCACGGAATCCCAGCAGCACGACGGCGTGGTGGTGGTGGTGGAGTAGAGAATTCTGCAGGGCTTCGCCTATGCCTGTGCAGAAGATGGTGGAGGAGAGAGGCGGCAGAGATTGGACGTTATGAGTGCGTGAGAGGAGGGGGCGCCCCTGCCCCTCTATTTAAAGAGGGGAGGGCGCGCCAGGGAAGGGGAGTCCTTGTAGGACTCCCCTCCTATGGGGCCGGCGGGTTGGGGAGGTGGGGAGGAATCCTCCTCCCCCACGACTCCTTATCTTGACCCAACAGGACTCCTTGATCCCTATCTTGATTTTCAAGCAAACTCCAAGATATCTTCTAGAACCTTCCGGAACATTCCGAAACCTTCTAGAATCCTCATACAAACACTCCGGAACATTTCCTATCTCATAAAATGATCTCCTATATATGAATCTTATTCTTCGGACCATTCCGGATCTCCTCGTGATGTCCCGGATCCATTCCGAGACTCCGAACAACATTCGGTCTCCAACGCACATTCCATATCTACTTAAAACAACTTCGAACCTTAAGTGTGTCACCCTATGGTTCGTGAATATGTAGACATGATAGAGACACATCTCCTATCAATAACCATCAGCGGGACCTGGAGATCCATAATGGCTCCCACATACTCAACGATGACTTCGCGATCGATTGAACAACTTACATACGAAACTAATTCCCTTTGTCTCACGATACTATACTTATCCGAGGTTTGATCGTCAGTATCTCCCTACCTAGTTCTACCTCGTTACTGATAAGTACTCTTTACTCGTTCCGTGATATGTCATCCCTTGTGACCTAGTCACATGCTTGCAAGCTAACTAGATGACATTCCACCGAGAGGGCCCAGAGCATATCTATCCGTCATATGAATGGACAAATCCCAATCTTGGTTCATGCGCTTCAACACATACTTTCAGAATACCCAATGACACTTTTATAACCACCCAGTTACGAAGCGGCGTTTGATGTCATCAAAGTATTCATCCGGTGATGGTGATTAACATAACCTCATGGTCGAAGGAATAGGTTACTATGTGATTGAAAGCTTACAGCAATACGAACTTAATGACTTGATCTTATGCTACGCTTACTATGGGTGTGTGTCCATCACATCATTCTCCTAATGATATGACCTTGTTATTAATCACATCCTAATGTCCATGATCAGGAAACCATGATCATCAATTAATCAACAAGCTAGTTCAACAAAAGGCTTACTAGGGACTCTTTACATGTTTACAAAACACACATGTATCAGTGTTTCCTAATAATAAAATTATAGCATGGGATGTAAACTTTCATCATAAACACAAAGATATAATAATAATCACTTTTATTATTGCCTCTTGGGCATATCTCCAACAGTCTCCCACTTGCACTAGAGTTAATAATCTAGATTACATGGTAATATACCGAACACCCATGGCGTTTTGGTGTTGGTCATGCTTTGCCCTAGAGAGAGGTTTAGTCAACGGATCTGCCACATTCAGATCAGTGTGTACTTTGCAAATCTTTATGTCACCATCTCGGACATACTCGCGAATAGCGTGGAAACGTAGCTTGATGTGCTTCAGCTTGCTATGTGACCTTGGCTCCTGTGCATTAGCTATGGCACCTGTGTTGTCACAGTAGATGGCCATCGGGTCCAACGCACTAGGAACCATGCCGAGTTCAGTAATGAATTCCTTCATCCAAACGGCTTCTTGTGCAGCCTCCGAAGCAGCTATGTATTCCGATTCAGTTGAAGATTTCGCCACAACGCTTTGCTTCGCACTCCTCCAGCTCACTGCAGCACCATTCAAAATAAATACGTAACCCGACTGTGACTTTGAGTCATCCGGATCGGTGTTCCAACTAGCATCTGTGTAACCGTTTACAACAAGCTGTTCATCACCTCCATAAGAAAGAACCATATCCTTAGTCCTATTTAGGTACTTTAGGATATTCTTGACCGCTGTCCATTGTTCCTCTCCAGGATCACTTTGATATCTGCTAGTCAAACTAACAGCATGTGCTATATCCGGTCTTGTACATAGCATGGCATACATGATAGAACCTATGGCCGAGGCATAGGGAATTTTATTCATTTTCTCTCTATCTTCTGCCGTAGCTGGACTTTGAGTTTTACTCAAGGTCTTACCTGACAACATGGGCATGAACCCTTTCTTGCTATCTTCCATTCTAAACTTCTTTAGAACTTTGTCCAAGTATGTACTTTGTGAAAGCCCTATTAGGCGTCTTGATCTATCTCTATAAATCTTGATGCCTAGAATGTATGCCACTTCGCCAAGATCCTTCATTGAAAAACTATTATTCAAATAGGTTTTGACGCTATTAAGAAGTTCTATATCATTCCCAATCAACAATATGTCATCTACATACAGTACTAGGAATGCTACAGAGCTCCCACTCACTTTCTTGTAAATACAAGCTTCTCCATAAGTTTGTATAAATCCAAAGTTTTTGATTACTTTATCAAAACGTTGATTCCAACTACGGGATGCTTGCTTCAGTCCATAAATGGAGCGCTAAAGTTTGCATACCTTGTTAGCATCTTTAGGATCGACAAAACCTTTGGGTTGTACCATATACAACTCTTCCTCAATGTCACCATTAAGGAACGCCGTTTTGACATCCATCTGCCAAATCTCATAATCGAAATGTGCAGCAATTGCTAACAAAATCCTCACAGATTTTAGCTTCGCTACTGGTGAGAATGTCTCATCATAGTCAACTCCTTGAATTTGTCGGAACCCTTTCGCGACAAGTCGAGCTTTATAGACGGTAACATTACCATCAACATCTGTTTTTCTCTTGAAAATCCATTTGTTCTCGACAGCCTTACGGCCATCCGGTAAGTCCACCAAAGTCCACACTTGGTTTTCGTACATGGATCCCATTTCGGATTTCATGGCTTCTAGCCATTTGTCGGAATCTGGGCTCACCATAGCTTCTTCATACGTCGCAGGGTCATCAGCGTTGTCCACCAACATGACGTTCAAGGCAGAGTCATACCAATCAGGAGTGGTATGAACCCTCGTTGACCTGCGAGGTTCAGTAGTAACTTCGTTCGAAGTTTCATGATCATTATCATTAGCTTCCTCTTCAATTGATGCAGGCGGCACCAAAACATCTTCCGGTGCTGCGCTACTCTCAAATCCGAGAGAAGGTTCAATAACCTCATCGAGTTCTACTTTCCTTCCAGTCACTTCTTTTGAGAGAAACTCCTTCTCAAGAAAGGATCCATTCTTTGCAACAAAAACTTTGCCTTCGGATCTATGATAGAAGGTATACCCAATCGTTTCTTTAGGGTATCCTATGAAGACGCATTTCTCCGCTTTGGGTTCTAGCTTATCAGGTTGTAACTTCTTTACGTAAGCTTCGCAACCCCAAACTTTAAGGAACGACAACTTAGGTTTCTTACCAAACCACAATTCGTACGGTGTCGTTTCAACGGATTTAGATGGTGCCCTATTTAAAGTGAATGCGGCTGTCTCTAATGCATAGCCCCAAAATGATAACGGTAAATCTGTAAGAGACATCATAGACCGAACCATATCTAAGAGAGTTCGATTACGACGTTCGGACACACCATTATGCTGCGGTGTTCCCGGCGGTGTCAACTGTGAAAGTATTCCACATTTCTTTAAATGCATGCCAAACTCGTAACTCAGATATTCACCTCCGCGATCAGAACGCAGAAATTTAATCTTCTTGTTATGATGATTCTCCACTTCACTTTGAAATTCCTTAAACTTCTCGAAAGTTTCGGACTTATGTTTCATGAAGTAGACATACCCATATCTACTCAAGTCATCCGTGAAAGTGAGAACATAACGATATCCACCACGCGATGCTACACTCATTGGACCGCACACATCGGTATGTATTATTTCCAATAAGTCTGTAGCTCGCTCCATTGTACCAGAGAATGGAGTCTTAGTCATTTTTCCCATTAGACATGCTTCGCATCTTTCAAGTGATTCAAAATCAAGTGATTCAAGAAGTCCATCTGAATGGAGTTTCTTCATACGCTTCACTCCAATGTGACCAAGACGACAGTGCCACATGTATGTAGAATTATCATTCAAATTAATTCGTTTAGCATCTATGTTGTGAACATGTGTATCACTACTATCGAGATTCAGTAAGAATAAACCATTCATCTCAGGTGCATTACCATAAAAGATATTACTCATATAAATCGAACAACCTTTATTCTCAGACTTAAAAGAGTAACCGTCTCGCAATAAACAGGATCCAGATATAATGTTCATGCTTAACGCAGGCACCAAATAACAATTATTTAAATTTAAAACTAATCCCGAAGGTAGATGTAGAGGGAGCGTGCCGACGGCGATCACATCAACCTTGGAGCCATTTCCAACGCGCATCGTCACCTCGTCTCTTGCCAGTCTTCGTTTATTCCGTAGCTCCTGTTTCGAGTTACAAATATGAGCAACCGAACCGGTATCAAATACCCAGGCAGTACTACGATTACTAGTAAGATACACATCTATAACACATATATCAAATATACCTTTCTTCTTGATGTTGACGTTCTTCAGATCCGCCAGGTACTTGGGGCAGTTACGCTTCCAGTGACCAGCTCCCTTGCAGTAGAAGCACTCAGTTTCAGGTTTAGGACCAGCCTTGGGCTTCTTAGCAGGTGCGGCAGCTTTCTTGCCGTCCTTCTTGAAGTTGCCCTTGTTCTTAGGCTTGCCCCGTTTCTTGAAATTGGTGGTCTTATTGACCATCAACACTTGTTGCTCCTTCTTGATCTCCACTTCAGCAGTTTTCAGCATGGATGACAGTTCAGGCAACGTCTTGTTCATGCAGTGCATGTTGTAGTTCATCACAAAGTTCTTGTAACTTGGTGGCAGTGATTGAAGGAGACGGTGAATCCCCAATTCATTAGGAATCGATATTCCCAACTCTTGGAGCTTCTTAGCGTACCCAGACATGGTGAGCACGTGCTCGCTAACGGAGCTTCCTTCTTCCATCTTACAGTTAAAGAATTTCTCGGAGGCCTCATAGCTCTCCATGGCCGCGCGAGTCTCAAAAATTAGCCTGAGCTCCTTAATGATCTCGAACGGGTCGTGGTGCTCAAAACGCTGTTGGAGCTCCGCTTCTAAACCGTACAGGATGGCACACTGAACTGTGGAGTAATGATTCTTCCAAGTGGCGAAAACATTCTTTTCGTCATCGGTGGCATTATCTGCAGGTGGGTCACCTAGCGGTGCATCGAGCACATAGGTCAACTGACCAGCCCTGAGGACGATCTTCAGTCCACGGAACCAGTCCCTGAAATTGCTTCCATTATTTTTAAGCTTTTCTTTCTCTAGGAACGCATTGAAATTGATGGAGGGGGTCGCCATAATCTACAACAATTTGCAAGTAGTTTAGACTAAGTTTATGACAAATTGAGTTCAAATTTAATTATTAAACTAACTAGGTGAACTCCCACTCAAAACAACATCCCTCACATTGTCTTAGTGATTACACGAACCAAGTCCACTACACTAAGTCCGATCTTCACGAGAGAAGATGTAGTTTCATCGGCGAACACTCTTCATGTTCATCATATCATTTATATGACTCATGCTCTACCTTTCGGTATTCCGTGTTCCGAGACCATGTCTGTACATGCTAGGCTCGTCAAGATAACCTTAGTTTCCGCATGTGCAAATCTGGCTTGCACCTGTTGTATGCACACGTAGAATCTATCACATCCGATCATCACGAGATGCTTCGAAACGACGAGTCTTAGCAATGGTGCCAACTAATGGTGAACACTTTATTACTTGATATTTAGTGAGAGGGATCATCTTATAATGCTACCGTCGCGATCTAAGCAATACAAGATGCATAAAGGATTAACATCACAGGCAATTCATAATTAGTGTGATATGATATGGCCTTTTCTTCTTGCGCCTTTGATCTCCATCTCCAAAGCACGAACATGATCTCCATCATCACCAGCATTGCATCAAGGTCAGTGGCGCCGCTTCATGGTTGTCCATCATCACCAGCAACTATTACAACTACTTGAAATAAAGCTATTACAAGATGAATAGACACGCAGGTCTTAACAGAATTAAAGACAACCATTAGGCTCCTGCCGGTTTCCATATTACAACAAGGATCATTGCATACATCAAATACAATCACAATCACATGTTGGCCATATCATATCACAAAACCCCTGCAAAAACAAGTTAGACGCCTCTAATTTTCTTTGCAAGTTTTACGTGGTTTGGGGCTTTCGCATAAGACCGATCTTACCTACGAACAAGAACCACAACGTTGATACAAGTGTTGTCAAGATGCTCATTGTAAATCGAATCTTAACTATGGTGGGAGACACAGACACCCGCAAAGCCACTTGTGCAAGCCAAGTTGCACGTCAAGCGTGGAGCAAGTCTCATGTGCGATGACATGTAATGTTAGCCCGAGCCGCTTCATCCCACCATGCCGCAAGATGCAAAGTACACGCTAAGACACCGACAACAAAAGCATCAACGCCCACAAAACCATTGTGTTCTACTCGTGCAACAGATCTACGCATAGATACGGCTCTGATACCACTGATGGGTTCGTAGCATGGAAAACGAAAATTTTCTACCGCAAGAACGAACAAAACCTAGATCTAATCTAGATAAAAGCCAAGATCTAATCTATTAGACATGAGCAACGAGATAGATGGGAACTAACCCTCGTAGATCCGACAGGGTTAACAAGATTAGATCTCGTGGTTGATGTAGTCGATCACTTGCCGATCTCAAGATCGTGTGGACGATCCTTCCGGCGTCGCGTTCCAGCAGCGCTTCCGCCTTCGGTCAAGTAGACGATCCTTCCGGCGTCGCGTTCCAGCAGCGCTTCCGCCCTTGGTCAAGTTGACGATCCTTCCGGCGCCACGATTCGGCAGCGCTTCCGCAGTCGGTCACACGTGCATAGTCGAAGCAGACCTTCCTCCCCCGTTCCAGCGAGCAGCGGAGGTAGTAGATCTTCTCCACGGAATCCCAGCAGCACGACGGCATGGTGGTGGTGGTGGAGTAGAGAATTCTGCAGGGCTTCGCCTATGCCTGTGCAGAAGATGGTGGAGGAGAGAGGCGGCAGAGATTGGACGTTATGAGAGCGTGAGAGGAGGGGGCGCCCCTGCCCCTCTATTTAAAGAGGGGAGGGCGCGCCAGGGAAGGGGAGTCCTTGTAAGACTCCCCTCCTATGGGGCCGGCGGGTTGGGGAGGTGGGGAGGAATCCTCCTCCCCCACGACTCCTTATCTTGACCCAACAGGACTCCTTGATCCCTATCTTGATTTTCAAGCAAACTCCAAGATATCTTCTAGAACCTTCCGGAACATTCCGAAACCTTCTAGAATCCTCATACAAACACTCCGGAACATTTCCTATCTCATAAAATGATCTCCTATATATGAATCTTATTCTCCGGACCATTCCGGATCTCCTCGTGATGTCCCGGATCCATTCCGAGACTCCGAACAACATTCGGTCTCCAACGCACATTCCATATCTACTTAAAACAACTTCGAACCTTAAGTGTGTCACCCTACGGTTCGTGAATATGTAGACATGATAGAGACACATCTCCTATCAATAACCATCAGCGGGACCTGGAGATCCATAATGGCTCCCACATACTCAACGATGACTTCGCGATCGATTGAACCACTTACATACGAAACTAATTCCTTTTGTCTCACGATACTATACTTATCCGAGGTTTGATCGTCGGTATCTCCGTACCTAGTTCTACCTCATTACTGATAAGTACTCTTTACTCGTTCCGTGATATGTCATCCCTTGTGACCTAGTCACATGCTTGCAAGCTAACTAGATGACATTCCACCGAGAGGGCCCAGAGCATATCTATCCGTCATATGGATGGACAAATCCCAATCTTGGTTCATGCGCTTCAACACATACTTTCAGAATACCCAATGACACTTTTATAACCACCCAGTTACGAAGCGGCGTTTGATGTCATCAAAGTATTCATCCGGTGATGGTGATTAACATAACCTCATGGTCGAAGGAATAGGTTACTATGTGATTGAAAGCTTACAGCAATACGAACTTAATGACTTGATCTTATGCTACGCTTACTATGGGTGTGTGTCCATCACATCATTCTCCTAATGATATGACCTTGTTATTAATCACATCCTAATGTCCATGATCAGGAAACCATGATCATCAATTAATCAACAAGCTAGTTCAACAAGAGGCTTACTAGGGACTCTTTACATGTTTACAAAACACACATGTATCAGTGTTTCCTAATAATACAATTATAGCATGGGATGTAAACTTTCATCATAAACACAAAGATATAATAATAATCACTTTTATTATTGCCTCTTGGGCATATCTCCAACCGTATGCGGTCGGGCGGTGCGCGCGCTCTGAGCGGTAGAGGCGGTGGTCTCAATGGCGAGCGGTGGCTGTGGTGCATTGGGCGGCGAACGAGCATGTCTGGCGTGCTCCTAAGGTCATGGCGACGCGGTGGACGCGGGCTGCGGTCGAGGGGCGGCGTGTGCACGCGTGTCGGGCGCAGCGCTCTGGCGCGTGCTCGGCATGGCGCAGACACTTGGTGCGCGGCGCATTGGTAGTGGTCCACGCTCTGGCTTGGCTCGGGGAGGGGACAGGGAGTGGCGGTGAGGTGTGAGCTAGCTACTAGACATTGTGAGAGGGAGAGGCATTGCCTGCTGCGGCGATGGCATGGTCGGCCGGTAACATGGTGCTCGGCATGGTTTGGCAATGCCACTAGGGGGTAGGGGATGGGTGCTTAGTCTCTGGTTGGATCAAGAGGGGACAAAGGGATTAAATGGAGATCATTTGGGGGCAAAACCCTATGCCAAACAGTGATCTAGATATTAGGTGTAAACCCTGCCTGCCATGTGTTTGTGGAAATGGCCGCAAGAAAAATATGTTTCAATTTTGAAAAGATTTATGGTGGTTGTGCTAGTACTAAGCTTGAGACTCTATGGGTGCTTGGGTTTTGAAATTTGAGCTTGTTTGAGTGGTTTTTTAAGTAGTGGGATCTTCCCATATGAAATAGATTCAATTTTCAACTGCCATTTAAATTTAGTGTTTGAATGTTTTTGGCAGATCACAAAGTGGGCCTTGGTACATCATTATGTGTACTAGCAAGGGGTGCAAAGATCCACATTTGTTTCTATTAAGAATTGAGTACTAGGAATAGCCAAAGTAGGCATGGTTGTTAATTTGGCACAAATGACCATTTGCTTCCTTTATTCATTTTGATTTGTTTTCCTTTGGGATTTGTTTGGGAATGATCTAGATGATGTTTATTTCACCTAAGAATCAGTTTACAAGCAATGGATCACTTAATCATGGCAATTCAAATCAACTCCTATTTTAAATGCACACACATATGAATGCTTTAATACTTTTAATTGGAAAAGTTTTTGTTAACCCTAATTTTGATGATTTGGATCTTGATAACCTTGGATTAAAGTTTTGGGATGGTACAAACCTTCCCCCCTTAAACAAAATCTTGTCCCGAGATTTACAAAGAAAACTGGGAACTAAAGAGATCTGGGAACTCTGTCCTAATGTAATCTTCTCGCTCCCAAGTGGCTTCCTCCTCGGTATGGTTGCTCCATTGAATCTTGAGAAACTTGATACTCCTGGTCCTGGTGGTTCTGTAAGCTTCTTCTAAGATACGGATGGGCACTTCACGATATGTCAGGTCATTGTTGATCTCTACAGCTTTGTGATCGATGTTCTTGAAAACTTCAGTCTTCTCTGGCACTTCTAGGCATTTGCGAAGTAATGGGATATGGAACACATTGTGGATGGCTGACATCTCTTCAGGAAGTTCCAGTTGATACGATACTTCTCCTCGACGATTCAGAATCTGGAATGGTCCGATATATCTGGGGGCTAACTTTCCTTTCAGACTACGTTCCCTTTAACGGCGAAACCTTGAGATATACAAAATCTCCGACATTGAAAGTCAGGTCTCTCCTTCTCTTGTGAGCATAACTCTTTTGTCTGGATTGGGCGGTCTTGAGGTGCTCACGGACTTCGTGAACCTTCTCTTCGGCTTCTCGGAGAATGTCGGGTCCAAAGATTTGACTCTCTCCTACTTGCGACCAATTCAAAGGGGGTGCGACACTTTCTTCCGTATAGGAATTCAAATGGTGCCATTTGCAGACTAGCTTGATAACTGTTGTTATATGAGAATTCTGCGAAAGGCAGGCAGTCTTCCCATTTTGATCCATACTCTAACACACAAGCTCTTAACATATCCTCTAGGATCTGGTTGACCCTCTCACTCTATCCATCAGTTTGCGGGTGATAAGTGGTACTGAAGTTCAACTTGGTGCCTAGTCCTTCCTGAACTTTCTGCCAAAATCTCGAGGTAAACTGGGTTCCTCGGTCTGATACTATGGTCTTGGGGGTTCCATGCAGACTAACAATCCTAGAACTATACAGTTATGCTAGCTTTGAACTCTGGTAGGTAGTCTTGACAGGTATGAAGTGGGCTACCTTGGACAGTCTATCAACTATGACCCATATTGAGTCATTTCCCCTACTGGAAGTAGGTAAACCGGTGATAAAGTCCATTCCCACGGAATCCCATTTCCATTCTAGAATCTGCATTGGTTGTAATAGTCCTGCAGGTCTCTGGTGCTCTGCTTTGACTCTTTGACAGATGTCACACTTGGCGATGTAGCTGCCGATTTCTCTCTTCATCTTGTGCCACCAAAATTGCTCTTTCAAATCTTGATACATCTTCGTTCCTCTAGGGTGGATAGAATAAAGAGTATCATGAGCTTCCTTCATGATAACTTGCTTCAGCTCCAAATCTGCTGGCACACAGATACGTCCTTTGTACCACAGTACTCCTTCTTCGTCTTCAGTGAATCAAGGTACCTTTCCTGTATCAATACGACGTTTGATTCCGTCGATGCTTTCATTTCCCTTCTAGGCTTCCTTGATTTGGCTAATCAAAGTGGGTTGAAGTTCAATGCTAGCTAAGAATCCTTTGCTAACTAATTCAGTTCTGAATTGCTCCAACTCCTCATACAAACTTGGATGCTTCTCCTTGATCATGGTGTTTAGCCTACACGGCAATCTGCTAAGAGCATCCGCTACCACATTGGCTTTACCGAGGTGATAGTGAATGTTAAGGTCATAATCCTTGATTAACTCTATCCATCTCCTTTGCCTCATATTCAGCTCCTTCTGAGTGAAAATATACTTCAAGCTCTTATGATCTGAGTAAATCTCACAGCGATTACCCATTAGATAATGATGCCATGTCTTCAGTGCCAAAACTACGGCTGCTAATTCAAGATCATGGATTGGATAGTTCTGCTCATGCTGCTTCAGTTGTCGAGATAGATACGCGATGACTTTGCCTTCTTGCATCAATACACATCTGAGACCAATCTTGGATGCGTCACAATATACATCAAACGGCTTCTTGATGTCTGGCATGATCAAAATTGGGGCTGATATCAATCTCTTCTTCAGCTCCTGGAAACTGCCTTCACATTTGTCTGTCCATTCAAACTTCTTGTCCTTCTTCAACAATTGGGTCATGGGTCTGGCGATGCTTGAGAATCCTTCTACGAACTTGCGGTAGTATCCCGCTAATCCGAGAAATGCACGGACTTGGGTTTGAGTGGTTGGGGCTTCCCATTCTTCGACATCTTTGATCTTGGTGGGATCAACAGAGACTCCTCCGGCAGACACAATATGTCCTAGGAATCCTACTTCTTTTAGCCAAAACTCACACTTGCTGAACTTGGCATATAACCGATGCTCTCTCAGGGTTTCTAGGATGATTCTCAGATGTTTCTCATGCTCTTCTTCTGACTTGGAGTAGGTAAGGATGTCGTCGATGAACACAACTACAAACTTATCTAGTAAATTCATAAAGATCTTATTCATGAGATTCATGAAATAAGCAGGGGCATTGGTTAATCCAAAATACATAATCGTATACTCGTATAAACCATAGCGAGTAGTAAAGGCGATCTTCGGAATATCCGTTGCACGAATCTTAAGTTGGTGATAACCAGTCCTAAGATCAATCTTTGAGAATACCTGGGCTCCAGTCAATTGATCAAATAGATCCTCTATCTTTGGCAAGGGGGGTACTTGTTCTTGATGGTGACGTCATTCAACTTTCTGTCATATGTGCACAAACGGTTGCCTCCATCTTTCTTGTTGACGAATAACACTGGTGATCTCCATGGCGATGCGCTTGGTTGAATCAAGCCTTTTTCTAACATGGCATCCCTATCCGGGGGCATGCCTGGCAATTCATCTAGGAATACGTCGGGGTATTGACAGACTACTCTGACTTGGTCTATGGTGGGTAGGGTGTAACTACCTAAGGTAACCCATTACTCTCCGCAAACTTGTATGACGCGAATGAATGTGATGCACCAGAATCAAATTAAACTCGTGCAGGAACTGAGTTAACAGGAAGCATACCCATCACAACTCCAGGTGCATGTTCAGCTTGAGCGACGTTGACACAGTTGGCACGAGCAACCGTAGACCCAGGCTTGGTGTTGATGTTGAGAGCCCGAGGTGGAGGTGCACGAACCATAGAAGAACTTGCCACAGGTCTTGGAGGTGGTGGAGGAAGAGCTTTGTTGTTCATTGGACAATTCCAGTGCTGATGCCCAGTGTTTCCACAAGTGTAGAAAGCACCAGGTGGACGTGGAGCAACGTAGCCAGGGACTCCGCCAGGCGCTCTAGGGTAGTTGTGGTTGTAGCCCCTAGGAGCCGCAGTGAAGGAGTTTGGTGGCCTTGCCGCGTAGCTTGACGGTCTTGGTGGAGCCGGGAGCGACGGTGGGGTGTTAGGAACCCAGACACGATGCTTAGAAGGAGATGTCGTAGCTGAAGAGCTTGCTGCATCACGGTTGTGTTTCTTTGACTCCTCAAACACTTGCCTACTTGCTTCTTCTTGCAGAGCTGTATGTTGGAGTTCCAGAAAAGACCCCGGCCTTGCATGAGTGATGGCATATTTAATTGATGCATTGAGCCCTTGCCTGAACCTCTTTTCCTTCTTCTTGTCATCAGAGATCTCATCACCACCATACCGAGAAAGGTTCATGAAGTTTCTGATGTAGGTATTGACATTGCCATTGCCCTGCTTGAGGTTGAGAAACACTTCCTTCATCCTTTCCATGACAATTTCTGACAGATATTGCTCTTTGAACGCCGCAGTGAATTGCTCCCAAGTAGGCTGAAAACCAGAGAGGTCTGCCTTGAGGTAATTTTCCCACCACAGAGCTGCATCTCCCTTCAGAAGGTGAGTGGCACATTTGACCCATTCTTGCTCAGGGACATCCGCAGTCATCAGCAACCTTGATATTTCCCGTAGCCAATCATCCGCATCAAGTGGCTGATCAGACACCTCAAATTGGCGTGGGTTGAACTTCAGAAAACTCTTGATGTCTCCTCGCTTGGGAGGTGGAGGTAGCGGAACAAACTCATTCCTCCTCACGCTTTCTTCGAAGCGCTGCTGGTTCTGCTGCATAGTGCCCAAGGCATTTGCAATACTTGCCAAAGCAGCCCCCAGTTTAGGTGGTATGTCCTCCTCAGAACGGCGTGGTGGTGCCATCCTGTGATTGATATAAAACACAAGTCAATACTATAATGGAGAATAATAATAATCCAAAATAGTACCAAAATGGAATTAACCGAGATTAAAGGATACAATTCACTGAGATGATATTAAAATATCAACAAAGTTCAAAGAACCTAGAAGATATTAAGCATATCGCACACGACTGAACAAGGAGTGTGGTACACAAACTAACAAAGAAATTTTTTCCGCAAATTTCGGCATTAAAATACCACTATATGCGCAAAACCACTTAACGAATCAAGATTAGTAACTCTACTAATTCAATATACAAGAGAGAATGATAAAAGTAGTGGTATGGTCGCGACTCCATCCCGCACTCAAATCATTACTCCGCACATGAATCAGTAAAACACATATCCCAACACCTTCTTCTTAAGATGAACCTAAAGATTAGTAACTACGGAAACGAACACCCCAAACAAGATAACGTCAGATAACAAAGAGTAAGACAGATCGCATCGGTATACAACGAATCAGATAGATCGCGTCGGTTTACAAAGGCCTGTCAGTATGGAATGTACCAACAGTTGATAACCAAAAGGCAGAAAGCGATAACATTTGGATGCAACAGATAGACAAAGAAATTCACACACACACACACACAACCTATGGTACTACGGAACCCAGAACACGTGAATCCTAGTTTGAATTTTAGAAGCGGATTGAAAACGTTACACTTTCTTACCAGAAAAAGGGTGGGTGGGTGGGTAAGAAGAAAAATGGAAGCAGTCCTACTCTCACGTTTTGTTTTTCCCTAGTATACATAACTACCAAAAATATTTGCTAGACTGACAACGACCATTTTGGCTGAGACCCTGAAGGGCGGGATGGCTCTGATACCAATTGTAACTACCTCGGTGAATTATGCTCTTAGTTACATGCCTGGATGAGCGAAAATGGTTCAAATAGTACGGTGGGGCCCGGGGCCACTCACGGTAGACCTTTCGGCCGTCCTAACCACTTTCAGAACATCGGGACAAGAACGAGCGACGTAGGCAGGCGAAGGGATCAACTACATACACAAGTGAGTATGTATGCAAGCGACATACAGCAGTCCTCAGAGCCATTCCAGCTAAAAGAAATAGAAATATTGCAACGCCATACGGCAAGATTCAAATATCCTAGATAGACATAATAGTTTCGGATAGCTCCTCATACATCAAACATCAGAGTATCAGGTGGAAGCGGAAAACAAGATCCGAGTACGGATAAGAAGAAAATCGACATAAGATGCCACATAAATAAACACATCCCGCCCACAGATCTCACGGATCCCCGTTCCCAGAATCTCTACACCGAGTGATCGTTGCCAACATCATCCGTCTCCTCCACCCAGTATCCATCCTGCGAGTACACCTGTTCATATGAATCAAACAATTTATCGTGTGAGACCCTAGGGGTACTCAGCAAGTCTTTATGCCTCTAAGGGGGACACAACCTGGGGTGACGCAATTGCAGCAAAAGATTATAACTAACAAGTCTATAGATACTCGCTAACCATCCGCCTAACCAATGATAGACGGATGTCCGTGAATTATGAACAACAGTTATATCAGTATGATTAACAGATCCATCCTCCTCCTCGCTTACCAACGAGGCAGCGGACGAACAACCCCCATCCGTTGGCAGTTTTATTAGCCATTCCATTAGTATTGCACTATTTACTAGTCAAGTACTTAGTCAATTTAAAAGCGGTACTTTAGTTAGACTTGTCTATGATCGAGAAACTGTGCTCCAAGTCGTCCATAACCGCGGACACGGCTTTCAGAAAGATTTACCCTGCAGGGGTGCACAAATAGCAACACACACTCGATCAACCTCGGAAAAACCAACTCAAAACCCAACGAGGCATTCACGACAAAGCAATCACAGGATTCAGAAATATTTCAGGGGGCCACCCCAATAAGCTACCCGCAATGAAGTTGGCCGGCCCGAGACGAACCCCAAGAAATAGAAATGAATCAAGCTCTAGCTCAGGGGGGTCCATAAGGCCTCCCGGATGTGGATAGTGCGAATAGTCAAGGAACAGGAATCAAGTACTCGGGGTCCTACGGGACACAAGTGAGCATGAAGAACCAAATAGCAGATATTGCTCACCGATGCCGCTTTCATTAGTTATCCCATTACTACTCAGGTTAAGTTGTTTAGGTACCTCGTTATCCATCAGACACTCACATACCCTACACATGCTTTTCTACGACTCGCATGGCTCAAACAACTCCTGTAGTAATGGCTCATGGGATGGAGGAACAAGCTTCGGTGGGGTTTAAAAGTAAAGGCTATGCAGTACTTGGGATTCAATTTAATGCAATCGCGACTCAGTGATGCAAGAATAAGATAGAGGCAATATGTACTATATGTATGCAAGCATGTGGTAGTGCTTTCCTGGCAGCTCAGTTGAAGCGAGAGATGGATCTGGGTAGAACTCCTGTGATTCCTGATAATTCTCCTGCGAGGCGTCTATTCGAAGAAGAACCAAACAAACAAGGGCCAACATAAATAAATGTTCTACCAAAGGTCGTAGAACAGACACTCACATACCCTACACATGCTTGATGAATGATGCACAATTTACATGGCATTAAAGTAGCATGGCATGGGTGAGGTGTGGGGACAAGAATAATTCATTCTAGTATTTATTTGGTCAAATTTTATTGCCATAAACAGTTCTGATTTTTAATAATGACATGACGCATGCTTAATTCAGAACAAGGAATGCATAGATAGAACGGGCTCGTCGCGCTGATCGATTTAGACATATTATTTGTTGAATTTGGATTTATAGAATTAAAGTTATTAATTTATTAAGAAAAGGGCATTTTGTTGTAATTTTAATCATCTCGAAAATTTAAAGTGCTCAAATAATATTTTGAATGGCATATTTGAATTCCGCACATTTTTCTGATTCCAAAACATATATCATATGTATTATTTGGAATTATAATTTAAAAGTTATTTAAAAACAGATTTTAATTTGTTTTTAAACATTTCTGAAATGTTTTTGTTTAAACAAAAAACAGAAAAACTTTTTATACCTAGACGAATCCATCCTAAGTCACTGATGGGTGGGACCCGTAATGACTGGGCGACCCGTACTGACTGGGCGAAATGGCGAGCAAAACTTTCCTCACCGCGGGCTTACCTAGACCACGAGGCAGACAGAATCAAATGGCCAAATGGCCCCACGTGCCAGTGGCTAAGCCCGCAGAGGCTGACAAGTGGGTACGGGCTGGAGCGTGGGTTGAGTCTTACGAAAACTAGGGTCTCTTTTTGTAAAAAGTCCACAGGCACAGACAGGTGGGCCTGGTCTGGACCGCGGGTTACGGCAAAAGATTGTGGGGGGGTATGCGCAAAGCTGCCACGACCACTATGGATCTTCTCTACGCGTAGTCTGTCGAAACTGAAGGACGCGCGGCGCACGGCGCGGCGAGGCAGGGATTTGAACTGGTGACCTAGGGCTCGCGCTCGGAGGCGGTAGCCACTGTGGTAGGTAGGGGTTGCTGACAGGACCGGGGAGCGCGGCTAGAAGTGCTCCCGCGATGCGACGGTGTGGAAACAAACGCGAACGCCGGCGCGCAGAGAGCGTTCGATGGAACGACCGGCGCGACCAGGGAACAGGGGCGACTGCGAGGAAGTCTAGGAGAGACGGGAGCTCACCGCGAGGTCGTCGGCGGTGGAGGATCGGCCGGAGAAGCAGCGGATCGGCGGTGAAGCAGACGGCCGGATCTAGGGTTTCCGTCGGCGTGCGGCGGTGGTTCTGGTAGTCCTGGGTCTCCTCCTCCTTGTTGCTGTGTACGGAGCGAAGAAGTGGTTCCCGCTGGGCTTCCCCGACAACCGCGGCACCACGCGCGCCTCCTCGATCTGCAGATGGAAGACGCGGCCGAGAGTGGCGGCCGGCGTTGGAGAAGAAGCGGAGCGCGGTGGTTGGGGAGGAAGAGGGTTGGCGCAGGGCCAGGGGGAGGGGTACTGGGACACGGCAGAGGCGAGGGGGTGGGGGTAAGGACGGGAGAGAGAGGGGGATGCCGTGGGGGTTCGGGGTGGGAAAAGGTGGCTCGGACACCTTTTTGGCTCCTCCTCCTCACGTGCTCGTCGTGGCCAGGACATGCAGCTACAGGTGGGCTCGGCCGGGAGAGAGGACAGGCTCGGCTGGTGGGGCTAGCTTGGCAGGGAGAGAGAAAGAGAATGGAAAGGGGAGGCTCGGGTGTAGCTAGGGCTAGCCTCGGCTAGGGTTTAGGAGAAGAGGTAGATGGGGTAGCTCGGGTGTGGGCCAGCATGGCAGGGAGAGAATGGTGGTGAGGGTGGGATGGTAGGCTCGGCAAAGGCGGATGGTGGTTAGAGCTAGGGTGGTTAGGGTTTAGGAGAGGGAAAAAAGGGAGAGGGTAGGGTTTAGGAATGACCCTCAAAAATCAAGCTAAGATGGAGGGGTGATGATGGATAAGGATAAGTAGAGTAGGGTGGTAGAGATTTAGGGTTTAGCATGGTCCAAGATTGATCAAGCAAGAAAAAGGTGGTGAGATGGAGAAGTGGTTTTGTTGAAGCATGATCAAGCGCATGATAAAGATGGTGAAGGTGTGATGGTAAAAGTAAAGAATTGAGCTCACTAGGCATGATCCCAAGAGAACATGATCCACTCCAAAAACAAATAAAAACTAGAGGATCAAAGGTGGTGGTACTCTTGCATGGCCCATGCATAATCATTAAATGCCATGTTTTATTCTTGTGAAAACAATAATAATGTACCATGGCATTATTCCTATGCATTACCACAATGTGGAGTAAAATCCAAGCAAAAGAATTTAAATGAAAGTTCCAAGTGGAGTAGATGGAGATGATCACATTTTATTATAATGGGGACTTGCTAGTGTGTATATTCCACTAGATGTTTAATAGTCCCAAAAATATCCCAACATGAGCATAAATCCATAATAACCCATATGAAAATTAGGAAAAGGGGCACCACTCATAATGCATGCAAAGGTGGCTCCACATATCAATAGTGTGAAAACAACATGATGCTAATATGAGAGCATGTGGAAATAGAATTGGATCCATCCCAACTCACATGAGCTAGATTAAATGCCCAAAAGAAAAGATAAAAGCTCATGGTTAACTAGGATTGTGGAATTATAAGGTGGTGACAAAGAAAGGTGATGGAGTTGAATAAAAGATATGCCCCCAACTCAACTTGGGCATCAAGCATTTATCAAGAACCAAATACAATATATCAAGAGCCAAATACAATTGCTAATGCATATGAGAGAAGAACCAAAAGGAAAAGGTTTTTAGATGATGCTCAAATGCAAGGTGGCATGATGACATGAGCATGACATAATTATGATGCAACAATTATATGTAGGAAGTAGCCATTATATTACTAGACCAAGTAGCATTACATATGTTAGACAGATGGGATGCTACATAGGGCTAGACTCTTGTTGCACTTGAATTGACGGGGGTAAGGTTTCAGATATATGCTCTACTGAGACTCCCAAACTACTGGTCATGGTGATGGCTTTCTTAGCACAGTCTATGAGTCCTTTATGCCTTGACATCCAGTCCATACCTAGTACTACCTCCAATCCTTTGGTTCCAAGTACAATTAGGTTGGCATAAAAATCTATCCCATGTATTCTGATAGGCACAGCTTTGCAAAATTTTCTAGCTTTGGTTGTTGAACCGGGGATTTGAACTATCATGACATGCTTCAAGTTGGTTGGGTGAATCTTACTAGTGCATGCAAATTCTTCGGTGACAAATGAATGCGATGCTCCCGAATCAAACAATACTCTTGCTAAAACTGAGTTGACAGAAAACATACCCAACACTACATCTGGCGCTTCTTGGGCTTCTTCTGCGTTCATGTGGAAGAGACGACCATTGCGGTTGTGAGGGTTCCCTGGGGCGAATCTTCTCCCTAGTTGAACACGACACTGCTGTTGAGGTGGGGCATTCACATTGGCAGTGGCTGCAGTCTTCTTGGGACACTCATTGGAATAGTGACCCTTCACTCCACACTCGAAACAAGTGATTTGAGACTTGTCTTTTGCTGCGACAGGCACACCATTGCTGCCAGTTCTGGGTGCAGTGTTGTTGTTGTTGTTGTTGTTGTTGTTGCTCTTGGGAGGTGCACGGTTGAAATTGTTGGCATTGCCGGAGTTGTGGTTGTTTCCTCCGGACTTCACATTGCCTCCGCTACAGTTGGGGTAGCTTGGGCGAGACATTGGGGGTCGATTGTTCCTTGGTGCATATCCTGGTGAGGGGTTAGGACGGTACTTCTGGTGACTACTGGATCCAGATTGCTGCATCATACGACGTTTGCGGTTGTCGTTTGCCTGGTTAATCTTCCCTTCCATATGAATGGCAGAGTCGACTAGTCTTCGAGATCCTTGAAGCGGATGTTGACGAGGACAGTCTACATCTCATCATGCAGTCCGTTCAAGAATCTCTCCTTCTTCTTGGCCTCTGTGTTGATCTCATTAGGTGCATATCTGGCAAGCGACAGGAATCTATCACGGTATTCCACCATGGTCATTCTGCCTTGCTTCAGGTCGCAGAACTCATCCCTCATTTTGTTGACTAGACCCTGCGGCACGTGGGTGCGGCTGAACTTGACTTTGAATGCTTCCCATGTCATCACTTGACCATGGTTCATGTTACGGATACTAGTCCACCAAGCTCTTGCATCTCCCGCAAGATAGTGGGTGGCGAAGAGAACTTTCTCGTTGTCATCAACTCCTGCAACTTCTAAATTGTTTTCCATTGTCTATAACTAGTCATTAGCATCTAGTGGGTTTTCAGCTTGGTTAAAGATTGGGGGATTGGTATTCTGAAAGTTTTTGAGTTTGGATGCATGGTGATCCTGGTTTCCATGTCCTTGGTTGTTGAGAGCCATCTGGGCGATCTGCTGTAGTGTTGCTAAGTTGGCTTGGCGCTCTACCCTGCTTGCTTCTTTGTCTGTGATGAGATTCTGCAAGATCTGCAGCATTGGGTCTTGCGACGAGTTGCTCCCTCCTTGGTTTCCATGAGTCATCTGAAGATTGAGGTAGATAAAGGGATAAGAGGGAAAGTTCTAAGGTTCATGGTTTTGGTTTCAAAGCTAAAACTTTGAGTTTGAGTCAGGTTTTTCAACTAAATCCATTTCATTCATGCAAACAAGCACACGATACAAACACACACCACAACAATCAAAGAAAAACAGATGGTTTGAAGAACCATTCTGCAAGCTACGATACAGTGGGACCGATACATCTCATGCTATGACAGTGCTCTAGTGCATCTACTCATCGTCGATGAAGTCGGAGTCCTCATCGTCAGTGTAGAAGTCCACGGCATCCTCCTCCAGAAAGTCATCATCCTTGCTGAGGTAAGAATCCATGTCTCCCTAAATGTATTCACCCTCCTCTTCTTCCTCCTTTGCTGCAAGCTGAGCTTCCTGCTCCTTGACAGTCTTCTCGAGGTCAGCCACCTTCTTGCGAAGACGGGCGATGGTGCGATCCTTCTTCTCACGCTGGAGGCGAAGAGACTGACGATCCTTGACAAGCAGTGAGAAAGTTTGGACCTTCTGGGCGGCAATGGCACGATTGTGGTTGGCGAACTCCCTAGCATTGTCCAACTCCTTCTAACGATCGTACAACAGGAAGTCAAGGTTCTCCACTTGACGCTTCAGCTCTGGGTGACTTGGCATCTCCATTGGCATTCCCATGAAGTCACGTCTTGCATAGTGAGCAAAACGGGTTCCTTGGATTTGGTTGACACTGAGGGCACATAGACTTGTGAGAGCTTCATGCATTGCCCTGGCTAATCCATCCAACCAGTTGTTCTCTCTCACGGAGAACTGGATTCTCCCGGACGTTGGTGCTTTGATGCTTCCTCTAAGATCCGCGATTACTAACCACTGAAAGTCTCCTCCTGGGGGTCCTGGAAGTGGAGCTCCAAGAAACTCCGGATGTGGGCATCCCAGTAACTCTGACAGTGAATCCAGACCCCTCTCGAAGATCAGTTGACCTCCGTTTCCCAGCTGGTAGAACTTGCTGAACTGAGTTTCCATCTACAAGAATTAAGGATGAGGAAATTAGTTAAGTGATCAAGTGTGTCAAATTTTAAGTAGTAATTGTAAGAATTTTGAGGAACATTTTTTTTGAGAAAGAATGAATTCCCAAGGATAAGAGAGGAATTAGTTTTTCATAAATACTCACTTTGAATTTTGAAACTAGGTTTTTGTTCGGACGTCCATTCTAACTAGGGTCTCCTATGGTCAGGATGGCTCTGATACCAACTTGTCAACACCTGGATTTTTAATCCCAGATGCCTGTTATGTCATCCATTGCAATCCCAGGATTACCATTTTGCGAGACATAACAGATTGGATATCACAGTACATCATCCATTACAAACAATACATAAGGTCTTACACAAATAAGGATCTCAATATCCAGTCTTAATACAACAAGCAGTGGAATAAAAGATAAGTGTAGCGGTGGGGTCCATCGTATGGGGCACAGACAATGCTGACGAAGGCAGATAGTCCTAGTTATCATATCCGTCCTACTAGCCATCATCTTGGTAGTCTCCTGCATAGTCTGGCCATGAGAATATCCAGGGACAAAATCCATGAGTACTCTTTAAGTACTTGCAAACTACCACTAACAAGTAGTATAGTTCTAAGTTAAAGTGCTAACTCTAAGTTTAACTATAAAGTTAAGTATGAAACCTAAGTTGAGTTTAGAAGCAAAGAAAGATAAAATAAAGTTCTAGAATCACTTAAGTTGGGAAGCTAGTGTCATAAACACAACCCTGTTGTGGTCCAGTCAAGATTCATTATTCATTTCATAAGTTGTTTTGAAAACATCTAACAACGAAACAGTATGGCCATTCCAACTGTCCATAACCGCAGACGCGGCTATTCGAATAGTTTGACACTATGCAGAGGTGGTACACTTTCACCACAAGATTCGATACATCTGTCAGGGATAACCCTGAATCATCATACTTAGTTTGCAGATAATAAAACATAACCTTTCCTTTACACACCCTAGTATAAGCACCTCTCCTATGAGCATGGTCTCCCAACCATGACCATCTATCATCTTGGCCACTTTATAGGTGGACAACATTGAGAGGTAGCCTCAGCTCGGACCTCTCCCGCGAGGGAACTAATACTAATGCATATAAATTTCCGGCTAAGTCTTACCCAATTCAGGTAATGTGGTTGTACGGTAAATTTGGAATGGTATCGCATCCGAATCCAACCATCAGTTTTGTAAAAGGGTTAAGGCTCATGCCTCAACATTTTCACCATCATAAACCATTTGTGTTTCTCAACACATGTCAAAACCTCTCAATAGAATGACTCATCATTCCAAGGTTTTCATAATTCATTTTCACCAAGTGCTCCCATCTATAGCGACTCTAGTTTTTATCTACTCTAAACTACTAAGTTATGAGTGTTCACTAAGGTGGAGATGATGGGATTAATCTCATGCCATAGAATGACATCTAAAGGTTTCTAAATAGGTCAAGTTTTATACTCTTTATGCTACCTTCAAAACAAGTAAAGAACTTTGGGTAAAGTAAAGGAAGTAAAGCTTGAAGATAATACTTGGAGTAAATACTAGTCAAAGTGGTATTACTCAAGCATGCCTAAAGCATCTTTTCTCAAGTCATCTAGCATAATTCTAGCTTGATAACAATAGCTTGCAAGTGTTAGCTTGCCAATAGTAGCTTTCCTTGGTTAGTGTAGTGGTTGAAGTTTTCTTCTTCTTCTTCTTGGTGGAACTCCTCCTCCTCGAAAGCTTGGTTGGTACTATCGTCTATAAATACATACGGAGTACACAATCATCAAACAATACTTAACTAGTCTAAGTAGCACTCTAATACACACTTTTGATGATCTGTTATCATCATAAGCATCACAAGTTTTATTAACTAGTTTCATCCTTTTTATTTTAGAAAATTAATTTCTACTCATTGAAAAATTAACTAAGATTTAATATTCACCACTTAAAATATGGTATCATGTGGACACATGTCATCACCACATGTTCTAACATGTGGGAATGTGATTTAAGGGTTGGATCATAATTACTTTGGTTTAAGTTTATTATTTAATGATTTAAAGTAACTAGAAATGCCTATATAGCATTATTTTGGTACTAGTCCAAAGTCACTGCATGTAAACCTTAATATTATTACATATTCAGGTAGGTATGGTGAAATGTGATTTTTGAGAGTTGGAATCTACTCAAAAGCTAACTTGGGTGATTTTATAAAAAAGTTCCAAGGTGCAAATGCTTCTATTTTATTATTTTTACTAGGAGAGATCTCTAACTCTAATTGAATTAAATCCAACGGGCTTAGGTAGATATTTTTAATAGCTTTCTAACAAAATTGGAATCACTCCATTTAGATTTGTAAATCTCTCTGAATTGAATTTCAAACTAGGAGACATAACTAGGTTTAAACTAAAATAGAAAAAACCTAATTCAAACTAAATGGGTCGGGCGGGAAAGCTAACGGGCCGGCCCAGTGACACTACGCGGCGCGGGGCACAGCTGACAGGGGGTCCACCGGTCAAAGGTTCATATCGCGTGAAGCGGTACGGGGCAATGTGGGCCGTTAGATTAGAACGGGGATCAACGGCTGGGGCTCGTCGTCGACGACGGACCTATCGCCGGCGAACTCTAACCCTAGAGGCTCGGTGGGGGTGCTTAAGGGGCATACTAGGGCTCCAGCGACGATGGCGAGGCGGGCAAACAGACTGGTAGACGACGAGCTCAAGGATGGTCGAGGCAGCTCCGGGGGTGGTCGCAATCAACAGGGCCCTTCTCCTCCAGAGGCGGCCAGCTCCGGAGCAATTCCGGCCAATGGTTGCTCACCTTGCTTCAGGGAGAATTGGGGAAGGCTTAGTAGGGTGAGGGGAGGTGAGTGGTGTGCAGAATCAGGCTGGGGGTGCCTTCCTTTTATAGGCTCGATGACAGGACATCGCGGCATGGCCAGGCGACGGTCGCGACATGGCTATGGGCTGCTAGTGGCATGGCTGCGAGCGGCGATCGACACGCAGTCTCCTGGCGGTGCTCTACGGAGTAAATGCGGGCCTAGGGACGATGGTATGCGGTCGGGCGGTGCGCGCGCTCTGAGCGGCAGAGGCGGCGGTCTCAATGGCGAGCGGTGGCTGTGGTGCATTGGGCGTCGAACGGGCATGTCTGGCGTGCTCCTAGGGTCATGGCGACGCGGTGGACGCGGGCTGCGGTCGAGGGGCGGCGTGTGCACGCGTGTCGGGCGTGGCGCTCTGGCGCGTGCTCGGCATGGCGCAGACACTTGGTGTGCGGCGCATTGGCGGTGGTCCATGCTCTGGCTTGGCTCGGGGAGGGGACAGGGAGTGGCGATGAGGTGTGAGCTAGCTACTAGACATGGTGAGAGGGAGAGGGATTGCTTGCTGCGGCGATGGCATGGTCGGCTGGCAACATGGTGCTCGGCATGGTTTGGCAATGCCACTAGGGGTAGGGGATGGGTGCTTAGTCTCTGGTTGGATCAAGAGGGGACAAAGGGATTAAATGGAGATCATTTGGGGGCAAAACCCTATGCCAAACAGTGAGCTAGATATTAGGTGTAAACCCTGCCTGCCATGTATTTTTCAATTTTGAAAAGATTTTTGGTGGGTGTGCTAGTACTAAGCTTGAGACTTTGTGGGTGCTTGGGTTTTCAAATTTGATCTTGTTTGAGTGGTTTTTGAAATAGTGGGATCTTCCCATATGAAATAGATTCAATTTTCAACTTCCATTTAAATTTAGTGTTTGAATGTTTTTGGCAGATCACAAAGTGGGCCTTGGTACATCATTATGTGTACTAGAAAGGGGTGCAAAGATCCACATTTGTTTCTATTAAGAATTGAGTACTAGGAATAGCCAAAGTAGGCATGGTAGTTAATTTGGCACAAATGACCATTTGCTTCCTTTATACATTTTGATTTGTTTTTCTTTGGGATTTGTTTGGGAATGATCTAGATGATGTTTATTTCACCTAAGAATCATTTTACAAGCAATGGATCACTTAATCATGGCAATTCAAATCAACTCATATTTTAAATGCACACACATATGAATGCTTTAATACTTTTAATTGGAAAAGTTTTTGTTAACCCTAATTTTAATGATTTGGATCTTGATAACCTTGGATTAAAGTCTTGGGATGTTACACGGGGACACACAGACATGATCGAGACACCTCTCTGACCAATGACCAACAATGGGATCTGGAAACCCATGATGGCCCCATGCTTTCCATGAATTACATGATCGCTTGAACCTCTAAATGTCGATTCTCATACCCTTTGCACCGCGATACCTGGTTTGTCAAAGATTTGATCTCCGGTATCATCATACCTAGTTTGATCTTGTTACCGACAAACACATATTTACTCGTTCATCTGATATTACACCCCCATGACCTAGTGATACATGTATTTATCATCATCACAATAGCCACATATATGATTAGTTTAGAATGTTATTTGCATGATTCTACCTTTGTTTATGCATTTTTAGATGATTTTCAAGACTTTTCTACAAAGTCCCCTTCTTTGGTATTTAATTTCTAGGAAGCAAAAAACCTCTTTTTTGTATTTTGCTATTTCAGGGACCTTCTAGATGTCAATAAATCGAAGGAAAAATACCTAGGTAGTTTTTCACTGGGAGAAGGACAACTGGGTGAAAGAATCAAGCGTGGAAGGCCACGAAGGCCAAAACAGACCAGGTGGTGTGCCCCCTTACTAGGTCGTGCTACCAGCGCCCGTTTGGCCCTTGAGTGTGATCTCATCCCCTCCTTTTACAGACGCCTCCGTTTCGCCAAAAAACCTACGCCATATTTTCCCATGATTTATAGAGGCGACGAAGGCGAAAGTCTTCTCCTACTCCGGGAGAGGGAAGATCCTGCTGCTCTGGAGCCTCCGATGAGGGGGAAATTTACACCATCATCATCACCACTCCTCCTTGGCATAGGGGAGGCCTCTCCATCAACATCTCCATCAGAACCAACATCATCACCATCTCCATCTCCAAGATCCACCTTGTTCCCCTCATAGTTTGTGATTGATTGAACCCTATATATTGTTTAAGTGATATTTGCATGACTGTGATTGGCAACTTTTCTTTATTTGGTGGAAAGATTATATTTTAGATTATGTTGTAATCCATATGCCACTGATCCATGTCATGTTTGAAATTTGTGAGTTGATCCCCATGTTCTTGAGGGCATGTGATGAATTGGCAATGATTCGTATATAATATGCAATGAGTATTTGGTCAAGTTTTTATCTTTTATATTGTTCTATGATGGTGATGTGCAAATGTCGACTGCACATCACTTCACCTATATGGGCTCATAGGGATGCACTTTAATGCAATGATGAGGGTTGGAAGGGATAGAATGATAGAAACCGTTTTCTAATGTTTAAAGTTGCATCAGAGGGGTTATATATTGGAGACCGATGAACTTACTACTATGATGGAACATTTATGTCTTAATGATTCCTATGTTTTCTCATGAAAGTGGCTATAGGGCCCACCATAAGGGGTGTATTTGCTCATATTTGTGGCACCCCGGGAATTCCCCAATTAGAATTTTGCTTCTTATTTTACTTTGTTGCATCATCATGATATCATGCTCATGTCATCATGCCACATTGCATTTGAGCATCATATCGAATCTTGCATTGGTGTATCTTACTTGCGTTGTTGCTATCACAAATATCTATTCCTATTTGATATCTCTATTTTGTTTTCTAAAGTGTTGGAATCCATTGCTAGGGTTCTATATTTAACAAATGCTTTTATTCTTTTCAAAAACCCTAAATCCACTAATCTTGTAAAATGCCCAAATTGGTGCACACACATATTATGTATGTGGGCATCATCTCTCCTCCTTAATGCTTTTCCCTCTTGGTCTCTCTTTGTTGCCCTAAGTCCTTTGTTCAACATGTTCCTAACATTTTCAAAAGGTTTTAAACCAGATGCTTTTTTGAATTTCAAACAAAATAAAACAAACAAGAAATAAATGAAATAAGAAAATAAAGAGAAAGAATGCATTAGCCCACATGCCCTTTAGCCCAGTCGTTTTCCTCCTCAAGCCCACTCGGGTTCCCCTTCCTCCCCGTTCCTTGGCCCAACTCCCTCCGGCCCATACCACTTTGTTGGCCTTCCTGTTGGTCTTCTTCCTTGTTTAGGGCGAGCATGCACTAGGCGTGAGTAATTCCACGTGCCGAAGTCACCCACAGAGTCCCTCCACCTCAAGCCCCCTCCTCCTTATATTTCCCACCATCTGAGGCAGCCCAGCAACCCTAGCGCCATCCCCATCTACCTCCACCACCCCCTCTGCTCTAGATCGTCCTCCCTTGCTCCCCTTCTTCTTCTCCACCAAGCTAGGAGCACCATATCTGAACCTCACCGCCGTCATCGTTGTCATCGTGCCATGGCTATCGTCCATAAACCCTAGACCCCGCTTGAGCTCCAGGACACGAAGGCCTGGCGCCCAGGAGCACCAACACCTCGACGCCTGTATCTCATCGTCGCTGCGCATGCTCGTGCCTTGGTCACCACGGCGCCATCGCCATCTACTTCCTCTCACTTGCCACAACCGACTCATGAGCCCCTCTCGGTGAGCCTCTGCCACGACCTAGCTCCCTATCCTCGCCTTGCATTGGCACTACTCGTCTTGTTTCCACGACGTGCACACGCACAGGAAGCCCACGGGCGCACGCACTCTAGCTGTAGCATAACACGACTCAACCAACACCCTTTGTTCATCTATTTCTCAAGACCGCCCCAGTTCTATCAGCACACGCACAGGAAGCCCGCGGGCGCACGCACTCTAGCTGTAGCATAACACGACTCAACCAACACCCTTTGTTCATCTATTTCTCAAGACCGCCCCAGTTCAAATCTAGTGCTGATCATCACACTCTTGTAAATAGGGTACATCCCTCTTTCTATCAGACCAAACAATGCTCAAAATGGTGAAGCACATCTGCCGCCGTCGACCTGCAAAGTCCGGCTGAAGTTCTATAATTCTGTAGATCTGCACCTCTGTCTGAAACCCGCAAATACATCAATGTTTTCCGGTGCACACGGTCCTCCTCTGGTGATGATGCAATGGAGTACTTTGTATCCCTTTGTCTTCTCTCCAACTTCTTCCTTTACGAAGTGATCAAAATTCCGAAGGAATCGTTGCCACCATCCGCTGAAGTTGTTGTCCTTGCATTGTTCGTCGTGTCTGCAGATTCGACAATCCACCGATGCGTCCTTGCTCTTTTTCACTTTGGCGCCTGTTGTTTTAGTTTCTGAACCCAACACCCACCCAGTAGCACCACCAATCAGCTACACTGTAACCCCCCTTCAGCCCCGCAGGGCCACTTATCTGCGACCACAGCTATATGTGAACTTTGACCAAAATTTATATAAGATCTGTAAGGATGTTCAAAAAATTCAAACATCAAAGTTGTATATTTTTCAATCTGAACATGAATATTCTTTATGTTTATTTTGTCAAATATTTAAATATAATAAATATTTTTGAATATTATTAAATGATTTAATATATGGTAAATCACATCTTTTCAATAATAGTTCTAGATGTTGCATATAATATATGTTTCGAGATCAGAAAAATTCAAGGATTGATAATATGCCATCCAAAATAATTTCTGCGCAATTAAAATTTCGAAATTGTTTTAATGCATTAACAAGGATTTTTGTTAATAAATTCATATCTTTAAAACCGCAATTCCGAATTCAACAAATAATATTTCTAAATCGATCAACACGACGAGCCCTTCCAACTATGCATTCTATACTTGCAATTGCATCATGCATAATGGAGAACTTGTAAAATTAGAATTATTTATGCAAGGAAAACATGATGAATAATACTAGAAAATAATTATATCTTGTTGATAATGCCTCACTAATGTTGTATAATCATGGTAATATTCTAACAATATCTTTTCAATATGGTTTTCATCATTAACTTGCCATGCTATGCATCATGTCATGATCATGCCAGTTCTTTCGCATTAGTTGTAATTGTTGCATCGCTTGTTCTTTCTGGTGTTTTGCTTCTTCCTAGATAGGGTGATCTGATGTTATGAGCTTCGATAAGTTCTTAGGATGCATCTTCAGCAATGGTTCCCAGACGAGCATTCTCCCCTACTACCTATTTTTGCTTTATGGCTTTACTTCTCTCTATTGCTATATGTGTTGCGATACTTTAGTTTCTGTACCATTTGTACTCTTTCCATCCTATAATGCCTTGGTCACTTCGTATTGTCTATTGTTTGGTAGATATTTGGCCTTGCGAGTCGTAGTTGCTTGCTCAGGTGTTAGTTCGAGTTGTCGAGTTTCATAGTTGTTGGGAGGTCGTCACATGCTTAATGGTGGAGATAATCAGGGTTCTACATACAACTTGACAATTAAATGTTGGGAGTAGATATAATTAATAAGTGGCATCGATGGGCAATGGTTGATGTTTGGCATTTATCCCACCCACTTGTGTCCACCTAGGACCCGAGTTCTTGACACATGTTCCAAGACTGAGTGCACTAACCACATGTGGGGTGTGTGGGCACCCCTATCGGCTTATTACCTGATTTCAAAGTACTATTTTGGGGGCCACAAACTAGTTTGGGGTTTTCATTATGTCATGTTTATTATCTATTGCTCGATGAGCGTTTACTACTTCACTATTTAGGATGTGGGTCATTATGTTGACGATTATACCTATGGCCTTTGATTTCTTGGCCGGTCTCGCAACCTCTGGGTCCGACTTCATTACGGGTATCTTAGTGGGGTGGCCCCCATGTATTTGCTTTGGATTCTAGGAAATGTTGTGTCTGAAGCCCTGCCGACATACCAATGGGTGTATGTTAATTGATCTAGCAAACGTTGGGTGGAAGTGCATGTGGATACTTTGGTGCACCCTGTAGGGTTAAATCTTTTCGAAAAGCCGTGTCCGCGATTATGGATGACTTGGAGCATAGTTTCTCGATCATAGACAACTTACGCTAAATTAATATTATAATTTGACTTGGAACTGACATGACTAGTAAGTTGAACAACTATAATAAAATGATTAATCAAACTTCCAGCTATGTTCGTTTCCTTGGAAGGACTTCTTGTTTGGACTCGAGGGGGAAACTCCAGGATGAGTTATGTTTGGTGTTAGTATCAGGTTAGTTCGGAATAGGTATCTCTTATCCCTCTCTGATAGCCGATAGGTGTATTAGTCTCTATAGGTTGTTTAGTGCATGCTTTGCTGCAGCTTCAGTCCACCAAACACATGTAGGTGAGTGCTGCCAAATTCTAAGAATCACCGTGTACTGGCCTTAGTACTGACTGCTCCCTTTTTCTTTTGCCCTTTCTCGGCACCCTTTTTTGCTCTGAAAGGTATGAGTTTAGCGATGTTAGCAAGGTTATCCTTCCGGCTTGGCCTGGGAAGGGTTATCAACACCATTGGTTATTCTTCGGGACTCTTAGTCCCATTTGCATCTTGTCTGTACTTTTGCATAGTGATTTGGATCTTTTTAATGTATATTTGTATTCTTGACTCACTGAGTCATTGTTATATATATGTTCTTGTCGGTTCCATCGTGGACTATTGTGTAATGGTATTACTTCATTTTCCACCTGCACGCCGGTGCTTGGTGGGCATCGTCGAATCGTTTCTATGCGGGTTTGGTGCGAATTGCTAAAATCTACATAGGGCTGATTAGAGGGTGTTAGAATATCTATGGCTGCTACTAAACTAGGATCTGCTCAAAGAGAACTAAACTTGACAAACTATTCACCATGTTGTGTAGAAATCTTTATGCTAAGTAAATCCATGCCGCCCTCGAGAACGCTTGTCACATATAAGTACACACTTGAGCTTGTCCTCTTGTTGCATAGAGGATTGGGCTTTCTATTATTAAGAGCAACTATTTACTTTTAGCAATTTACAGTACTGCAAATTACAGACCCAAAACACATAAATCACTACATATTTTATTGGTTTACTTGTCAAACATACTAACCAATACCTTCAACTCCTCATGGGTTCAACAACCTTTTCTTAATTAAAGGTACTACAATTGATCTCCTACACTTGGGAGACATCACCTAGTCACATGATTACAAGTTCATTGATATAATCTCACCGAGTGGCCCTAGAGTATATATCCGTCACTCAGATAGGCAAATCCCAATATTGATGCATATGCCTCAACATAACCCTCTGGAATACCCAACTTACACCTTTATGATCACATTGTTATGGTGTGACGATTGATGTAAATCTAAGTAGCCTTGGCCGGTAGTGATTAAACATGATCTCACAGTCAAAGGAGTGAGTTACTATGCTTTGCTTCATATCGCAATGTTGAACTTTGTGACAAGATCACATTGCAATGCTATGGTTGGGTGTGTGTCCATCACATTATTCATCTAATGAAGTGACCTCGTTGTCAATTGACATAAATGTACCATGATCAAGAAACCTCAATCATTGATTGCCCAACGAGCTAGTCATCTAGAGGATACTAGGGACTTGTTTTGTTTACATACTAGACATGTATTAATGTTTCCGCTTAATATAGTTATAGCATGGTATAAAACTATTATGAACATATGAGATATCACAACAATAAAAAAACTTTATTAATGGCCTCTAGGGCATATCTCCAATAGTCTCCCACTTGCATTAGAGTACAAATAAACTAGTTAACATTTGGGAAGAATCTAAAACCAATAACATTCTGGTGTTGATCATGCGTTGCTCGTGGTAGTCTTTGTGAATGCATCTGCGACATTTAGATCCATATGCACTTCGCAAAATTTAATGTCACCATCACCGACAAACTCCCTTATCACATGGTAATGCCAGAGTATGTGCTTGGTCATAGAGTGGAACCTCGAGTCCTTCGCATTCGCAATGTCCCTCATGTTGTCGCAGTAGATGCACATAAGGTCATGTATGCTTGAGAACACTCCAAGTTCGATGACAAACTTCCTCACTCACACAACTTCATTTGTTACTTCCAAAGTAGCAATGTAATCTGATTCCGTTGTAGATTGAGCTACCAAGGATTGCTTCCCGCTCCTCCAGCTGACCGCGCCACCATTTAACAAAAGCACATACCCTGTTTGAGACTTTGAGTCGTCTGGATCAGTTCTGAAACTTGCATCCACGTAACCAGTTATGGCAAGTTCCTCATCACTTCCTCCAAGGACAAGAACCATATCCTTAGTTCTTTTCAGATACTTGAGGATATTCTTAACTGCTTTCAAATGAACCATCACAGGGTTACTTTGGAAACGACTTGTCAAACTAAGATCTAGGGTCACATATGGTCGAGTACTCAACATGGCATACGTGATAGAACCTATGGTTGAAGCATAGGGTATGACCTTCATCGCTTCCTTATCATCATCTGTTTCTGGACATTGTGTCGAACTCAATGTTTGACCTTTTATTATGGGCAATAACCCCTTCTTAGCCTCATCTATTCTAAACCTATTCAGAACTTTCTCAAGGTAAGTCCTCTAACTAAGTGCTAATAGGCACTTTGATCTATCCCTATAGATCTTAATGCCTAATATGTATACAGCTTCACCCACGTCCTTCATGGAAAAATGACTATTCAAATAGTCTTTCACGCTATTCATAAGATTCACACCATTCCCAATCAGCAGTATGTCATCTAGATATAGCACTAAGAATGACACTAAGCTCCCACTCATTTTCTTATAAATGCAGCTTTCTTCCCCAATTTGGACAAATCCAAAACCTTTGATAACTTCATCAAAGCGAAGATTCTAGCTCTGAGATGCTTGCTTCAGTCCATAAATGGAATGTAAACCTTACACACCTTTCCAACATTCTTTGGATCAACAAAACCTTCCGGTTGCATCATATACAACTCTTTCTACATGTTTCCATTTTGGAACATGGTTTTCACATCCATTTACCATATTTCTTAATAGAAATATGCAAGAATTTCTAGTAAAACCCGAATAGACTTAAGCTTTGCTATAGGAGAGAATGCCTCATTGTAGTCAACTCCTTGAATTTTTCGAAAACCGTTTGTGATAGGTCGAGCTTTATAAATGGTGGTGTTGTCGTCAGCATCAATATTTTTCTTTTATTATCTACAGCCTTCAGGAAAATCAACCAAAGTTCGTACTTGGTTGTAATACATGGATCCTATTTCGGATTTCATGGCTTCAAGCTATTTCTTGGACTCCAAGCCTTCCATTGCTTCCTTGTAGATTGCAGGTTTGTCTTGTTCAACTAACACGACCATGTTGACAAGATTGCCATACCACTCGGGTGTAGTACGTATTCTTGTCGACCTACGAGGTCCAGAAGGTTCCTCGATGTGGGTTTCATGATCATCATCATTAGTTCCCACTACAATTGATGAGGATGGCTCTAGAACATCCTCTGTTGCATTACTCGGTATTTGAGCTCTACTTTCCTCCCACTTACTCCTTTCACAAGGAACTCTTTCTCAAGGAAGGTACCGTTCTTAGCGACAAACTTTTTTTCCCTCAGTCTGGTTATAGAATATGTACCCAATAGTTTCCTATTGATACCCCAAAACATAAATTTTTCTACTTTTGGTTCGAGTGTGTCCGATTGTAGTTTCTTAACATAAGCCTCACATCCCCAAACTTTCATAAATGATAACTTCGGCTTCATTCCATGCCATATCTCATAGGGATTTCTATTTTCATGCCCATAGTTCGTTAGTTGTACTCAGTTTTCCCCAGCCGCTCAGTTTTTTTTCACTTTTCCCCTCCCTCTATTCTGAAACCCTCACAGGCGCTCGGACGGGGGATGCTACCATGTCAAAGGCTTAACTGTAACATGCTGATAGGTGCGACCGCGTTGGGGTGGGTCGTGCGTTGAGCGTTCTGTTACATCACCTCGACCGTTACATACTATTAGGTGGGGCCAGGATACACGGCGGACCAGCCATCTGTTTCTCACTAACTTGTGGGCCCTGTTTTTCCTAATTGGGTGGTCGGTGCAGCCAATGAAAAATGGGGCCATCGAAGCAAATGAACGATGGGGCCGCTATGTGGAGCCATTCTGTGGGGCCGTCGTAGCCAATGACCGGTGGGGCCGTCATGTGGGGGTGGGGATTTGCATATTTGCCACGTTTTACTTTGCAACTTGCATATTTGCCATTTTGTGTGTCATTGACATGTGGTGGTCATGTGGCAAATATGAAAATTTCAAAGAAAAAGTTTAGCAGATATGCAAAATTGGCAAATATGAAATAATTGACAGGTGGGGCCGTGTATGACATGTTGGTTCTCTCTCTCTCTCTTCTGCTCCCAGCCCCGATCAGCTCCTATTCCACCGGCAAACAGAGCAGCCATCGTCAGCGCGTTGGCGCATCGTCGGATCTGTCCTACAGTGGTATCGGACGAACTGCCACGCTACACCTCAACCACGGCTCTGACACCTGTTTCGTCCGCACACATTGTACGTTGAGGCAGTACCGACCACAGGCAGGTCCGCCGCCCACGACAATCAGGATTTGGTTCTGTCGCCATAGCTCAATGAATATTCATAGCAATTGCTAGTAGTGCTTGCTAAGACCTCCTCTCCTGCTCCACCCACCCTAATTGATTCGGTTCCCGTAATTTGCTTGATATTGTACGTGCAAATTAGTCCTTAATGTCTGGTCGTAGCAGGTACACCAGCAAGGGTGGGGAATCGATCATGTCGTGGCCACATTCACCTTCTCCTACCACGTTGGACGTGCATGTAGCTCCTTCTCTTTGTACTACCGTTGAATTTGAAGTGCTGACATGGCCTGTCGGACTGATTCCAATTTGGTTTGTTTTGGGACTGTTATAGTGTGCTATGTAGGCCGATGATCCAAGGTACATTACATACCAAGATGAATCAACCCAGTGGTCTAGGCATAGGATGGATTTGGAGGAGATGGTTGCCAAGTTAGGTGATGAATTGGCCCGTAAAACCTGTTGATATTCGAGCTAAAGCATACTGTCAAGGAAGAATTCAGAGCTTATTTGCAAAGAGAAGTTGACACCTGAGGCTGATCTTGCTGTATCTGATCAAGTCATAGAAAATCTAAAACATGAACTTCAAGTGAAGAGGGGGTAGAATAGTAGATTCATGTGGGAAATTTTAGTAGTTGTCGTCCATGTCCTAGCAGTTACAGTATGCGGATGTGGTGAAAGGTGGCACATGTAATGATTAGTTGAATAGATAGCTAATTTAGATAGTAGAATTGTTATTCAATAGATGGTTGTGACTTCCTGCTAATTTAGTCACTTTCCGGTCGCAAAGTTGTCGAGACAATACATTGTGGTGTCCTAGTTGGTAACCATTGGATCTAGCGGTCCCAAAGTGGTCGAGAGAATGCATTGTGGTACCCGAATTGCTTGCCATTGGATCTAGTGGTCCCAAAGTTGTCGAGATAATGCATTGTGGGGCCTGAGTTGCTTGCCATTGGATCTAGCTACCCATAGTTGGCATGCCAAATGCCTAGAGGGTCAAGTTGGGGCCTATCAGTTTTGACTGTTCTGTCGCTGCCATCGTGGCTGCCATGTAGAGTGGTAGCGTTGGTGGGAGCATCCATTCCCCATTCCAAATTAGTGGCTAAGATTGTATATCCAAGTTAGTTGACTCAAATTCCTTAAGATACAATCGAATATAGACAAATCTTAATCAACTAATTTGGGTCGGAGGGAGTGCTACTTATGAATCAGCTTTAGAGCATATCAACCATCCTCACTGCTCAAATACATATCAATTTTGATTCAAATCGTACATATTTCGATCAAGTTTATACAAGCCCACCGGAGATTGTCAAAGCAAGTACCACTACTTATGCTTTAGAGCATATCCACCGGTCTCACGACTCAAATACATGTCAAATTTATTCAAATCATACATATATTTTAAGTCAAAGAATTTTTGTTCAAATTGGGCTTAAATTTGTCCCAATTTTAAGTGGATGGTGAGCTAGCCGCCCTCCCTGCCGTATGTGTACTCCAAGAAGTACGCGCAAAGTGCTCCCATCCGGCCTTCACCGTCGAAGTACAGCTCGACATGCCAGCCGCAGCCGCGGCTGGCCTCCCACAGCTTCGTTTCACGAGGGCTTGATCTGCATCGTTGCAGTGATGTTGCGGCTGATGGCTTCAATCGTCTCCGCATCGATAACCACTATCGGCACCACAGCCATAGATGTTGCGGATGATGGCTTCCATCAGTGTCTTTCATCGATAACCATTGTCGGCACTAATGTCTACGCACTTCTATTCTTGTAGACAGTTGTTGGGCCTCCAAGTGTAGAGGTTTGTAGAACAACATCAAGTTTTCCCTTAAGTGGATCACCCAAGGTTTATCGAACTCAGGGAGGAAGTGGTCAAAGGTATTCCCTCTCAAGAAACCCTGCAATCAAGATACAAGAAGTCTCTTGTGTCCCCAACACACCCAATACACTTGTCAGGTGTATAGGTGCACTAGTTCGGCGAAGAGATAGTGAAATACAAGTGGTATGGATAATTATAAGTGGTAATGGTGCCAGAAAATAGCTTGATGGCATGGAAGAGACTAAATGCAAACTGAAATAAAGATGGAATCAAGCAAACATGTAACAGATCTAGTTGCAAACAGTGTTTCAATGTTTAGAAACAAGGCCTAGGGATCATACTTTCACTAGTGAACACTCTCATATAAATATCTTATATTAATGTTACTACTCTGAACTACTCTCCGGTTGGACACTCTAATCATTGGTAGGGCTATAACAGCACACCTCAAAGTTTGCTTTCCCCATCTAGAAAACCCCACACTATCACCTTGAGCACTAGATGGTTCCAACAAACACCACAATTTCATAAACACATCCAACTCCAAATATAACTCATAACAAGTATTTGTAATCTCTAGCCTAAGTGCCACCACGGTGTGCACGCTGTCACTTTCACACACGTGGGGAGAGCAGAGATCTATTAAAGCACTTGAGTAGCAAGGTAGATCTACTTGATTACAAAGCTCATGATCACAATATGATCATGCATAGAGAGAGAGATGAACACATAGCTACCGGTAGAACCCTTAGCCTAGAGGAAGATCTACTTCCTCATCATCATGGTAATCAGCAACGGTGATGGAGATGGTGGTGGAGATCGATGGAGATGGGTCCAGGGGCACTTCCTCGTCCCAGCAGGGTGCCGAAACAGAGACTTTCTGTCCCCCAAATCTCCCCTTCAGTGGCGGTGGCGGTGCCGCTGCGGAACTTTTCGTGGCTGGAGGCTGTTCTCTTTAGGGTTTTGCATTAGGAGGCATCTTATAGGCGAAGAGGCAAGGTCGGTGGGCGGCCAGGGGGCCCACACCACCTACTGGCATGGCCAAGGTGGACCCACGCCACCACATGGTGTGGCCGCCCTGTGGCCCCTCTTCGTCTCGTCTTCTGGCTCCATGAGTCTTCCAGTAAAATATCGACTTTGGCTTTTGTCCGGTCCAATTCCGAGAATATTCATTTTCTGACTTTCCTGGAACCAAAAACAACAGAAAACAGGCAGCTGGCACTATGGCATCTTGTTAATAGGTTAGTCCAAGAAAGTGTATAAAAATTACTCCAAAGTGTGGACAAAACATAACAAAGTAGATATAAAACAAGCATGGAACATCAAAAATTATAGATACGTTTGCAACGTATCAGGCACCACCGCCGTCACACTAATGTTGCGGATGATGGCTTCCATCTGTTGGGGGGATACCCTCGGGTAGGGTCACGCCGGGGTATAAAGGCCATGTTAGCCGAGGTACGGCAAGGTTAAAGCGTAAGCTGGCCGAGTCACCTCAAGGCAGGCCGACTTACGGGGTAACCTGGCACGAAGGATATTCGTCTAACATTGTCCCGACCGACAATTAGCGTATGTCAGCTAGCTTCTTGTAACTTTTTTGCAGGTACCCACAAGGCCAAGTTAACTAGGCCTGAGCCGGGTTATCACTTGGCTTAAAAGGGAAGGAAGGAATCTTCTTGATCAAAGGTTTTCTCTCTCCATTGTAGCATGAGCAAAGCAGACAGAGGGATGGACCAACGAGTATGGGCTGACAAGGGTGATGTTGCCCATGTCGGGTGATGTTGGCAATGTCAGATGACGACGCGCCGCAGAGGGGCTCAGAGAGGCTTACATCCTGAGTCCAGATTAGCTTAGACAGAGAAAAGAGGAGCACCGTTTTTCTATTTTGGGAGAGGCATATTTGGAGAATATGCCTTCCACGTATGCCCTAACTTGTAAACATGCCCCCTATATAAGGGGGGCATGATCTCCATAGAGGGGGTCGGCCATTTTTAATAAGGGAAAACCCTAGAGAGGTAGTTGTGGGTAGTAAGAGCAATAGGCTCCTTCCCACCAACAGATCAAGGAGCTCTTGTAATCCACCATTGATAAGAGAGAAATACAAGCATCTATGTGTGGAATCACCACACTTTCCCTCCCTGGATTCCTCTTGTGCACATTGGCCCCATCTTTAGCCTATACATGGCATCTGTCGTGCCACCACCATGACAGTTGGTGCCCACCGTGGGGCTAGCAACGCTAGCATGAGTGAAGATCCGGACGGGATACATCATCGCCACCGACGAACGCATCGTCTCCTGGCTCTTTCAGCGCTTTGGAGTGTTGAACTACGTCAACGACAATGTTGGTAGCTTCGGAAGGCGCCCTCCACCATGCAACGACCTCTTCATCAAGCTTGGCACCCACAAGATCTACGTTGGCGTTGACGAGTCCTGCGTTCACCCGCAGCACGTCATCGAGGGAGGCGAACCACCTCTCAGCGCGTCTTGTGGCACGCGTATCACTCGCCCTGCTAGCTGCACTGAGGTCATGATGAACGCGCCAGATGCAGGAGCAAGCAAGGACCCGACGCCAGATCCCGACGCTACACCGAAGCAGGCAAGATCTAGATTCCCCCCCCCCACTAGAGAGGCCATAGAATGTACTACAGCAGGCAATAGATAGCTTAGTGTAGCATCCCATCTGTCTAACATCTGTAATGCTACATGGTCTAATAATAAAATGCTACTTCCTACATATAATTGTTGCATCATAATTATATCATGCTCATGTCATCATGCCACATTGCATTTGAGCATCATATAAAACCCCTGTTAATTTGGTTCTTCCTCATATGCATTTGAATTCTTATTAATTGTATTTGCCTCCTAATATATTGTAGTTGGTTCTTGGTATATTGCTAGATGCCCAATTTGAGTTGAGCGCATATCTTTTAAACTCATTCCACCTATTAACTCTTCCATATCAACTTCCTTGTGATCATATCCTCCTTCCACCATATACATGTATGTGGCACATCCTTTCGTTCTTAGGTTTAATTCATGCCAGACATATTCTTATGGTTCTTTACTTATTCTTCTACACCTTGCTTATTATGGTTTACTCCAAACTAAGCTAGATATACCATGGGAACATGCCCATCCGAAAATCTTGGTTTATTTGCATCTTTATTTTTGGGCAAATCTTCTCCTCACACATATGTGCAACATATTTTGTTTTCATAAAATATGCCCACATGCATGCATGCATGCTCCTTATTGCATATCCCATGCAATCATAACCCTTGGCCTTCTTGTCTTGGTTTTATTTTATTTTATTTGAGCTTTGCTTTAAAAATTCAAACTGGATGTTCTTTTGTTCTTGCATCTCTTAAACCCTAATCTAAACCTACCTTTTTGGTTTGACTAAACCAAACCATACTCCTCACTCTAATGTACCTTGTCCACCCACTAATCTATCTAGATAAAACCACCTAGAACTAGTTTTCCCCCTCTCGTAATCTATCTTGGAACCTAAGTGACCAAAGGCATCTTTTTCACCATCTTTTCTCTTGCTATTTTTTTCCAACCGTGGAGCAAAACAAACCTAACCTAGCTAGCTCAAAACTATCTGCTGCACCCTGTCCAGACCGTGGTCAGCCTCCCTCTTGCTAGCAAGTGACGCCAGGCCACCAACAGGCGTCCTCTCCCGGGTGCGGTTCGACCAGGCCCGAAGGAAACGGTGCACGCCTCCTGTTCCTCTTCCTTCCCTGGCACGTGATCACCCCTCCCTGGCTAGCGACCGCCCACGCTGAGCCCGTGGCCTCCCTCTTCGCTTTGGCATAAAGCAGCCAGCAGCAAAGCTTTTTCCTCCTCCCCTGTTCTCTCTACCTACTCCTCCAACCCGATCCAGATCTCCATCCCATCGTCTGCTTCATCTTTGACAGTTTAAAACCCCAGCCATGGCCGTGGCCACCGCCCTTGCTCGCCGCCTCTAGGAGGTCCTCTATAGCTGGAAAATCACCAGGTCGAGGTGGGGGAGCGGTATCGTACTGGGAGCAAGGAGAAGAATGCCTCAACTCGCCGTGCCGTCACCGTCCTAGCGCCTCGCCGCCGCGGTCACACCGTTCGATGTCGCCGCCTGCTTCCCCTTCGCCACCACCTCGGTGAGCTACACCTCCCTGCCTCGTTTCCCTGTACCCTACCGCCTCACCGTCATCACCGTCGCCACCGTGCCCCCTGCCACGGACGCTGCGCGCGACGCGCACCGCACTCGCCGCGCACGCGTGAGCCCTGCACCACTGCTGAACAGTTGCGCAGACGCTGCAGCGCCTCTGTTCCTCGTGATACTGCTGACGCCTCCGGCCTCCTTTGACGCTGAACCTCATGCTCCTGGAAAGAAGGATCCACCAGCTTTCTAACGCCGCAAACCCCGCTCGAATCCGTGGCCTGCAGCGTTCGTTATCATCCGAAGACAACAGCCCGATCTCAGCCCTTTTTCTGAAACTTCGGTCAGTTTTAAACCGTTTAGACACCCTCTATTCATCATGTTTTCACCGTCGTTACAGCCCACCCCCGCCGAAACACCAAACACGGTACTTGTAGATCTTAGTTTTATCCGTAACTTTGCTTTTTGAGACATCACGAAATTCCCAAAGGTTTTCTCTCCATCGTCAACCGAAGATCAGACGAGCTAGCTCTTGTTAGTGGATCGAATTTCAGATTCGTTGGTCTTTTTGCACAAAACCGCCCCGGCAGTTTCTGTCCGTCACGGTCAGGCCCCTCGCGCCCTAGCCTCGCCCACATGTCCCACGCCCGCGGGCCGCGCGCGCGTGTGGCCCTGCATCCGGCCGGGCCTGTCTGTCACTGACTGCGGGTAAGGTCTCCGCGGTGAGAAAAGCCGGCCCAGCCCGCTGCGCCCCACCTTGTGCCGAGTCAACGACGGCCCCACCCGTCTGCGTCTGTGGCTAGCTTCTGCCTGTGTGCAAAAAGCCTGCGTCCTTTTCTGTTTAAACAAAATGATTTCAGAAATGTTTAATATGAATTTAAATCTAGTTTTAAATAACTTTTAATTGGCAAACCCAAATAACACAAATAATATATGTTTTTGAATCAGAAAAATGTGAGGAATTCAAATATGCCATCCAAAATAATGTTTGTCTAAGTTAAATTTTCGAAATTGTTTAATTGCAATAAAAATGCCTTTTCTTAATTAATTAATAACTTTAATTCTATAACTCCAAATTTGATAAATAATATGTCTAAATAAATCAACGCAATGAGCCCGTTCTGATTATGCATTCCATGATATGAATTGTAGCATGCATCATATAAATATTAAGTGGACAGCAAGTGTTATGAGAGCAAAACATGACTAAAAACTTAATTAAATGCTTTATTCTTGTACCCCACACCTCACCCATGCCTTGTTATGTTATGCCATGTAAATTGTGCATCATTCATCATGGCATGCTTGTTTGCTTGTCGCATTTTATTTATATGTTTGCGCATTATATTTATGTTGGCCTTGTTTGTTTGGTTCTTCTCGGATAGACGCTGAGCAGGGGAATTATCCGGCATCCCAGGAGTACTACCCAGATCCATCCCTCGCTTCAACTGAGCTTCCAGGCAAGCACTACCACATGCTTGCATACATATAGTACCTATTGATTCTATCTTATTCTTGCATCATTGAGTCGCGATTGCATTAAACTGAATCCCAAGTATTGCATGGCCTTTACTTTTAAACCCCACCAAAGCTTGTTCCTCCATGCTATGAGCCATTACTACAGGAGTTGCTTGAGCCTTCCGAGTCGTAGAATTGCGTGTGTAGGGTTTGTGAGTGTCCTATGGATAACGAGGTACCTAAACAACTTAACCTAGTAGTAATGGGATAACTAATGAAAGAGGCACCGGTGGCCAATATCTGTTATTTGGTTTTTATGCTCACTTGTGTCCCGTAGGACCCCGAGTACTTGATACCTATTCCTTGACTATTCGCACTATCCACATACGGGAGACTCTATGAATCCCCCTTTGCATGAGCTTGATGGGTACTTTATTTCTTGGGGCCACAAAGTAGTTTGGGGCTTTATAACTATCTTGTACTTATGCCATGCTTTGCCGCTTTAATTATGATTATGTGTGGAGCACCTGTACTGTTTAAGAATGCGGAATGTTTTCGCGGTATCGACAAGCCTAGTCACATTTTCGGGTTCCCAGTCGTTTACAGCCATTGTCGGAAACCCTGGGTCCGTCTCGGAGCCGGCCAACTTTGTTGCGGGTAGCTTATTGGGGTGGCCCCCTGAAATGATTTATGAATCCTATGATTGCTTTGTCGTGAAAGGCTCGTTGGGTTTTGATTTGGTTTTTCCGAGGTCGATCTTGTGTGTGTTGCTATTTGTGCACCCCTGCAGGGTAAATCTTTATGAAAGCCGTGTCCGCGGTTATGGATGACTTGGAGCACAGTTTCTCGATCATACACAAGCATAACTAAAGTACCGCTTTTAATTTGACTAAATATCTGACTAGTAATTAGTGCAACACTCATGGAATGATTAATAAAACTGCCAACGGATGGGTTGTTCGTCCGCTTTCTCGCTGGTAAGCGAGAAGGAGGATGGATCTGTTACTTTATACTGTTATAACTGTTGTTTCTAATTAACGGACATCCGCTTATCATTGGTTAGGCGGATGGTTAGCGAGTATCTATAGACTTGTTAGTAATTATCTTTTGCTGCAATTGCGTCACCCCAGGTATATGTCCCCTTGCTGAGTACCCCTAGGGTCTCACATGATAAATTGTTTGATTTAGATGAATAGGTGTATTAGATGATGTTGGCAACGATCACTCAGTGTAGGGATTTCGGGGATGGGGATCCGTGAGATCTGTGGGCGGGATGTGCTTATTTATCTGGCATCTTATGCCGATTTTCTTCTTATCCGTACTCGGATCTTGTTTCCCGCTTCCGCTTGATACTCTGTTGATTGATGTATGAGGAGCTATCCTACACTATTATCTCTATCTAGGTTATTTGGATCTTGCCGTATGGCGTTGCAGTATTTCTTTTTCTTTTAGATGGTATGGCTCTGAGAACTGTTGTAAGGTAGCTTGCATACATACTCACTTGTGTATATATTTGATCTCTTCGCCTGTTGCCTACGCCGCTCGCTCTTGTCCCGATGTTCTTGGAAGTGGTTAGGGCGGCCGACGGGCCTACACGTGGGTGGCACTGGGCCCCCGCTATAAATTCTTTCACCACTTTTGGTTCATCCAGGCTTGAACTTAGAGCGTAGGGTCCGAGGTTGTTACACTTAGCAACACCCATAACACCAGCAATAGATCCGACTCAGGCACAGGCCGAGCTAGATGAGACTAGGCAGGAAAAGTTAGCTGGGGCAAAAAAGGTAGCTGGGTTACAGCAGTCACTAAACACCACTCTTTGTGAGTATGCAAAAGCAAACCGAATAGATGGAGTAAAAATTAGAGGGAGAAACTTGATTACTGAGATTGACAAGGAGTATGTGCCTAAGCCGGGCAAACAACTACACTAGTAATAGTAGGCCTGGAGAGGTACAGTACCCCCACATAGAACCTTAGGGCTGTAGAGGCAGCAGTGTCCGAGCTACAGGGTCTAACCGGAGAAGCCCGGGAGAGGCAGTAGGAGAGATAGTAAACCACTTAGTAAGAGTGGTGAACAAGCAAAATGAGGAGATACTCAAAGCAAACGGGTGATACCAGGGAGAATATCATTTTGCGGCCCGAAAGTTGGGGTGGCCAGGCAACACGGTACCCGAGTTCCCTGATATCATCCATGATGACTATAGTTGGCGTGCCAAATACTCAGAGGGTCCTTTTCATCCCGAATTCAACTTTACGTTTCAATACAAAAAATCAGGCTAACGGCCGTCAAGTTGGGTCCCCCTGTCAGCTTTCGCCGTTATGTCGCTGCCGTCGTCTCTGCTATGTAGGCTGCCATGTAGGCTTGCAGCGTTGGCGCATGCATCCTTTACGCGTCTGCTTCTTCCTCCGGGGCGGCAATCTGTGGTCGCGGCCATGGCACGGAGCTAGGACTTGGACAAACCTGCTCAGCCCGTTCTCCTCCCCATCCCGAATCGGAGCTCGCCCTCACCATGACCGCACCATTGGCACGGCGCGGGGATGGGAATTCATTCCCGGGTGAGATCTCTACCCATGCCGACCATGCTTGGTCCTGTTGGTCTCCTCCAGAATCCGAGCTCGTCGTCGCCGTGGTCGCACATGCACCAGCCACGGCGCCTTCCTCTCCGAACCCCAAAGCCACATCCACCCAGTTCGGCACAACGCCAACAAGGTGAAAATGCATCAAGTTTTCTTCTTGTGATTGTAGAAAAATATATATGTACCGTGGTCGTAGCATACTCTAACAATGTACACATATATTGTTTACTAGATTTTCATTTGAAATTAGTAGCTCCGTGATGAAGAAACATAGAGAACCTAAATGGAATGACGATGACGACCATGTTTCTGTACTTTGCATTGCATCAACAAGTGCTCACCAACGAAGCAAGTTACCAAGAGAGTGGAGTTCATCAGCCATTTTCAAAAAATATGTGAACAAATCAATGAGCGATTCAATGCAAATAAGCGCAGAAAAGCTAGATCCATGTCATCAATCATCAATAGGTGGCACATTCTAGTGATGCATTCAAATGCGTACACGATGTATCATTTGCTTGAAGTGGTTGTTATCCTAAGCAAAAATGTCTGGTATGCACATTACATTTGTATGTTCTATGCTGCAATTCTGTTGTTATGGGCGTGGAAAGAAAAGCTGGGCTTCACTGAATATTACACAGTTAGGCCTAACTTAGTCTTACACAAATAAGCACAGCTTAGTCTTTACACACATAAGCGTAACTAATGATAAAGATAAAGACAAATGGTTCATTGGATCTGCCAGTATGAGCACTAGGTCCTTGGAGCTGGTGGTATCGTCGGAACGAACCATAATGCTGCGTTTTGGCCGTCTTTCATTCTCCTTCAAATAGTACGACCCCACTAATGAGCCAATTGTAGGCCCCCTCCCCCCGACGTGGATTCGGCTCCAGGTCGGATCTGGAGTGTCAACATGATAGGCGCGTGAGTGTGCAGCAAACACACAGTCTGCTGTCAACACTGGAAGTGCTGGCACCTCAGCAAAAACACTAGCATGTTCTTCCTGGACTCCGGCAGCAGCCTCAGCAGGTATTTTGTCAGCTTCACCAGCAGCAGCATTAGCAAGTATTTCGCCAGCTTCACCAGCATTAACATCAGCAAGTATTTCGTCAGCTTCACCAAGAGTAGCAGCAGCTAGTTCTTCGTCAGCTCCACCACCACCAACACCACCAGCACCAGCAGCATCAGGGGCTAGGGCTGCCTAAGCAATTACAAGTTCAACAGCTCTAGGGGCTCCGACAAAGAAAGGGTAGTTGATCCCAAGAAACACAGATTGTCCCTTCAGATTGTTGACTCTGCTCCAGACTTGCTCTACTGGGTCTACGGATGGGCATGCGGACCTCAACAAAACGTGACACCGCAGCGATGGGTATGAAGAAAGTTGTGTCCCCATATGTTCTATTGTATCACCAACGCTGTTTAGTGCCCCCTGATATGAATCCACAAGAGTTCATCATGATGTTCCGTGTTGTCTCCGAGAGGTGCTAGGAACCAGTGCCATGTCCCAAGTTCAGCATCTGCTACTACATCTTCGATGACCGGAGCTGGAATTATGTGCGGGGTTGCGTGGGTACCTGCGTGTTACTAACAGTCAGTAAGCAGAATTTTGAATGGGGTTTTACATGCTATATGACACCATGACTCACCCCAAATGGACGGCTCCCAAACACGCACGTCGCCGCTAGGTTCAGTGACTGCATAAATGCATTGTGGTCTGTATGAAGAGTAGTCGTAGGTGAAGACGGCGTCGACATACTTCTCCGGCCGCAGGAAGTCGTCGCGCAAGACTGTCCATTCCTTGTCTTCCGGGAATCTAATGAATGCGATTGCCTTGTCGAACACCGCTAAGAGGTTGTACTCCCAGTTCTTCCACGCCCCTCCCGCGGTCGATGTGGGAGCTGTACCTTCACGAGCTCAAGTTCTGCCATGTTGAACCTGTAAGGGAATTCGGAAATGGGCGGCGGCCACCCGCTGTTGAATGCAGTAATGCCGACACCCTTCAAAGATGGCACTGCAAGTCTCTTCGATCTGTAGCAATTTTTTAGAGTCCAAGTACTCCCATCCTGGGATAAAAGGACCAGCCACTCACCGTTGCCACCCACCCAGTTCTGGTCATCTCTCATTTCCGTCTCTTCTTCTTCCTTGATATTCACCACTACTCCGACCACTTATCCAGTAGCATCAGTTTTGCATGAATATTCTGCAGAGTTTGTTGTCAGTTGGTACAATCACCTAGCATGGATTCCATTGCAAATACAATTTGACAACTGGACCTTTAGATTAAAGTACACAAAATATCGCCTAAATACGAGTGTCTCCTAAGATATCGCCTAAATTGTGCCAGTGTCACTACGAAGATACTCAAAATATGGAGTAGGAGCAGAGCCCCCCAGAAAGAACTCCTGACAATGATCATAATTAAACAGCTCAGGGCATAACAGCCTTAAATCGTCTAATATGGTTGTTTTTATTTTAGGAAACAGAATATCACCTAGCAGGCAATCCATTGCAAAATCGTAATTGACAACTCGTCTATCACCTAAAGTAAGACTATGTCACTACGAAAATACCAAAATATCAGGTACGAGCAGAGCTTCCGCTGTACAAAATAGTCTTAAATGCTTCGATTTGTTCAAACCGCGCGTGCACACAAACACGTTCGACGAAAGGAACATAGGATTCCGATGAGAGTTCAGCACATATGAATCAACGATATGACTGAACGAATAAGCTAGATACCGGAACTTACGTGGCCATTGCGGTCTTCTGGCCATTTGCTGTTATCGGGGTAAAGAAGGCCTAGCGTGCCAAATGGTTGTTCGTCCATGTTCCGCATCGGCACGCGGTAGCCAAGGATGCAGCGAGCGAGGCGGCCAGCTGAGATGATGTCCAACTCCGAGGCATGCGTGTTCTTTCCACAAACCACATATGGATCAACCAGAGTCATTGCATGTGTGTTCTTTCCACAAACCACACATGGATCAACCACTAGAGTCATTGCATGTTTGTTCTTATACTAAAACCACAAACCAGCACTAGAGTCATTGCATGTGTGTTCCTTTCCACAAACCACACATGGATCCACCAGTGGTCATTGCATGTGCGTTCTTTCCACAAACCACATATGGATCAACCAGAGTCATTGCATGTGTGTTCTTTCCACAAACCACACATGGATCAACCACTAGAGTCATTGCATGTTTGTTCTTATACTAAAACCACAAACCAGCACTAGAGTCATTGCATGTGTGTTCTTTTCCACAAACCACACATGGATCCACTAGACTCATTGCATCTGTGTTCTTTTCCACAAACCACATATGGATCAACCAGAGTCATTGCATGTGTGTTCTTTCCACAAACCACATGTGGACCCACTAGAGTCATTGCATGTGTGTTATTTCCACAAACCACACATGGATCAACAATCAGAGTCATTGCATGTGTGTTCTTTCCACAAACCACACATGGATCAACCACTAGAGTCATTGCATGTTTGTTCTTATACTACAACCACAAACCAGCACTCGAGTCATTGCATGTGTGTTCTTTTCCACAAACAACACATGGATGCACTAGACTCATTGCATGTGTGTTCTTTTCCCCAAACCACATATGGATCAACCAGAGTCATTGCATGTGTGTTCTTTCCACAAACCACATGTGGACCCACTAGAGTCATTGCATGTGTGTTATTTTCACAAACCACACATGGATAAACCACTAGAGTCATTGCATGTGTGTTATTTCCACAAACCACACATCGATCAACCACTAGAGTCATTGCATATGTGTTATTTCCACAAACCACACATGGATCAACCACTAGAGTCATTGCATGTGTGTTCTTATACTAAAACCAACACTAGAGTCATTGCATAAGTGTTCTTTTCACAAACCACGCATGGATCAACCACTAGAGTCATTGCATGTGTGTTATTTCCACAAACCACACATGGATCAACCAGTGGTCATTGCATGTGTGTTCTTTTCCACAAACCACACACGGATCCACCAGTGGTCATTGCAAGTGTGTTCTTTCCACAAACCACATATGGATCAACCAGACTCATTGCATGTGTGTTCTTTCCACAAACCACGCATGGATCAACCACTAGAGTCATTGCATGTTTGTTCCTATACTAAAACCACAAACAAGCACTAGAGTCATTGCATGTGTGTTCTTTTCCACAAACCACACATGGAGCCACTAGACTCATTGCATGTGTGTTCTTTTCCACAAACAACTTATGGATCAACCAGTGGTCATTGCATGTGTGTTCTTTCCACAAACCACATGTGGACCCATTACAGTCATTGCATGTGTGTTATTTCCACAAACCACACATGGATCAACCACAAGAGTCTTTGCATATGTGTTATTTCCACAAACCACACACGGATCAACCACTAGAGTCATTGCATGTGTGTTCTTATACTAAAACCACAAACCAGCACTAGAGTCATTGCATGTGTGATCTTTTCCACAA